>CM029384.1:4565350-4655350 GCA_017165825.1 Hepsetus odoe
CAGAGTCTTTGATTCGGAGCTGTTTGGTTCCCACACTGCAGACAAAAGCCCGTCTGTTAGTCCAACTGCAGTGGAGCTGTGTGTGAGTGTAAAACACTGGAGCTGATTCTCTCTCTCTGTCTCTCTCTCTCTCTCTCTATCTCTCTCTCTCTCTCTCTGTCTCTCGCTCTCTCTCTCTCTCTCTCTCTCTCTCTCTCTCTCTCTCTCTCCAGGTGGTGAGGAAGATGGCCGAGCAGCTCGGCCTACAGGACAGCCGCAACACCTTTGCCCTCTTTGAGCAGAAAGCTTGCAGGGAAAGGGTGATTGGGGGCGGCACCATCATCGCTGATGTCATCACCAGGTTTGAAAAGTAATTATCCAGCTGATTAAACCTCGTCCCTCAGTGGTGATGAAAACACTGAGTCTCTGGACATTTTACTCTAGAGCAGGGCTCACCAACCTTTTTGAAACGGGTACTGAGCCATACGAAGGGCTACCAGTTACCTAAACGTATCTAAACTCCATGTCTAATAAACATGTTTTAAATGCTTTTTTTAGATGTTGTCATTTTTAAGTGAAAGTGAAGTGAAAGTGTCATTGCGCGGTCACGGCACAGCACACGCGAACCACAACGAAATTGGACCTCTGCATTTAACACATGCACTCAAACACCGTGCAGCAGTGGGCAGCTATTGAAAGCTTCCCGGGGAGCAGTGACAGGGACGGTACCTTGCTCAAGGGTACCTCAGGGCAACCTACTTATGAGGGAATCGAACCCACAATCTTCCGATGCATGGGCAACTCCCTAACCCTTTCTTTAAAGAAATCTATAGAAATGCAAATGTGAAGAAGAGCAACAGGACAAAATTACATTTTAGACGCTGCTCACTGGTGAGTTGTGCTATTTTTAGAACAGGTCCATTGGCAACTCATATGGTCACTATGTTGGTGACCCCTGTTCTAGAGTATACTCTTCTTATTTTCAGCATCCAGTCCCTGCATCTGTGCATCTTTTATTTTTCCCCAAATATATGTTGATGTTCTCGCTTGCTGTGGCAAGACCGGGACTATCAGTAGAGCTCAGCTCTCTCTGGGAAGGCAGAATATCTCTCTCTCTCTCCCTCCATCTCTCAGTGTGATGGCCATCAGTGCCGGCGACTGACAGATAACAGTCAGTGAGCGTTCTCCTCCAAGCGTGTTGAGACGTCCGGTGATGATGTGCTAGTGGTTTGAAATGATGCGGAGATGTTTTATGTGAATCAGAGGAGTTAAGCTTTAGTCTTAACTCTTCACTGTTACAGCTTCGGGCAACACAGTGGCGCAGTGTGTAGCCCTGTTGCCTCACAGCAGGACAGGCCTGGGTTTGATTCCTACACGGGACGGCCAGGACCTTTCTGTGTGGAGTTTGTTCTGTCTGTGTGTGTTTCCTCTGGTTTCCTCCCATCGTCCTGCTGGCAGGGGGACTGGAGATGCTAAATTACCCCCTTAGGTGTGTGAGTGTGTTTGTGTTTGTCTGCCCTGGGACAGATGGGCGATAGATGGTGAGAGCTGGGGTACGCTCCAGAACCACCCGTGACCAGGATAATCAGGATAAGCGGTTATGAAAGTGAGAGAGAGTGTTCCAGCTTTCCAGTCATCCTAGCCCACGTTGACAGTGTTGGTAGACGACAAAGGTATCCAGACACCCTTCTAACTACTTCTAAATGAGCTCAGCTGCTTTACTGCGCGCTCACTGCTGATTCAGCCGTCAGTTACCCACACAGGTTCCTCCGCAAAGCACTGAGAGACCGAATGAGACGCAGCCTCAGATGAGTCCACGCCGAGTGTGGATAAGGCTACGAAACCCCCAGGAGTGCGGGGTGTGGAGAAGATTCGACCATAACATTGTGCTTTTTGTGTGAGGAGGCTGCGTGGGGACCACACGGCCATGTGCCGAACACACACACACGAACACAACCATGAGGGAGTCACTGAGCTGTGTGTGCGGCTCTTCTTCAGCTCTCTCGGGGTGAAGCCGATGTCATCATGTGGATGAGAAAATGAAGAGGAAAGCAACTGGAATTAGAGGAATAAAAGACATCTGTTTAATTCTCAGAGGACTGCGTGTGGGTGTGCGTGTGTGTTTTGTGAGGCTCTTCCCAGAATTGAAAGTTCAGGGACACCAGCACTCGCTCACATGCTCTCGGACAACACGCAAATATAAATGTGAAACTGCACACTCAGCGTAAAATCGCTCACTGCGTCAGCCTGAACGCTGTGCGGGTGTGTTGTGCAGGCTGTTTGGGATGGTGTGACACTGGACACTGGAGCGTCAGAAGACGAAGAGAGATTAAGATTAGGTGAAATCTGAACAGACCTGTGACCTGGTCAGTGGTCACATGAATTAGTATTCTTCATGTTAGTCTTTAAAAGTCTAAATTACGGTTCAAGTCCCTGAAACAGTGATTTCTCGCCCTAAGGCCTTTCTGAGTTTTCCTTACATCACCCCACACTGGTGTCTGGGGACTAGGCCCCAGGATCAGAAGGTCATGGGTTCAAACCCTGGACCAGTAGACTGCCCTGAGGTACCCTTAAACAATGTACCGTCCCCATCACTGCTCCCCGGGCGCTGGATATAGCTGTCCGCTACTGCACGGTGTGCTCCACCGTGCCTTCACAATGACAAATAGTCACTTTCACTTTCACTTCATCTGTAGGTGGGGCAAAATAACATTACACAATAATATATTTTCACCATTCGCTCAGAGAAGTTCTGAATATTTACGAACTTTAAATGAATGAATTTTACTCTCACGTCTTTCATACATGCTGTAATAATCCAACAAAAGTGGATTTTGTAAACTGCTTATTTTATTTCTCTCTGTCAACTATCTTTCTCTGGAACTCTCCCAGTCTCTCAGTGAAAGAGCCGGACTCGGAGTGGAGGTTGTGTTTTAAGCTCTACTGTCTTCTGGATACGGAGAACATCAGCACAGACAGCATGGAATATCTCTTTCTGTACGAGCAGGTAAATACCTGGAAAGAAAGGCATGCAGACGTGCGGTAAACACCCACCAGTCCTCCTTTTTAAAGCCCTTTAAAACCCTCATTCCCATGAAAAGTGAAGTGAAATTGTCTGTTTGTCTTTGTGAATCACAGCCCAACACAGTGAACCACAAAAAAATCAACCTCTGCGCTTAACCCGTGCACCACGCGCAGCAGTGGGCAGCCATATTCAGCACCCAGGGAGCAGTGACTGGTACGGTACGTTGCCCGAGGGGACCTTAGAGCAGCCCAGCGGTCAGGGATTCGAACCATCACTGCTCCCCGGGCGCTGGATATGGCTGCCTACGGCTGCACGGTGTGTGTCTGAGGGTTAAAAGCAGAGGCTGCATTTTATCATCGTTCACTGCGTGCTGTGTTTCACAATGGCAAATAGGCACTTTCACTTTCAGGTGATGCAGGCCAGCATGGGCACGACTGAGGCCCTGTAATTAATTTCTCGTTCTTCCTGCTTCTGACACATCAACTTCAAGAACTGAGTGTTCACTTGGTGCCTAATGTGTCCCACCCCTTGACAGCAGCCACTGTGACAAGACGTCACATGTCGGTGGTTTTAATGTTGTGGCTGATTAGTGTGTTTAGACTTTGGTGTAAGAGACATGGGCGCCTTAAAAAAAAAGCAGTTTAAAAATCACTAATGTGAACCTTGGACGTGTAAACAGAAAAAACAAAAACGCTGCACAATGACGTGGATTGAATAATTCCACTTTGGAAAATTCCCCTCGATTAAAAACACGTTGCGACCGGTGGGACATAAAGGGTCTCTCTTCACCTCCGCGAGTCCCGATCTCTCCATGTTTGTTCTTTTCTCCATTTGAATCGATTTGCCTTGCTGTGTGCACAGTGACTCCTATCAGAAGAATTACAGACACACACTCAGAGCTGAGATCGGTGAATCATCAACAGAGTTCAGCAAAATTCTCACTTTCTCTGCTTTCCTCGAACCTCTTCTTTACCGCTCTCTCACTCGTCCTCTTCTCCATCTCTAACTCTGTCCCTCCCTCTCTCTGACTACATCTCTACCTCTCTCTATCACCAGCCTTCTCTAGCTCTCTTCTTCTTTCAGCAGTGGACAAGGGCCACTACTGCAGAGCGGTTTCCATTAGAACCAGTGTAAGATCACACCAGATGGGCTAACCTCCCAGCAGCCATCAATCGGGCCCCCATGACCCTGTCAGGTTCACTTATTGTCCTTCTTCGCACCACTTCGGGGAGGTACCAACCTCTGTGTCCCGGGACCAGCCCACATGACCTGCCATTGTCTCTGACCCAATTGTCAAACCATCATAGTTTGTTTTTTTGTCACGGTCGCATACTGGTTTCTTCTTTCCATGAGGGACTTTTGTATTAACGAAATTAGTTTTTCTTTTATCCTCTGTCAGTGTCATGAGATGGTGATCCGTGGTCAGTTGCCGGCGTGTGAGGATGACCTGTTGTCATTGGCCGCCCTGAGGTTGCAGGCTCTGCAGGGTGACTACAGCGCTCTGGCTCCGTTTCCTGCGTTGGAGCAACTTTTTCCAGCACGGGTCCTGGAGGCTCGGGCCCTGCTTACTCCCACAGACCCCCAAGGCTGCCCCCCGCCTTTCCCCGCCGGGCTGCTGGCAGGGGCACTTTGGGGCCACAAGCGGCGCGAGGAGCAGGACCAGCGACTGCGGGCTCGGCTCAGAGAAGAGGCTGCCCTGACCACCGCCAGCATCCTGGAGCGTTGGAAGGCCCTGAGCGGGTACAGCCGCCGAGACAGCATGGCTGCTTACCTCACCATCGCACGCCAGTGGTCTGGGTTCGGCTGCACACTCTACGAGGTCGACTTCTACATAGTGAGTCGACTCTCTGTGGTTGGTCTGCTGGCAGACAATCAGACGGCAGTTAGTCAGAATAGTTTCACGTGCAGAAAAAAAGTGTGCAAAAGTCTTGATATTAAAACCTTGAGTATGGGATATCTTTTCTTTTAAAACTAGTGTTTTAATGCATAATTAATTTAAGATGTTAGATGAAATTAGCACATATTAATATCTTATATATAGATTGATCTCTAGATATATATAGAGGTATATAAACATTATGTGGTATAACATTAAACCTCCACTCGCGCTCTCTCTCTCTCTCTCTCTCTCTCTCTCTCTCTCTCTCAGAGTTCTACAGGTAGTTTCTCTCAGCGTCTGTGGTTGGGTGTGGCAGCGTCCTGTGTGTCTCTGTACAGGCAGGGTGAGGCTGAGGCTCTGGAGTGTCTCCCCATCGCTCAGATCTGCTCTTATGGTGTCTCGGACAGCAACACTTTCAGAATCACTGCCGGCGACCGGGACCTGCTGTTCGAAACCTCCAAGGTACACCGCCCTCCTTATTCCAGGACAAAATGAGAAATCACTCTCTGAATAATAACACAGTTAGAGCAGGCGGTTCATGGTAGCGATGCACGAGTGACGATGATGACGGTTAAGATAAACTCTGACGTTAAATAACGTGACCGGTCGATTCGCATCAGTCACCACTGGCTAGGCCCCAGGACCACAAGGCCATGGGTTCGAATCCCACATCAGTAGGTTACACTGAGGTGCCCTTGAGCGAGGTACCGTCCCCGTCACTGCTCCCTGTGCAATGGGTATGGCTGCCCCCCAGCTGGACTCTGTGGGTTAAATGCAGAGGTTGCATTTCGTCGTGGTTCACTGTGTGCTGTGTTCACAAAGAGACACTTTCACTTTCACAAAGTTTATGAAGGTGTGAAGTGAAAGTGACTATCATTGTGAACACGGCACACAGGGAAACACGAGATGCATCCTTTGCAATCAATCCACACACCGTGCAGCAGTCGTCGTCGTCTTCTTTCGGCTGCTCCCGTTTAGGGGTGGTGATCATCACAGCGGATCATCCGTCTCCATTTCTTCCTGTCCTCTTCATCTTCCTCCTTCAATCCAACCACCTGCATGTCCTCTCTCACCAAGTCCATTAACCTCCTCTTTGGTTTTCCTCTTTTCCTGGCAGCTCCATCCTCCACATCCTCCTTCCAATATAATCCTCGTCTCTCCTCTGGACATGTCCAAACCAACGCAAACTTGCTTCTCTAAATTTGTCTCCAAAACGTCTAACCTGAGCTGTCCCTCTGATATACTCATTTCTAATCCTGTCCATCCTCGTCACACCCAATGAACATCTCAGCATCTTTAACTCCGACACCTCCAGCTCCGCCTCCTGTCTTTTCATCAGCACCACTGTCTCCCAACCCGTGCAACACAGCTGGTCTCTCTATCATCCTGTAAACCTTTGCTTTCACTCTTGCTGGTACCCGCTCTCACTAATGAGTCCAGCTACTCTTCTCCACCTCAGAGTAACCTACTGGTCTGGGACTTGAACCCACAACCTTCATATTATCTGACTAGTCCCTAAACACTAGGCCACCACCCAGGTTTGGACTAAAAATTATTAACATGGTCGTGTTTTCTCGAGATTGGAACCTTCCTAAGAGCTGATTGGCTGCTGCCGCACATCGTAAAAAATCAACGTCATTGCGAATGCCCTCTCCAGTCTAAGCGCTCACCCCTGAGGAATGCTGGCTTAAGCAGAAAATTCTGTTCTTCTTGTCACTTTGGTGCGCTTGCCACTCCCAGTGTGAACATATAGTAACAGGACTGGTTCAGTTGGTCTGGACCTTCAGCCTAAACTGTAGAGTTTAATATCCCCACCAGTGAGACCAGTAAGTGTCCACAGAATTACAGCATAGCGGTTCAGTCTGCCTTTCAGAGAGAGTGTGTGTGTGTTAGAGCGTGCTGGAGGTACTTAATCTTTCTCAGAATTTTCAGCATACACTCTGACCCCTTCCCATCTCTCTCTCTCTCTCTCTCTCTCTCTCTCTCTCTCTCTCAGCTGACTGAGATCATGCAGTTGATGAATGCCTACTTCAGTGCCACCCGACGCCAGCTGGGCAAGGATGACTGCATCACCATGGAAACAACCCCCAAGCTCCGCCCTTCCCTGCTAGAATTGCCCTCTCACCCGGTGTGAAGAGACACACACAAACACACACACACACACACAAAGAAAGCCTGACTGATTGGCTGTGTGACTCCGTCAAAGCGACAAAGAGAATACTGTTTACTCCCTCTGTCCAAAATGGATGAAAGAAGAGAAAACGGAGAGCGAATGGATGGAGTCCAGAAGGAGACGGGGTCAGGACTTTCAACCCCCAGAATCCAGCTGGAACTCCTAACGGCAAAATCCAGGACAATTCCTGCCAAACACTGCATATCTGAGAGAGACAGAGAGAGAGACTCAAGTGAAAAAAACTCTCGGAGCACTGGAGAAATGACAGCAGTGTGCGTGCACACACACACACACACACACACACCCACACACACAGACACACACACACACACGCACTGTCTTGTTCTCCCTTGAGCTTTAGAAAGCCTCATGTGAACTTGAACTGATTATAGACACAAGTCACTCCTTTTTTGCCTCATGGACACAGAGCAGCCTCCTTCAGAGAACTCATATGGACTCTGTGTGAGTGTGTGTGAGTGTGTGTGAGAAAAAGTATGAATGAAATATTCAAAGCTGTTTAGCAGAAACCAAAGGATCTTCATCGTTTTTGCCTTTTTGTTAAGCGCTTCCAGCCTCACCTGGTGCTGCTGAGCCGTGTCTCCAAGAATAATTCTCAGTCCAAACTAGAAGCTGCTGGTTGGTAAAGCGGTAGTTCATGGTGGAATGTGAGACCTACAGCACGACAGCGACCTTCATGCTGCGAGAGTTTTTGGAAAAAGCAGTTCATTGATGGCCGGCAAGAGTTATGCTGCTTCCGGGAGCTTTAAAGGAAGAGTTCGACTCCCTAAATCCTGTCAATCGGCCAAGACGAGTTTACCGTGGGACGTTTGCCCCGGTGGCCTAGAATTTAGGGACTAGTCCCAGGATTAGAGGGTCGTGGGTTAGAATCCCAGACCAGAAGGTTGTCCTGCGGTACCCTTGAGCAAGGTACCGTCCCCATTGCTGTTCCATGGGCAATTGAAACAGCTTCTCCCTGTTGCAATGCTAGTTACTTTCACTTCACGCCTCTGCTTCTGACTGAGCGAGCCGCTCCGTAAAATAGACTCGCTTATGAGGCTTCTGACACTGCGTGCCCACAAACCACGTCATCTTAAAGCCTGGATTCTTCTCCAGTGCAAAACTACAGAAGCAGACTGGTCTGGTCAAATATACACTGGGTCAGAAGAAAGTTGTGTGAATCTGAATTCTGGCTGAACTCTTCCTTTAAGGCCTCCTCCTGCCGTCAGTTATCACCGTCCCACAGAAAGCGTCCATTAAAAGTCCTCAGAAGTCATTTCCCCGAATGAAGGTTCTAAGAATTGACTGATCTTTGAGATAAAATCGTTGGGCCAAACCTCAAAAGCAGTTTCGTCCCTTTGACCCCACATGTAGCTGATCAGCCAAAGATCGTTCTGTGTCTGCGGTTCTGCCCTGAAGCCACGAGGCTGGGATTAGATTCGTTGTGGAGAAGTTGGATAATGTGTCCCTTATTGGTGTTTGTGAGTTTATTTCTCGTCCGAATCTCTTATAATCACTGAGGAGGTCAGGCTTCATCAACCCTGTACGAACTGTCAGGGTGTCTAATGTTCTGTCAGATAATGTGGAAAAGAAGCTTTATGATCTTCGTCAGGCGTGGAGGCTCTTAAAGCAGCAGCTATTTGTGTTTTCTGGCCCAAATCAAGCTGAAACGTCAGGTTGGAACTCGCTAGAGTTGCCAATATTTACCAGATCCAAACAGCAGTTTAATTATAGTAATAAAATCTAACACGATGCTTAATCCGACAGATGAAAGTGTCCATAAAAGTCCAAAATAATGGCGGGGGAGAATAATTGCATTTAAATTGCAATTGAAAAAAGTGAAAAAGTGAAAGTGACTATTCTTGTCGTTGCGAGGTCACAGCACAGCACACGGTGAACCGCAACGAAATTGGACCTCTGCATTTAACCCATGCAAACACCGGGCAGCTATGAAAGCGCCCGGGGAGCAGTGTCAGGGACGGTACCTTGCTCAAGGGTACCTCAGGGCAACCTACTGGTGAGGGGTTTGAACCTACCCTTGAAATTCTGCTTTTAATAAAAATGCGACTAAATATTTTCTAGGTTCTAGATTTTGAGCCTAAAAGGAACGTACACAGAGACGCCCTAAAAATAAGGTAACAAATAAACGGAACGATCCCGTCTGCACACTAAACTGTACTTTATGCTGCTGCGTGAGCCGAGTGTGGGATCCAACTTCAGTGCGAGACTAAAAAAGCCGACCCAACGTCTTGCCTGCTGAGAGCTCCAACCAGCACATGTGGGTTTAAGGGAAAATTTGGCAGAATTATCTTTCTTTGATTAATTTTGTTTTGCATTTTCCCCAATATTCTAGTTTTCGGACGGAAGCCAGACCCCAGTTTGTGTCTTTGGTCCTGTTTCATGTAGGATTGATGTCTAAAGAGTCATAACCTGTCTTTCATCTGCTGAGCATCCTTTCATTTCTTTTCTATGACATCGTCACTGTTAGGCTTTTATTTATGGATGTCCGTTATGTGTAAATTTGTCCGCAAGTGAACGACTATTTTTATTTTTTTTTTTTACTTGTTTGTACCGTTGTTTTTGTATCTTTTTAAGGACCTACTATTGTATTTTCCATCATTTTATCCTTCAAAGAGCCGGTAAATAATCAGCGCCATGATGTGTGCTGCTGAACGTTTGTATACACTTGTTAACCCTCGTTCACAGGGCCGACGTCCCACGACAGGAGAAACGCACCCTGTCCTTCCTCTCTAAGCCTGCTTCTTTGATCAGTTTGTACATTTCGACACAGACCGAATATCTACAGCTCCGAGCCCTCCGTTGTACAATAACTGCCACGATTCACACCCAGGCGATACAACTAGTCTGCCTTCAATCTAGCTTTTCTTCAGCTTTGCCTCAGGAAGATTTAGCCACCTGTGCCTGAAACACCCTTTACTAACTCAGCATATTAACACACGTCCCCTTTACAGCCGGAATTTACATGGTTTTTCCTTCAATCTGAACGTACAGCGCTGTGCAAATGAGACTCCTTTCATTTCTTCATATTTTGCTTCTTAAGAGTCAGAATTTCTTGTGTTTTTAAGGTATCATTGAGGAGCAGTTCTCCAGATCTTCCTGAAGGACAGTGTTGTTGTCTCTCATGTTCAGTCCAGTCTCTGTACCTGAGCAGCTCTCCAGATCTTCCTGAAGGACAGTGTTGTTGTCTCTCATTCTCAGTCCAGTCTCTGTACCTGAGCAGGTTGATAGTTCTGTGTTGGTTAATCCACACAGTGATCTACGTCTGAAACTTCAAGCAGAACAAAGCCTAACTTCAGACATGAAGCAGTGAAGAACCAGAAGCAGATGATTCTAGATGATCAGACAATTAATTCTGAATGCAGAGTGGTCGGAACCCCTTTATCTAGAACCTTGTAGCTTTAGGCACTTTGCAACATGGGGCACTAAAACATTTGTTCCTGTTTCTTTTATTTAATCACTGAATTTGCCAAATTACTGCAGTTTGATTCAATATCATTTTGCACCAGCAAGTTGATTCTGTAGCAAAATATAACGAAGTGAAGGGGGATCAAGAGTTTTGCACAGTGTATTTTTCGTCTGACAAACGATCAGGTCTTCTTTGAAAGCCGTAAATATTCCCCAGTTATACGCGGATCAGTCACAGCTCTAATATTTCATACTCAAAATTCCTTTTGCTATTAACTGGCCAAAAGAGATCGGACGTTCTGCTTTGGACATCAACAAGGCGATTCCTTTGTAAATTGTAAAGAAATTGGGGATATCGAGACTTTTGCACAGCACTATTGAGTGGCCTGAGTGGCCTTTGGTCTAGTATAAGGGTTTATGCAAACTGCAGGCCTAAAATCACACTTGCTTCAGGTAGCGTGTGATTTAAGACCGACTACATTTGAGGGATAAACGACGGTTTTCCCTTTTTGCCAAACGTACATTAGGTTTCGCTTATTGTGTATTTTTATTGAACCCGATCCCGACCCATCCGCATAGCAAAGCCACTGTTCATGTCGCTCATCAGCTGCAGGCAGCTCTGCCCACGAGCAACACGCTTCACCTCACATGACCGAGTGGTGACCCTCCGTTGGTTACTAAGCTTGATGGTACGTCTCTATGTTAAGCGTGTTTAATCAGTTGCACTATTGTTTGTACAGCTAACCTGAATGTGCAATAATGATAAATACTGTATGTAATTAAACAATAAAGGCAGCACCATTGGACCAGCATGTGAGTGTGTTTGTGCAACACCATGTAGATGAGCTTGTTTCTGACTGGTTGTCCTGCAGTCACGATTGGCAAACTGGAGGACAAAACAGCAGCGGTGGTCTGGTGGCTGGATACTTGTCTATGAAGCAAGCGGTTGCAGGTTCTCATCCCACCCAGGGAGCTGTGATAGGGATGGTACCTTGCTCAAAGGTACCTCAGAGCAAACTATTTGGTCCAGGACTCGAACCCCCGCCCTTCGGATGATGTGGACTGCTAGCCCACCGCTAGGGGTCCAAGACACTTTTGTCTTCACAAGGACAAAGTCACTTTCACTTTCCAAAAAGTTGAATTTTCAGAATTCTTCATACCTTGCTTTCTGTCGCCCTGGCGATCTTTCATCCTGACATCGTTGTTCTTTTAACCAGCACCCACACATCCTGCTCCCGAGGAGCAGTGATGGGAACACATGTTAAATTTAGCCTCTAAGTGACACAAAGATCTAAGCATTGGCCACATCAACACAGCTTGATCCCCAGGTCCCCTGCACCCCCCAGAGGTGTTTGACACAGGGTGTTCAAAACTTTCGTATGCATTATTAGTGATATTCAGAGCCCTAGTTAGATATCAGCCCAGGGATTAAACCCACTCCACACTGATTGGATAAAATAAAACAAATTAAATGCAACCGTCCCATTACTTATACCCACTTAAAACCGAACCTCTGAAAACAAACATCTCTGTGGTTTTGCTTCTCATTAAAGACTCTGTGAAGATGATGAGACATCAGTATTTTTAGTTCACTCCCAATGCAACACACACACACACTGACTAATAATTAAAAGAATGAAAGCTCACCTCATAGAAAATCAATCGTTTATTCACTTGCTTCCAGTAAAGGCATTTTCTGACCACACACACAGAAAAACAGAGACAGAAGAAACACAAAGAAGAGGGAGATGCAAACAGAGGAGGTTTAACATCAGAGTTCAGTCGTGGAAACATCTGCAGTGGATTGAGTGATATAAATAAATAGTTTAACACTGAGACAGACGGCGACGCTCTGATTTTGATCATTTCTTTAGATTGTTTTTTTCCCCCCCAAAAGCAGCCGTTATTTACATACGTGCACATCTCCCGATTAGACTCGCTGAAGAAGCAGTAACATAAAAGCTTGCGTCACGTTCAAGTTTCCCCCCAAGAAACTCCTTGTCAAACTGTATCGATAAAGATCTCACACTGCTGCGGCTGTAAAAATCTCCAAAACCGTATTTAATAACGTCTGATCAAATGAATTTGCCTCATTTTGGAGCATTTCTGAGAGTCTATCACTGCACCCACAATGTAAGGGACACCTGATGTTTTCAAATGTTGTAGATAAATGATAAGCAGGGAAAAGGAAGGAGTGAGGAAATTGTGATCGACAGCGGTGATGCGTGGTTAAGAATTTGAACTAAAGAATGGCCTCAAATTCTCAATAGGAGGGCTCCTCAATCAGCCTCTTCCTCACGTTTCCAGACTGATTGCAAGGCCGTGGCGAGGTCTCGAGCTCTCCCAACGGCTTCTGATAATCTGTTCCTGATCATCGCCATGAAGAGGGACGTGTCTTTTTCTGATTATCACGAAGCTGAAAAATTCTCCGTCTGTTGGTCTGCGGTGTAAAACGTCAGTGAGGAAACAACTGTGATTAACGGATTAAAAACTGACACAACTGGTCTGAACACCCCTGAAGGAAAGCCTGGCTGCACGGATAAGCGCGCGAGTGTGTTTTATGATAAGCAGAAGCAGAAGTGTGGGTGTTAAACAGAGAAAGTGCAGTCATCGGCGACGTTTTTCTGGACCTTTCTTTACTGAAGCCTTATCGTTCCTTCCATCTCTCCAATTCATCCCTCAGAGCGGCTTTCAGCCAGCCGACCCACAGAGAGACCACCCTGCCTTATCTGCTTACTCAGGAGTGTGTGTGTGGTCGCCAAGGCAAGCATGTGTAGAGAAGACAAAGACTAAGCCTGTGTGTGTGTGTGTATATATGTGTGTCTCAACCTGAAGTACAGTGTGGTTAATAGACCAGACTGCAGAATATAAAAACAGAGCAAAACAAGTCATTTTCTATGAAAGCCCATTTCTCTTGGGAAAAAATATAAATAGCCAATAATAGATCATAATCGTTGTCTCAATATCGCAAAGTAATGAGCAAATGTGTCAATTGTGTCCTCAAACTAGTAGCTGTATAATTACGAGATGCTTAAATCGCTTAAATATTTCAATAATTATGAGATCTTTAAATAGTACAGTGTCTCAGTTTCTCAGGCGTTGATGACATTTTCTTTCATTACTTTCCTCTTTCACGAGGTACCACCTCGAAAAGATGACCATCTTGTAAGGGTCGTCACACAATTCTGGCAATATCTCAAAGTTCCTCATTTATGAGACATCAATATTATGACCTAGTTAAAAAAAAACAAAAAAAAAACAAACAACATGTAAACAGTGAGATACCTATCGCAGGAATGTTTGACTCCATTTTTGTTTTCCTGGTGGAAACAGGCTTTCATAGCTTTCTGATTATTGCTAGTGTGTGTGTGTGTGTGTGTGTGTGTGTGTGTGTATATATATATATAATATATGAGAAAGATGAGCTTTTTCACTACATCAAACATGTTCTGTTCTATAGGCACATGAAAGCTATAACGTTCTTCCACTGTGGAGCCACCAAGATTTGAAGAAACCCTGAACAGAACTGTTGGAATTTCCTGTTGGTGGAAAAGTTTTATTTTATAGCTGTGCTGCAAAATCATTTGTGCAAGTTGCAAATGAGATTGAACCAATCACTGAACGTTTTACTGCGTGCTGTGAGCAGCCTGACCAATCACAGATGTTGTTTAGGTGCCAATCAACGCTATGATTCAACAGCTGTAAATAACAGATGCTAATTTATTACATCGAAGGTTCCCCGTTCGTCTAGATCGCACTGTGCTTTTGTGTCCATGTTCATGTCATGCAGCCCTGCTATACAATCTTGCACGTTCGTGAGGAACACACAACATTCTACTAAACGCACAGAACAGCAGCACTGGAGAGCAACTTTCTCCATACACTTCTAATAGATTGCACAGAAGCAGTGCTAAGCTCAGACTAAATGAAAGGTCTGGAGGGAAAAAAGGGTCATCTTATAGGGACATGTTTGTAACGGATGTTGAAAACCTGCTGGATCCGAGGACACGGTTTTAGAAGACAAGTTCAGACCCTCTGGCTTGGTCAGTGCCACATGCTGGTTTGCTGATGGGAGGTGTTCACTGTTCTTGTGTCCCCCAGGAGATGTAGTCAGGTCGCGTGGCCGCGCTGTACTCGTCGATCAGGTGCTGCACTACCTCCCGAGAGTCGTCCAACTCGTCAAAGTTGTCCTTGAACATGTCCTCCTTCCGGAACTGCTCCAGGAAGGCCTCGCGTTTCCGCAATTTATCATACTGACGGCATGTCCTCTCAAACAGCTTTGAGAGAATTGGGGGGGGGGGGGCACACATTACAGCAGAGAGACAGAGAGAGAGAGACAGACAGAGAGAGAGAGAGAGAAAAGGTTAAGTGTTTTCAAGTCACTACAGATATGGATTTTCTGAGAAATGAACTCAAGCCACAAATTGAGCCAAAATGAAAACATCAATAAGAAATTTTCCAACAGGCGCCAATGTATCAAAAGTACGGAAACTGCAAGGCCGATTCATTTGATTTTACTGTGCACTGAGGACATTTAGGTTTGGGATCAAAAGTTCATTAAGAGGTTACAGAACCTCAAGAAAGACAAACATCAATTTTCATACGTGAGATCCAAAGCTTCGAAACAGAGATCAACAGCTTTTTATAGCTTAAGCAATCAGTCTAAGGGGCACATAAAGACGCCGCTTTGAGATTTGCACTCAGCTTCACATCAGGGTTCATCTGTAAAAGCAGGCTCACCAAATAATGATCTGACAGCTTCGACATATTTTGGTTTGTGATAAAAAATAATATTTAAAACCATTTAATCATTACTGCGGTGAAGTTTCTTTTTAACAGACCGGTGTAACATTAGGTGTGAAGATCAGTTCATGTGATTAGAGCCACACGTGCTTTCCAGCCTAAATGCAACAAGCAACAACACAGATCATGATGTACATGATTCATTGAAAATAAATTATTCAAATGTGAATTACTTTTATATGAAAGTAGTAAAGGCTGGAGCTTTAGCACTTTAGCATTTTGAGCTCTCACATCTATTTATCTGCTGCAAGAGCAGCACAAAAACAGGGTGAATCTTGGGAAATAGAAGTCCTATTGCAATAGAAGTGCAAGATGAGCACATTCTACTTAAACCCTCCTACGTGCACTACATGAACCCATGCGTGTCAACTTCGCCGTACCAACTTCTGCATTTTGTTTCCTTTACTCCAAGAAAACATTTTCAAAAAGTTGTGGACGGGACTCACCGAAGAAATGCTGGTGTGATTGGCCATCATAAGGCCGCTGACACGGTGCGCTGATGGCAAATATGGAGATTTCCGGGAAAGCGCCACCTGGATACTGGCCGGACCCCATGGGATAAAATTCGCCAGCTTCCTCTCTCTGATCCGCTGTAAACTCTTATGGACCTAAAAGAGGAAAAAGGAAGCAGAGTGCCAAGTATGACATTTATCATACATCATTCTAATCACTTATAATACCACCAAAATGAACCTTCTTTATATTAGGGCTCATTTTCATTTCACCCCTCATCGCAGACGATAAAGAGAAAAACGGTGGAGTGGGAGGTGCAGGGACAGCAGGGAGCTGTAATGTGGATCGGAACACGTCAGTGTCACTGCTGCACTGAAAATGATCTGACACCGAATAACACCAGTTAAGCGCTTGAACATGGGAAATGCTAATAATGGACTAACTGTGACTAAACTGTCCAGTCAAACGTATAATGGTCTTCAAACATACACCACCAAGTGCACCTATGCAATAAGTGAACCTGATACATGGATAGTGTAGATTCAAGGTAGGTGTAACAACTAAAGTGGCCTGTCCAGCCCAATAATCTGAACAGCATTTTGGAATGATCAGTTAAAATCACCTCTAACATAATGGATATGCTTTGTTGCGCAGGACTGAAATAGAAAGGCTGGCAAGCATGCATGATGCACACCTTCACCACAAAACAGTTCTGTCCCACCCCATCACACTCTCACACACACACACCTGTGTGGGATCCACCTCGCCCTGTATGATGTTGAGAATTGCAATGTAACAGTGGTTGGTCTGGCGATCTCGACCGGTGGACACCATTACGTTCTTCGGCTGCAGAAGCCTCCTCATCACATCCAGGACCGTTGTCTTCCTCACACTCGCCACCTAAACACAGACAGAATAGAGATAAGATAACGTAACTATGTGCCAAACAGAGAAGTCACAAAATCAGAGGCTCACCAATATCATCGTCAAGAAGTTTAAAAAAAAAAAAAAAAATTAAAGTAATTAAAACAAATTGTGTTGGGAAGGATGAGGACAGACAGGATAAGGAACAAGTGTGTTAGCTCAGGGTGGATGATTTGAAGACAAAGTCATAGAAGCAAGACTGCGTCTGTTTGGACATTTACAGAGAAGAGATGATGATAATACTGGGAGAAGGAAGTTGAGGATGGAGCTGCCAGGAAAGAGGAGGAAGAATGAGGTTTATGGATGTGGAGACGACATGCAGGCAGTCAGAGAGAAATTAATACGCTGTGCCAACCCCTAACAGGAGAAGCGGAAAGAAAAAGAAGAACAAAACAGTGGAGAAGGGTTTCACTTGCTGAAAAGTTATGCAGTCTCGCAGACACTAACAGCAATTTTCTGGGTAAATGGTGCTTTATTGGCTTATTAGATGCCCTCTGACACCAATAGTTGAAAATCAGTAAAACATTTATAAAATATTGGGTTTGTATCAACATCACTATCATCCCATCGTTGAAGACATTGCTTACGGATTGATCAGTGGTCAAAGGTGTGTATCCAGTCATAAGGAAATGGAGGCGAGGAGTGGGAATAAGGGACGCAATCAGACCGATCAGATCATTGTTCATGTAGCCTGGGTAACGCAGCGTTGTGGTGCTAGCAGACATGATGGTGGAGACCTGGGGAGAGAAAAAAAATAAGTTAATTAAACTGTTAAAATCAGTGTGGCGACTGATTTAGTTACACTGAAAACAAAATGAGGAAATTTTCTGAAACAAACTTTTGGCTGATTGGCAAAACAAACAAAAAAAAAAGAACATTTCCAAATTAACCTGTCCTTGCCCCTAATTAGTCATGAGGGTGTGAGCAAAAGTTGTCATCTATCTAAACGCACTTAGAAACCCAGACAGGCTGACAGGAGAGACAGGTTTCTAACTGACACCAAGCACGGTCACCCTTTGCACAATGGCACAACTGAAGCAAAAACGCCTCGGGGTGAAACTGCCGAGCCCTTCAGCGAAATTTACGGGTCAATCCAAACACAGAATTCGTGGAAAGAACATGCAAATGGAAAGGTGTGACATGGACTTTTCTTCTTAAAAACAAAATATACAACTATGACTGGTATGAGTAACTGCAGCGAAAGGTAGAAACAGGTGCTTTTCACAACGGATTATTGGATCACTGAAGTCTGGGGCAGAAATTCAGATACGCTGAGTGCTTCAGCTCCTTCAGTCTTCTGAAAACAACAGGTATGGATTTCTATGAAGAAATGTCAACACCCATGAATGCACTGCAGAAAATCACTGCAGAGATCTTAAATCAGAATTAAACTACCCGTTGAAAAGCTAAGCAGGTTCTCCAACACCACCCAAGGAGAGAGATTATGAGAATAATTAAAAGACAAAGAAGTGTGAGGAAAGAATTTGTCCGACTGAAATCGAAAAATGGTCCAGTTTCCCTTCAAGGAGCACAATTCATTCCGATAACTGAAAAAAATAATTCATGCCACAATCTTCCAGAGCGGGAAGGGCCGGGGAAGAAATCCATTACAAATTACTTGTGACTTTTTAGGAATCAGTAATTAGTCATTTTCACCTGCACTTTGTGAATTGCAATCTTATGACCTCACTTGCATGCAAAACTGAATAATCATTTTCAATTAAAATTGAAAACTATTTTTTCTGGCCTCGAAAGAAAATTCAGGCTCATAACGAGACTCGATCTGATGTTCTGGAAGACCAGCATTCTGCCCTCAATTCTGAAAAAATAAAGGCGGACCGTCCTGACCTAGAACTAAAGTTTGTAGGAATAGTAAGAAAATGATCTAAAATGCAAAACTGTTCCAAATACATCACATTTGCTCTAGATAAAGCCAAATTAGGTGACGAACAGGCGGTTTGAACTTTATATCACGCTACACTCAGTGCTGCTAGTTACGTTTGCTGATTTATTATTAATACGATGAGATAAAGCCTTGGAAATGTAGTCCACAAGCTTTGTATTATTCAGTTTTATTAAAACATTTAGGTAGAAGTTCTGTTAGCGTATTCAGTTCCTTTAGAGCTTATCAGAAATCTACATAGATTGAGTATAAAATAACTAGGGGATTAGTCCTGGCTGAGATTAAGTTGGGCTGTAATTGAACTGAACTTGGACCACTGAGTGAGCAGTAAATCATGAACTTCCCTACAGACAAACCCTATCAATAATTATATTTAATCAACTTCATATCCAAAATCCTGGCTGCTTATCTCCTTATCAGACATGTCTTTACAGCACATCTGTCACTCAGCCACTCTGGGACGTTCATCAGAAAAACAGTTGTGTACGGGTGTAACTCCAGGTCATCAGTCAAACATGGAAACATTCATTTCTTTTCACAACTGTTTATCCTGAGCTCGGTCACGGCTGGTGATGAAGCCCATCTCACAGCACACAGGGTAAAAAGCCAAGAAACATCTCGCACGTTACAAAGCAGAAACTCAGAGGCAAAACCAAAAGCATTATCCCAGTTATTTCGGTCAATATGTTTATTGGACTTTTTTTTTTTTTAATTTTTAACTTGCCTATTGAACAGCATTTTCATAATTAAATAAAAAAAGTCATTTATTATAATTATTTTAAAATTACTTTACGTTTTTTTTATTTAACTATTTGAAATGTAAACCCAAACCTAACAAAAAATAAACTTTATTTATATTCTTAAGAATAATATTTAAATAAACTGCCTCAAAATAAATTAGCAGTAAATACTAGTAAATAAAATCAAATCAGATTTTTAGCCAGAAGCACCGGCCGGATAAGATGGTCCGGTTTCAGAGATGAGTGCATGGAGTGGGAATATTTCCACCATTTACACCCTTGTCAGCTTTTCTCTCATTATATCGATATATTTCTTTTAATTATCACGCAATGTGAAACTCTTCAGAGTCATGATTAAACGAGCAGGCCAAAGTAGTTGACAAGTAATGCAGCCTGTGATATAGTGCTAAATACTGTAATCTAAAAATGGACAAGTTGTCAGAGGTAGCAGAAGCCTTGAGGTTGTTATTTTGCCCAAATTTGGTGTCCTGGTGTTTCAGAAAACACATAAGCAAGTCTGACATTGATTTTGAATATTAAAATTGTGCCGTTTTATGTTCATCAAAGGTAAAATAACGCCAAAGATTAGGCAGTTTTTACACAAAATGAGAAATTGAATGTGACTGGGTCACTAACATGGCACTGTCTTTGTGACTGAACATTCAAATGTCAACAAATTTGGCTTCTCTGTCCTTTTCAGCATTTTTCATCTATGAAGTCTGAGTTAATGCACTCAGTGTCAAAAAATGTTGCTGTTACTGACCTCCTGAAATAACGTGATTCGTGAAATAAGAGACAATAAACTGTGTGCCTCCGATAGCCTGCCAATAGCAACAAGATTACAGAAGCATTATGAGTGAAGTTCACCAATCATTGAGAGGAAACGAAGCTTTAACTGGGTGAACCAGGCTGAGATCATCAACCACAATTAATATGGGAAAAGTTTAAAATTCTGGTTTTAACAGAAATGACCTAGAATAAAAAAAAACTGATTCTCCAGGAGTGAATCACACTCCACTAACCGGTTTCCGATGTCCTCAAACATCTGTTACTGAAATATATCTGAATGCATTGTTTGGAGGTTAAATAAGGAATTACTTCCCTGTAAGAAATCACTGCTCAAAGCCAGGCCCGCATACGTTTGTGATGGGTGTGGGTTAGGAGAATCGTGCTTTCTATTCGCACACGTTTCACCAATAGAGGTCAACAAGAGTCTCACCAGTTGATTGATCTGTGAGAAAGAGGGGTTCTGGATGTGCAGTCTGTCTGTAGCTATTCTGTTCAGAGCCGTGTTATCCAACACCACCTGAGAAAGAGAAAAAGAGAGAGAGAAACATTAGGATAAATATTTGTTTACAGAGTACAGCCCACAGAAGATGTACTTGATCATTCAGATATTTAAGCTTTTCTTTTTCACGCAGATGTTATTAGGCACAGTACAAATGAAGACATTAAAACTTTTCATAAATAGAAGAGGAAACTATTAAAAGGTAATATCTCAATATCAGTGTAAAAGTTTAATTCAAAGTAATCTATTGGTCCTTTCATCGTGAAACAGAGTCTGAAAAGGAACTTGATATGGCAAACCAATTGTAGTTATGTATTATTCCTAGGGAGAGACGTGGACAGGCAGTAAGAAAGCAGACGGATAGGGAAAATCGACCGCTCTTTCTCCGAACCCTTCGGCAGTAAGACAGGAGCCATTCCTCTGCTCTACTTTATTAGCCTTGTTAGCGCTAACCCAATCACTATGAGGCTGAGGAGAAGCCTGAGCTCATGCTGATTCAATCAGCACAACATAGCTCTTGGCCTCTGCAAATCACGTTAGCCAGGCTAATGCTCCTGTTCCGCAGGGCTCGCTTCATAAACACCGGGAAGAGGCAAGGAAGAGGTTTGATACAAACCTCCATTACAACAGCAAAGTGGAAAAATAACAGTATAATAGCTTTCTACGCATTTATGACTTATTGTCCTTTATAGATATCTATCCAGTCAGAAGAAGGTATTTACGAGAAAATAAATGGACTATGAGGAAGCATCATAAAAGAAACAATTTAGCAATGAATACAAATCAGATAAGAACAGTGTTCCTGTGTTCATAACAGGGCAAGTATTCCCTCCCACACAGATTACATTAAAAACAACATGCCGACAATGATCCATCTGCATCTACCTCACTCATCCTCTCCATTTTAGTCTCATATGAGTGTGTGTGTACGTGTTCAGGAGGTTTTATTATAATAAAGGGAAAGTGAAAACAAAAGAGGAGGGTTTGGGTGTAAAGACTGAAAGGGAAATGGAGAGAACAAAAGCATGAGAGACAAGAGATTTTGTTAATATTATTACAGACATATTATTCATACAACAGTGTTACTTAGGAGCTGCATTGTTCCTTTGTTGACTTTGGTTTTGTTTGATGTAGTAAGAAGTGGCAGAAGTATGTGAGAGTAGTTCAGAATATGTATGAGGGCAGTGTGACAGTGGTGAGATCCGCAGTAGGAGTGACAGATGCATTTAAAAGCAGAGGTTGGATTACATCAAGGATCAGTGCTGAACCCCTTCTTATTTGCAATAGTAACAGACAGGTTGATGGACAAGGTTAGACAGGAGTACCCGTGGACAATGATGTTTGCTGGTGATAATGTGATCTGTAGAGAGAGTAGGGAGCAGTTTGAGAACCTGAAGAAGTGGCGATATCCTCTAGAAATGAGAGGAATGAAAGTGAGTAGGACAAAGACAGAATACATGAGTGTGAACAAAAGGGAGGACAATAGAATTAGGACACATGGTTTGGACACATGGAGTAGAGGTAACAAAGGTCAAGGAATTTAAAGACTTGGGATCAACAGTTCAGAATAAGGGGGAGTGTGGAAGAGGTGAAGACGAGTGCAGGCAGGTTGGAATGGGTGGAGAAGAATGGCAAGAGTGATGTGTGACAGACGGGTACAAAACAAGAGTGAAAGGGAAGGTTTACAAGATGGTAGTGAGACCAACTATGCTACACGGGTTGGAGACAGTGGTGCTGACGATAGGCAGCAGAGCTGGAGTTGTCAAAAGTTAAAAATGCTTAGGTGAAGATGGATAGACAGGATTAAAAATTAGGATTAGAGGGACATCTTGGACATTTTGGAAACAAAGCTAGAGAAGCAAGATTGCATTGGTTGCCCTCGCATCGGAAGATTGTAGGTTTGATTCCCCTCACCAGTAGGTTGCCCTAAGGTCCCCTTGAGCAAGGTACCGTCCCCGTCACTGCTCCCTGGGGGCTTTCAAAAGCTGCCCCCTGCTGCATGGTGTTTGAGTGCATGGGTTAAATGCAGAGGTCCAATTTCGTTGTGGTTCACTGTCTGCTGTGCTGTGCTGTGACCTCGCAATGACAAGGGTTGTCACTTTTTTCAAAACGGAGAAAGCGATACAAAGATGAAGAAAGGCAAACTGAATGAAAGAATGGTGGAACTGTCATCCACACCGCTTCGTTCAGAGTTGTTTTGGGAATGAAAGTAAAAAGTGAGTCTGTTGGGAAGGACTGTGTAACTGTGAGCAGGAGAGAGGAAATGTGCAGTTAGCCGAGCACACAATGCAGAAGAGAGACACTCTGTTCTTTTGGGAACACACGCTCAGAGAAACCGGGAGTCAGGCATTTGATGTTGATTTGGCTAATTTGAATGTGTGTGTGTGCTCACCACACAGTCTGCATTCTGAGTGAGTCTCTTGAGTGTGAGCAGAGAGTTGTAGGGCTGCACCACCACATCACTCATTTCGTCCTGATTAGGAAACACAGAGTAGGTCTGCACCAGCTTCTTAGGATACCTGAGAGAGAGAGAGAGAGAGAAAGAGAGAGAGAGAGAGAGAGAGAGAGAGAGAGAAAGAGAGTGTGTGTTGCAGGCTGAACAACTAACACAGCCTCATTGGATGAACACGAACATGACTGGGACTTGGTGTCTCCACAGGGTCTTTCCTCAATCTGTCACAGTGTAAATTTGTCCTTGGCAAGGAACTTGTATGAGGACACCAAACATTGTGTTAGTCATGGACAATATTGTCACAAATACTATCCCATCATGAATAACTGAATGAATGAATAAGTATTCAAATAAGGCCACCTCGAGCAGTGCCTGAGTACTGTGTGAATCTCTTCCGTTTGCCTGATCATACCTGTCGTTGAGTTTTTCCAGCAGGTATGAGCCCAGGCCAGACCCTGTTCCTCCAGCAATGGAGTGGCACAGCACGAAACCCTGCAGAGAAGAACAACTCTAATAAGAGAACCCATATCCTACATTTATCTAGCACTTCATTAGGCACTAAAAGAAAACATTAAAACAGATTTTAAAAAAGATGTTACATTTTCAAAACTGATTATATAAAAAAGTGGCCTTTCTTCTGCCTGGCTGCCTTGCATTGGGCCACATCCGAAAAGCAGTGTGGACTCCAATCCTTACAAAGTTAAAAAAAAATAAAATGGCAGAAAATCAATTATTTGCTTTTGTTTATTAAGGTGAATTCAAAATGGCTGTTTCTCTCTAAGAAAAAACACATTTTTAAAGTTTAAAAAAAGTACATTATTTAAAGGTAATGTACCATAGCAACCTATTTTTTCAAGAAAATCCAGACATTTGGGGTTTTCAGTAAATGGGCTCTTTAAGGGCAGCAGCCTACAGTAAGCTACTATTTGAGACCAAAAAAAGCTATTTTAGGGGTTAAACACCCCAAATCACCGAAAGACAATTTACCACCCAACACACACAGACTCTAATGTAAGGTAATAAAGTAAAGGAGGTAATGGCACAGATTAGCCACAGGAGAGCTGGTGTCTCTGTTGTTTTAAAGGGAGGAACATCTACCGCCTGCGAGTTAAGAGGGCAAAAAAAAAGCCATGGAATAACACACTCAGTGCATACGCTCTCTATACGTGTGTGTGTGTGTGCATCCATGTGAGACTGGCAACCTTGTAACTCCATTTACGTCACTTGACTGCTCGTGTAGTGGAGGAGGAAAAAAAACAGAAACAAAAAATTAAACCCTGAAAACAGGCAGTGCAAGTCACTCTTCCATCTGGAGGTGATTACGGTCTGTTTTTTTTTCCCCCAACCCTTTGCTCACGTGAGGTGAGAAACGTGAGACTAATGACAGCAGGGAAAAACACAGTAAAACATCAAAAACATCCATCAAATTTGATGAAGTTGATATTTGCCTTCAGATTACTTCCTCTAAGGAAGAAGTCTAAAATCAGAGCAGGCCCAAATGAACACGACTGTGCAAACAGTGTGTAACAAAGGTGCAGCTGTGTCCATTATAATGTAATTCCAGGTCTACAGGGCTCACTTCATGTATGATTTTTTATCATCCATGCAGTACTTCACTGATCAGGCCTTTATGCTAGAGTGTCCAGCTGGAAACCACTTCTCAGTAAAGGCACAGGATTGAAATGAGCATTAAATTATTTGGCATGTGTGAAATAGATGACTGATGAACACCATCTCTACAATCAAACGCGAAGGTGGGAGCGTCGTGCTGTGGGGATGGAGACCAGTCCGGACAAATGGGTAAAAACCTTTTCAGAGAGTTTAGGATCTCAGGCTGGAACAAAAGTTTACATTTCTAAAACCCTTACCTCACACCATGCACTGATTTACAGATTATCTACTGCACTTCCTATACGCTTAAAGTGAAATAACAATTACAAACTAACTGCTTAACACCTGGTTAAGTTCCTATTATAATAAAAATAGTAATTAATGGTGAGTAAAAGACTAAAGTGTAACAGGACACTCACCTCCAGACTGTCACTGCCATCAGCCTCTCTGTCAATGATGTCAAAGATGTCCTCGTGGATTTTCTCACCCTGAAAGGTCAAGGCAGGTACAGATGTTAGTAAAGGTAGAGATCAGAGGGGGAAATAAATCAGATGGATTTGGCTTCTTCTAACAGCTGCCACTTTTCGTTTTTCTACGATTGAATAGTTAAGTTATGCAGCAATGCTTTTTTCAATGAATGGAGCTGTGTACAAAAAAAAAAAAAAGACTACGAGTCTTTTAAAATCTCTAAAATTGTACCTGCAGGTTTGAGCAAATTTAATTTAACGTAATTTAAATATACAGCAGGTTTAGACCGGGAACCACGGCTAGTGGTGCTAATTTCCAGCCACAATTTTATGGCAAAAGCAAGGATATGGAAGTGCCAAACTAATCAGCTTTAGTTAAAAACAGATCTTTTAATCATTTGAAGCTTTTAAACAGCCATAAGTTACAAACATACATCCATTCACTAGATGCTGTTTATAAAGCTTGCGGTGATGCTCATAAAAATGACAATTCCTCATTCTAGATAACCTACCAAGCATGTCTATATAATGGGCTAGATATTTATCAGTCCTCAGCTTTGTGAGGGGGGAGTGAGATGGAAATGGCAAAACTTAAACTACTAAAAAAAAAAGGCAACCACTATGTGCCTATAATACAAGAATAATCCACTGCAAGAAGGTACAGAAAAAATGTATATTTATGAGACTTCTGGTTTCTGATCTGAGGTTTACACACCTGGGAAAAGCCGCTGGCCCAGTTGTTTCCAGCACCGCCCCCGTGCTCGGAGAGGTAGATGTTCTCAGGGTTATACAGGTTGGCATAGGGGGAGTTCAGGATGGTGTGGATGACTCGGGGCTCCAAGTCCAACAGCACAGCCCGAGGAATGTAGTGCTCATCATCTGCCTGGAGGCAAAGCACACAGCATGACTATCAATTAAAAATAAACAAAATTACATCAACGGTGGAGTGAGCTCCTTTGGTGCCCATAGACCATTTAGGGTTTGTAAGCAATATGTACCTGGTTATTTTTTTATTGAAACATCCCTTTAAGACTGCAAGAAAGTCACTAATGCTCTTATTTTGTAAAATCAAATGCAAAAGGAGGATCATGGACCCTGTCAGTGCTCCTTGGCTGCTCAGACGATTTGGTGTTAACACTGCGAGTATATGTGGAGTCAGGCTCCCTCTGGTGGTCTTTATAAATGTGCACTTATAACCTCTGTATTTCTTGTTTTTTATTTATATATACCATTTGTAATTTATGTGCATTTCGGCTGTTGCACAAGAGTGTCACCAGCCTCTAGTAAACAATTAGTAAAACAATTAACAAATAGTAAACAAATTCCTTGTGTGTAACAGGGAGTGTGGAAGAGGTGAAGAAGAGAGTGCAGGCAGGTTTGAATGTCAGGAGTGATCTGTGACATACGGGAACCAGCAAGAGTGAAAAGAAAGGTTTATAGCACAGTAGTGTGACCAGACGTGCTACGTGTTGGAGGCAGTGGAACTGATGAAAAGACAATGTTTTTTTTATTTAAAAGTAATGTTTAGCACCTAAAAATACACACATACACTGAGTAATAGTCATGACCATTAACATGAGATTAATTCATCCTAAATTTACTTCATTATAATGGCTATGTTTGATTTTATGGTCACTTAAACACTGTTTTTTTGGGGGTTTTTTTTGATCATTGTACAGCTGGAAAAACCATCACCAAGAGATGCCGTTAAAACATCTTTGTATTTCTGAAGTATTTGGATTTTTGAGCTAAAGATGCCATGTATGATCACAAGCTGAAATACAAACAATCACAGATCCTCCGTGATATGTAACAGTTAGATTTATTAATCTAATCTTTTTATACCGAACACAACTTGAGTGTGTCGCCAAACATCTCTATTTTTACCTCATCTGACAACAGCGCCATGTTCTCTCTATAGAGGAACTCTAGGTGCTCCCATCAGAACAAACACTCCACTCTGGCATTAATAAGACATTTCTCATGGGACTCCTCCTCTGCTGCATAAACAGCCTCTACTCTTCTGGAAAATCATCTAACTGTCTGGTGGAAAACTGCTTGCAAGATTTGATTGCATGCAGCCTCTGAGAGCTTATGTGAGGTCAGTTTGTAAACTGGGTGGCCCAGTAACGGGGTGGTCCAGTAAACGGGGTGGTCCAGTGGTAGGATACTTGCCTATGGACCTGTGGCTCAAGAGGTCCCAGGTTCGAATCCCACCTCTGGCACCACCACCACTGGGTCCCTGAGCAAGACCCTTAACCCTGAGTGTCTAACCCTCCAGGGGGACTGTCCCTGTAATTAGAACATGTACGTCTGGATAAGAGCGTCTGCTAAATGCCGTAAATGTAAACAGTCCCGCAGTCCAGCACCGCTGCTCTCCCAGCCTCTAGGAGGCATTACATGTTCTGTGAGTTCCTGAATACCAGAAAAGCAGCAGCAAAGAAATGTCTCTCAGTGCTTGGAAGAAAACAAACAAACACCAGAATGTACAGACACTGAATAGTAAGTTAGTAGCACTTAAAAATAAATAAATAAATAAAGGGGGAAAAAACAAAAAGAAAAAAAAAACCTTTGCTGACCCAATATACTTTTTACAAAACAGGACACAAGAAATGCATATATAAAGAAAAAGAGAAAGTTTAAATACATCTTAAAAGCACAATACACATAAGATCACCAACCTTTGACAGTAAACAAAGTAACTAAACTAACTTTATTTTCTAAAACTTGTCAACAAAAATGACTTTGGGTCAACAAAAATGATCTTTGGCTTTGGTCACCCTGTGCTCATGAACAGAGAACATCTATTTTAGTTTCTTATCATGGGTTTAGGTTTTGATATTGGATCATTCGTTCTGGGACACAAACACCCCTCCAGCTCATCCCAACTTAAACCATTCAGCTCCATCACTCCAGAGAACTACAGCCCAAACATTCTGGGCCTTTAGAAATCACTAGCCAACAATGTGCAAGGAGTATGGTGAGCTCAGGCACATCTGTAACTACTCCAGAGTGTCTCCATTAATTTCTCCATGTTCCTTTATGAAGAAGATACCAGCGGTGTGTGTAGAACACCAGTAACCAAAGGAAGCGCCTACAGAGCAGCAGAGTTCGAAGGGACAGATAGTGTACACCTTATTGTACCTGATAGAAGAAGACATCCTTCCGGTCCGTCCCTTCGGTGGCAAACTCCTCCACGATACCCTCAGGACTGATTCCATGCTCTGCACACAGCTGTTTCCAAAATTCAAAACCAACTGCAAAACACAAAGTCATGACAGTGCTTTATATCAGAGAGAAATATCAAGAAGGCCCCAAGTGATCAGTAAAGAAAACAAAAAGAAACAACCACAAGACTAAAAATCATGTTTCTAATAATATCATTAAAATACAAATTCAGCTTTTCAGTGAAAGGAGAAAGCTGATTATCATCAGAAAAGAATCAAACTGTTAATAAAAGCATGAAAATGACACTAGAACTTACATATTTATAATATATTCACCGTACATTAACGGGTTAACACGATATTTTCCTTTTGCTAGATTCCACTGATTTTTCAAATAATTTAGTAAAAAAAAAATAAAAAAAAAAAAAAAGGAACCACTAAAATGCTTTGCTCTGAAACTGTGTATAAAATGTATGCATTTTCATTGTGGACATCAAGAGCCCTGATCCTTTCACAATATGCCACCTTTACAAGCACAACAATACAATAAAACTATGCATTATTTATTCATAAAAACCTGATTATTGAATGAATTTATAATTAGGGCTGGATTGTGAAATGAAAGTGACAACTTGTTATTGCGAAACACGGCACAACACAGTGAACCACAACAAAACAGCCTCTGCATTTCACCCACACACCCTGCAGCAGGGGGCAGCTATTGAAAGTGCCTGGGGAGCAGTGATGGGAACGGTACCTTGCTCAAGGGTACCTCAGGGCAACCTACTGGTCCAGGATTCAAACCCACAACCTTCTGATCCTGAGGCCTCGTCCCTAAACACTAGGCCACCGCTGCCCGTCGTCTGAAGTAAACGACACTGTTGAAACCTTGGTAGTAACTGAATGTTGTTCAGTAAAACAGACTTTCTTTACTGAGACACAAATGAAGATGCACTTTTTCAACCTACATTCACAGCCAGAATTTACAGTTTAAAGGTCGACCCAGGAAAAAAATGGAGGGAAATTTTATAGTCAAACTGTAAACAGAACTGCAGTTTAAAGTATTACTATCACATACATCTATCACACTCATTTTGTCCTTTTTTCAGTGAAATTAACAACCGGACTGTAAACTTTACTGTCCAAACTTCTCAGCATTAGATGATGTGAGCGTGAACCTTACAGTAAAATAAGAGTTTAGAGTTTCTGAGTTGAAGGTCAAAATGCAAACTTTACTGTCAATGTTATTAAACATTGGAAGGAGTGATCATAAACTCCACAGCTCAAGTCTTTCGGTCGAAGTGTAAACTTTACAGTCGAACCCTGTCTAAAAGTAAACAGCAGAATTTGACCGTTATGGGTTTTTTTTTTTATTCTGAGGAGATTTTTCCATCTTTTACACCGTAAAACATCCCACTTGGCATCGCTGGAGAACCACATAGATGTCAAATGAGTCTGGAAGTGTAGAATGAAGAGATTGTGAAGTTAGCTTAGCTTGCTTTTAGCCCCGCACAGTCCCGTCAGGTTAGCCACCGCTAGCTAACTTAGCATCAGTGGCGCTTATTAACAAAAACATGAGATTTCTCTGTGAGATTTCTCCCTCTTACTCTGATTTCCGCACTGTCCGAGCTGCAGGGTTATGATTTCCCGAGGCATGCTGCACTTTAATCGTTTACGCGGCGGTTTAGCAGCTACCCGTTACTGGACCTTCATTCCCTTCTTCCCGCTACAACGGCAACAAATACTGCAGAACGGCGGGAGCTACTACGCATGCGTACTCGCTCTCTGACGGTCTCTCGCTCTCAACCGTTTGGTCCCGCCCCATCTTCTTTTTTAGAAATGAAGGCGGAGCTACGTGTCAAAGGCCACGCCTCCATGCAGGCGTTCATCTGCCTCTGCTGTTCCTGAGTAAACAATTACTTGAGTAAAAGTCCATTTATATTCTAACTACTGAATGTAAATGTGCCCAAATATTCAAATTAAAATACTCGGAGGCGTTGATGTGTATTTTTATTGCTACAGCAAATTCAGCTTTCCCTGGTGTGCTCCAATACGCCATGCTCCCTTTGTAGTGATCCAATATGTAAATTGTGTAAAAAAATAATGTTTTATGTGTACATATGTATGTACAATGCTGATCTGTAATAGACAGACACCAGCAATAGTGAAAGGTTTAAAAGATGGTAGTGAAGCCAGCTATGTTATATGGGTTGGAGACAGACTGATAAAAAGACTGGCGGTGTCAGAGTTAAAAATGCTGAGGTTTGTGTTGGGAGTGATGAGGGTGGACAGGATTAGGAGTGAGTTTATTAGTTCACAGCTCAGGCTGGACAATTTGGAAGCAATGTTAGAGAAGAAAGATAGTGTTTTGAACATGTGGACATTTTGGATATTTCTCACTATTAAAGTGACTGAAGCCTGGTCTTACAGAATTGATTAGAATTAAGTAAGTGAAAGTGACTATTTGTGATTAAACAAATACACAGTACAGCACACAGCGAAACACAAAGGAAACGCAACCTCTGCTTTTAACCCACACACAGCAGAGAACATCTATATCCAGCTCCTGGGAAGCAGTGATGGGTACAGTACCTTACTCAAGGGTACCTCAGGGCAACTTACTGGGTTCAAACCCACGAGCTTCCGATCCTGGGGCCTAGTCCCTAAACACTAGACCAGCACTGCTGCAGAACAAAATACAGAATAGAGCAGAACAGAACAGAAAAGAATAGAACAGAATACAAAAATAAAACAGAGTAGAATAGAACAGAATAGAATACACAATACAGAATAGAACAGAATAGAATACACAATACAGAACAGAACAGAATAGAATACACAATACAGAGTAGATTATAATAAAACAGAATAAAACAGAGATTTGTGACAGACGCGTACCAGCGAGAGTAAAAGGGAAGGCTTACAGGAAAGTAGTGAGACCAGCTATGTTGTACGGGTTGGAGAGGGTGGCACTGATGTAAAGGCAGGAGGCGGAGCTGGAGGTGTCAGAGTTAAAGATGCTGAGATGTTCGTTGGGTGAGACGAGGATGGACAGGATTAGAAATGAGTATATTAGAGGGACAGCTCAGGATAGACGTCTTGGAGACAAAGTTAGAGAAGCAAGGCTGTGTTGGTTTGGACATGTCCAGAGGAGAGACGAGGATTCTATTGGGAGGAGGATGTTGAAGATGGAGCTGCCAGGAAAGAGGAGAAGAGGAAGACCAAAGAGGAGGTTAATGGACGTGGTGAGAGAGGACATTCAGGCGGTTGGTCTGCTGCGGCGATCTCCAAATGGCTCCCACAGACATTACAGTACAATGAAAAAGTCCTGGACAAGAAGAACCAGCACACTCAGCAGTAACACTAGTGTCGACCCTAGATATTTAGTACATTTTAAGGAGGAATAAATGAAGGTCTATAGGAGGGGTTTTAATCTGAAGGTGTTTATGGAGAGGCGAGGGAATGAAGGTGTGAGAAAAAGCCTGTGTGTTTATAAATATAAATATTTGCATCAAAAAAAGGTATATTTATTCACGCTAATGCTTACACGGATTATTATATTAAAATATTATAAATATGGTATTTATAATATTATAGCATTATAAATATGGTATTAATTATTAATATGAAGACTTTTATTTTGTATATGATTATTACAGCACTTTATTTATTTTTTTTTAGCTTTAATGGTGCTTAATGTGAGTTTAGAGGGTAAAATTCAGGCCAGTGTTGTTTTGATGGAGGGGTTTTTGATGGAGACTCGTGGAGAAGTGAGTTTTGTGAGATTTCTGGTGTTTTGAGGATTTTTCTTCCGTTTTGTCCTCCTGTTCCTGGAGGAGGAGGATACCGGATTGTTTACACTCTGCTCTCACACACACACACACACACACACACCCGGCCGACAAAACACACCATGACGGCCACAAGCTGAACCTTTATTCTGCTGCACGCTCACTTTTCCGTCGTTTCTATGGAAACGCGCTCGTTCCAGTGATGGATTTTAGAACTGACGTTCAAAAAACGCTCCATAACGTCCGTTGAGCCGAACCGTCGGCTTAGTCCCTGCTAAGCTAAGCTAGCGAGCTGTTTATTTATTTATTTATTTTTACTGGCCCTGGTCTCCGTTTCCATTGCTGTCAACATGGCGCAGAAGGCTGGAGCTCCGGGTCTCGGCGAGGGCGCAGCGGGCGCACGCTGCCCGGGTTCGGGCCTCGGGGTTCGGCCGGAGAGAGACGGTCGGGTGCGGGAAGTGAAGGCGCTGCTGATGGACAGGCTGGGTCCGTACGAACGGCTGGTGACCTACACGCAGGCGGCTCTGGTGTGGGAGAGACCCGTCCACAGTGTGCTGGTGCACGCCGCGGTGCACGGCGTGTTCTGGTGAGTTCGGGGATCGGGCGGGTTGAGTTAGCGCCCCATGCTAACTCCATTAACTCCGGGTTTCTGAGCTTTTGGCCGCTCTAACCCGCCGCGAAGGCCGTCGAGGGGTTTTGAATAAACTTTAAACTCTCCTGTGAGTCATTTCAGGCCTCAGGGTGTTAAAATGTGGGTGTTTGACGGTGTTGACTCGTTTGGACTCAGCGGGTGAGCTAAAGGCGCTACGATACTAATCGTTCCGGTTCGGATATCGAAACACATCCGGTTTTCGACATTTGGCTCCTTTAAAAAAATCAACACTGTAAACTCAACATTTTACCTCAGTGTTAGTATAAGATCCTTCAGATGATGATCTATCTTCAGAAATACCTGGTTTAATGGCAGAAAAAGTCATATTTAACTATAAACACACATCATTCTAGATTGAACCCACACCAGGACGCTCGATGCAGCTTTTGACTTTGAGATTGACGAACAATTCGGATTTTGAGGAGTATTTTTAGAAACTATAGTACTCCAGCTCCACCTCTCTATCATAGTAGAGAATACTCTCAATATTGATTTGTCTCTGAATAACACACATTTCATTAACGTCTCATTTTATGAAACTATAAAGTCGAAAGCTTATAAGCACGCCGTGCTCCCGGTTTTACAGCCAAACAGACTGTTTCGACATGGATATTTGTGTGTTTAAAAAAATCTGCACAGTCCTGATTATAAACATTTAAAAAGATCAGAAAAATTAACACCGTATTGGACGTCTTCAACTATAAACACACACAAAACCATAAAGTTTACAATACAAATAGCGGTTTTGAGCCGGGAGTGTGTTTAGCGAGCCTGGTTGAACGGGTCAAACCCAATTTCTTGCTTTTGTCTCTTTGAAATAATGTGTCATATCTTCATATTTTATTATTATTATTATTATTATTATTGCTATTATAGGGTTTGAGAATTAGATGTCCATCATGTCTGTTTAAACGGCTGTATGTCCACTTTCTCATTTCTGAATTAGGGCTGGATATTTGGGGGAAAAAATATCTAGTTGTTTGTTGTTTGTTTGTTTTTTTTAACCAATATTTTGATCACAATTTAAATGTAATGTCCTTTAAATGAATCTTTTAATTTATTTACGCCTTTATTTCACCTAAAACTTCAGAAACTGAGTACTAAATGTAACCAACCCCTGTCCTTAAATTTCAATTGAATAAATTGCATTCCTTGTGTTTAATGCTGCTCTCTTACAAATGTCAATTTTTATACAATCAGATGAAATCAGATTTAAAAGAATAAAAGTGCTCTGGCTTGAGAAAGGGTGGGAGGCTGAATTTTGAAAGACCATTTGAGAAGTTGTTTGATGAGAACTAATGAAATTCCCAGTGCATGCTTGGTATTGTAGTGACAGATGTGAAATCTATTATTGATTAGTGATTTCGGTGGCTGAGTCTCTTGCTGTGTTGAGAGTAAGTGCCATAATGTCAGTTGGTGGACACATTGGCAAATATGTGTCCAGATCATTTTCATGTCCCTGCACGTAACATTTTGTCCCTCCCTTGTTTTATCTGTTATCAGAAGCAGCTGAATGTGTCTGCTGTTTAACGTAAATGTTAGGACACAGAAGGTGCCTATGTTTAGGGGGACTGCAGAGCCTGAGGTGTGAGCCGGAAAGATCTGAAGCATCAGTGGAATCATGCTGGAAAGACTGATGGGAGGCCGCAGCGCTGTTTTTTCCGTGTGTACGAACACCGTGCTTGGTTGAACACATTAGAGCAAAGGTTATGTTTGCAGGGCCGTTCCAACGTGGCATTCGTGTTCACATCTGCTGGGGCGTCCCGTGTAAAGTCAGTCTGCACAGTTCTGTTGAGAGGCTGAAATAGGGTTTGTTATCCTGTCAGTTGATCCTAGTCATTTTAGTACAAATACAGTATCTCGCAGAAGTGAGTGCACCCCTCACATTTTTCTAAATATTGTATTATATCTTTTCATGGGACAACACTGAAGATGGGACACTTTGATACAATATGGTCCGTGTACAGCTTGTAGAACAGTGTAAATTTGCTGTCCCCTCAAAATAACTCAACACACAGCCATTCATGTCTAAACCACTGGCAGCAAAAGTGAGTGAGTTCAGCCCCTAAGTGAAAAATGTCCGCATTGTGCCCAAATTTTCAATATTTTGTTGGGGACACCATTATTTTCCAGCACTGCCTCAACTCTCATGGGCATGAAGTTCACTGGAGCTTCACAGGTTGCCACTGGAATCCTCTTCCACTCCTCCATGAGAACATCACGGAGCTGGTGGATGTTTGAGGATGCTCAATAGGGTTTAGGTCTGGAGACATGCTTGGCCAGTCCAGCATCTTTACCCTCAGTTTCTTTAGCGAGGCAGTGCTCGTCTTGGAGGTGTGTTTGGGGTCGTTATCATGTTGGAATACTGCCCTGAGGCCCAGTGGAAAAACTGTAAAAATTATTATAATAGTAAGTGAAAATCTGCCTAATTCTTGGTTGTGAAACTTGGAACGCAGTTATGGGTTTTCAGGGACACAGCAGAAGAAGCCACATGATGCTTCTGAGTTGCTTGCCATCAACTGCTGCATTCAAACACACCTAACTTTTGAGCTCGAATTAATGCGTTTCTTTATTTGTGTTGTCTGAAATGGCTTTATAGAGCTCAGATGCATTTCGCTCAGTACTATCAGCCAATCAAACGATACCTGGACCGTTTCTCTAGAGAAGGAGCGTGGGAGGTGCTAGAGCCGGTCACAGCACACATGGCGCAAAAGTACTAATAACAATCCTGGGTGAAATATGTGGCTTCGAGATTGTGTGCCAAAACTAAAAGGGACTGTTTCAATCACCTTCCTGAAGAAGGTGGATCAGCATAATATTGGCTGAAGAACGTCTTCACCCTCAACCCTTTAAACTGATGTTTCACATTCTGCTCTGCATCTTTCCTGGTGCTTGCACTGCATTTCTGGGTTAGAAACAGTAACAGTATCAAAAGAACTATGTTGTAGATACTCTCCACAAAACCGAAGCAGAGTGGCTACAATATCTCCTTGGTGCTGCTACACAGGAGCGTCCAGCTGTTTGGATTTTTCCTGACCTGGAAAGCAAACCAGGCTGAGTTATGGGGGATTTTACGCCTCTTGCTGAAATATCAGCTTTAAAGTAGACAAGGTTGTTTCCCACCTCTTTAAACAAAAACTTCCATCCTTGTTGCTGTGGAGACAGTGATGCGTCTCTAAGCTTTTAAGATTTTCATCGTCTCACCGTCCGTCGTGACCATCTCAGCAGAAGGAAGATTCCATGATTCAGGGGTCAAAGCTAGGAATAAAGTGGATAGGCTTTTGAAGACTATGCTTCATTGGGAAACATACAGTGTTGGCCAAAAGTATTGAGCCACCCCTTCCTGAAGGACAGTGTTGTTGTCTCTCATTTTCAGTCCAGTCTCTGTACCTGAGCAGGTTGATAGTTTTGTGTTGGTTAATCCACACAGTGATCTACGTCTGAACCTTCAAGCAGAGCAAAGTCTAACTTAAGACATGAAGCAGTGAAGAAACAGAAGCAGATGATCAGGTGATTAATGTACTCTTGATGCTGAACGCTGAGTGAGTGTAGCCACTTTATCTAGAACCTTGTATCTTTAGGCACATTGCAGCCTAAAAGAAGGAATACTTTTGAGCTGATACTTCAGTAAAGCACATTTTTATAGCATAAAATTAAAAGCTGTTTTTCAGCTCCCACAGAATATATTTCTAAATTGCTGTATTGTAAAAAGGAAACAGCAGTATATCTCTCTTTTTCCCTCAAGCTTTCTTTTTTTTTTTTTTGTCCATCACTTTCTTTCACTTCCTTTCTTCTGTTCTCAGCTGAGGCATGAAGCCTTTATTCGATTAGTCCAGTCATCCCCTCATGTATGTCCCCTGCTGTACTTTCTCTCTCTTGTCCTTTGTGTTCGGCTCAATGCGCAGCAGAAGAGACTGACTCGAGGCAGCGCTTTGCACTCGAATTACATAAATGACATTCCTATAGAGGGACCAAGGTAAGGGACAAAAAGAATAATCCTTCTGAGTCTTTGAGGATAGTCTGGACAGAGGCCATCCGATCCCACCCACCTGAAATCCCTCCGTTTTCACCCAACATCTCCAGGGCACTGCTCGCACCGTTAGAGCTGCACAGTGATTATCATTACACTGAGATTGGCCTTTGCAGTAATGAGATTGAATAAATTGGATCATTTATTATTAAAATCTCTGCGTTTACTCGGTGCTCTTCTGTAAATCGCACCACTAAAGTCAGCGTGCGAGGACGGAAACACCTGGGAGGTCAAAAGCCACTTCCCTCGGCACGTAACCAGCAGCAACCAAGCCAGTTGTGGTCTCGCTAAGCGCCTTCGAGGGGGGATGTTAGAAACACCCACAGTCAGGTGTGTGTGTGTTTGTGTACAATCTTCAAAACTTAAGCTTCTTAAATGTTCTTGGTGGTTCTTGGAAAAAGCTGTAATGACTACAGAGGGTGCCAAGTTTTTGGGTCTTTGGGGCCAAAGTGCAGTGTTGCAGGCCGAGAGCCAAAACTGCAAACAAAGACGACTTCCTCCGTACATTAGAGTTAAACAGGCTGTTTTGGTACTGATATGTAAATGACCCTGATTTGGATTGGCTGCCCTGCACATCCCGCCCCCTCCGTTCAGAAAGCGGTCCGCGCTGAAGCGCTCGTTTGAATGTTATCAGGGAATGGTCAGGTCTAAAGTGTTGTGAGCTGAATAGGCGACTGGATGTAAATGTGTTGGTTTGGTAAGATTCAGAATCAGATGAGCGGTTCTTGCAGTTTTATTTGCCTCTTGGGTCTTTGAAGCAGAGGCGCCTTTAAACGTGGAGTTTGCTGGGTGTGGTTTTTAGTCTGGCATCAGGCTTAACTGCCATACCTTTAATGAGTCAGTTTTGGAAACATTTAGTCTCGGAATCTGGATCTGGGGCTAGGAAACCTTTTAAAGACATAATAAATATAAATCAAATATTATAGAATTTCTTCCATTTAGAAAAGTCTCAAAGGACCTTTTTATGAATTCACTACAAGGAATCCCTTTTGCTCCTCTTTTAAGACCAGATGGAAAAGATGATTTTCACTTACTGTGTGAAAACTTTCCGTACTTCCTGTTTTTAATCTCTCTCTCTCTCTCTCTCTCTCTCTCTCTCTCTCTCTCTCTCTCTCTCTCATTCATTGTGCTTTACAGGTTCTTCGCTCTGAGCTCTTTGAGGGTTCTCTTCCTGTTGGCATCAGGACTGGCTCTGACTGTTTGTGCTGACACCTGGAGGAGCAAGATTTGGCCAAAGATCAAATGTAAGAAGGCACACACACACACACACACACACACACACACACACACACACACACACACACACACACAATGGGACAAATAAAAAATGACCAGTCACCTACAGCTCTGGTAAAAGCACTAATACCTTACTGGAGTGTTTGATCCGTTCCCTATTCAGCCTGTTTTTCTAAACCATAATAAAAATAACCGCGTCTTCATTAACACTGTCTTTTTAACATACAAACCTCTGAGTTGCATATTTTTGTGTTCACAGCATGGCGACAGGATGAGGGTGAAAACGAAAGGTAATGTGTGTAATTATTCATCCAATTTAGAGCTGATACATTCATCTGCAGTGATGGTGATTAACTGGGGCATCATAAAGATAATAGCCTTTTTAAATCCTCCTAATTTCCCTAAAAATCCATAACAAAGCCTGATGAAAACCCCCAGGCATGCCTTTTGCATGTGTTTCTAAAGAAGTTTGCTTTAATGAATGAGTAGAGTGGAGTTGGTTTGGGGTTTTTGCAGGAAGAGTAAGGTTAGTAAGTGTGGTCATGTTTTTTGTTTGGCAGCTGGGGTCTGGTGCAGCCCGGGACTCTGAGCGTACCAGAGCTGTGTCACCACATGGCTGAGGTTTGGGTGACGGGCTCCTCATGTGTCAAGGACATCACCGGGTTTAAACGGCACAATCCTGGGAAGGTGAGGACGTGAAGGATAGAAAAGCGATCAGCTTTTTTAACTGAACTGACAGTTTATTTCAGTGTTTCTTACTTGTCCAGCGCTTCCACACTAACGTTGTTAGGGCTTCGTGTTAATGTTGTCAGTGCTACTGTCAGGGACATACAAAGGCTTCTTTATGTTATTTATAGCACTGCTGTATGAGCAGCGTCAAGTCGCATTTGTTTCTCTTCTATTTTTGATAAATAATTCTAATGAGGAATGGAAAAAATCTGAATCATACCAGAAATTGGGGAAAAAAAAATGTTCGAACTGATGTATTTAACCAGTAATGAAATCAGAAAGTTTCAAATGTTTTATTTTCCTTAATTAACTTTGGTTTTAGGTTTAGAGAAATAAGTATAAAAGTTGCAATTTATTGCATTGGCAGGTATTTTCATGAAAATATCTGATATTGGCATGACTCTACTACAATGGTGGGATATTCAGATTTATAGGCAAATAAAATTAAGCAAAAATAATGCATGTGTTTATTTACCAAAGTAAAATAATAACTAAGTTGTTCCGTTTGACATTTCGTTTCTCGTGGAATAGAACACCTGTGACGTCTGAGGCGAACACCCTTTAAACATCCTCTCGCAGCACGTTTGTATCTCTGCTTGTCTGTAAAATCGGAGTAATTTAACGAGGTTATTTAGCCTCACGTGTGCCCCTACCTCCTCCTCCAGAAGCAGAAGTGTTTGTTCAGATCCTGATTGTAACTTTACTCTTAAGTAAAACGGTTCCGTTTATCCGGTTCTCGTGTATTTCTCATGCCTTTGTGTACTGAGCACTTTGGCGACCACTTGTTTGACCAGTTGAATTTTTGAATTCTGCAGTTCTGTATGCTGGTCTGTGGCTTGTTCTCCTTCTTGGCAATGGTTGGACGTTACATCCCTGGAATAATTCTTTCCTATGTTGCTTGTGAGTAGAAGATTTGTGGCTGTTCTGTAACTTGGTCAAACAATTACTTTTAAAAATACTAGATGGAAATGAAGCTCAAGCACTCAAATGCAGTGAGTGACTGTTTGCAGGATTAATAATAATACGGTTTATTCTCTTACCGTATGTACTAGAGTCTGATTTGACCCATTTTATTTTTTACCGGGTTTATCTTCCGGTACCATATTTTAGAATTTCTAAAGGGCCCTGCAAGGTTTGCAAGGTTTTTTTTTTTTTCCGTTTTTGAATTCTGATTCCCTTTTTGGGAATTCAATTTAGTACAGTTTTAATATTTCTGTTCTTTGTGACTACAAAGTTAAGGGAGAAAACTTTTCTTTTCTTTCTCTTTTGTCCCCCAGTGTTGTGTGTGATGTTTTGCCCCTTGGCGTTGTATCACCGGCTGTTCCAGCGCGCGTGTGTGAAGCTGGAGCCGGCCCTGCAGTGGCTGGACTTCAGCGTCAGAGGATACATGATGTCTAAGCCCATAGACAACCAGTGTGAGTACAGGGACACCAGCACGGCTTCGCCACATAGACAGTAAGAGCAGGCATTTTAACGACACTAAAAATAGCTTAATGTTGCTTTTCCTTACTGATACTGATTCCTAGGCTATGTATTTTGTTTTTCTTTTTAAAGAGCTTTTTAAATTGATGTGTGAAATAACAGATCACTGATATCACCAGGGTGGCGGTGGTCTAGTGGTAGGGCACTTGCCTACGGACCTATGGATTCAGAGGTCCCCGGTTCGAATCCCACCTCTAGCACTACCATCACTGGGTCCCTGAGCAAGACCCTTAACCCTGAGTTGCTCCAGGGGGACTGTCCCTGTAATTAGGACATGGAAGTCGCTGTGGATAAGAGCGTCTGCTAAATGCCGTAAATGTAAATATATTAAAATAGTGTAATGGCTTGTGAGGCAACACATTATCAATGCACGATTAAAAAAAACTTCACTTTATTGCTTGAGCGGTCCCGCTGCCAGATCCATTCTGCACATGTGCAAAACCCATATGTGTGTTTTTCTGTCACTTCACCCCTAAATACTGTTAGGTGTAAATATACATCAGCTATTATGTGGGTTTGTCTCTTTTAATGCAAGAAAAACAACGGTGAGCGGAATTTACTCGTGAACGAGGGCGTTTCTCCTCGCGTTCAAAAGCAGAGACGAAGCGGACCCCTCAAACTGCACCTTCAGTAACTTTTAGCTCTTGCAGTAGTGGATAATCCCCCTGCTAAGTCCATTAACATGGCTTGCTCACTGTCAGTCGTCTCTGACATCACCTGTTGGAGAGGACTTGAGTTGCTGACTTGTACGTGTGTGACCCTTGACCTCTGTGTTTGCATGTGTTTGTAGTTCTTCGTAGACCGATTAAGAGCGGGGCCTGTGGTGACGCCAGCGACAGCGAGGAGGAGCTAGCTGCCTTCTGCCCGACAGTAAGAGCCCTTTCCAAGGACGTGTGTGTGTGTGTGTGTGTGTGTGTGTGTGTGTGTGTGTGTGTGTGTGTGTGTGTGTGTGTGTGTGTGTGTGTGTGTGTGTGTGTGTGTGTGTGTGTGTGTGTGGGGATATCGGGTGTGGGTGTCTACTGAAGTGAAAGTGCAGACATGCATCCAGAGCCCATGGTGCAGTCATGGGGGCGGTGTCCTTGCTCAAGGATACTTCAGAGCAACCCGCAACCCACTGGTCTGGGATTCAAACCCACGACCTTCCGATCCTGGTAGTCTAGTCCCTAAACACTAGGCCACCGCTGTTCCAGTTTGCAAAAATTAGCAATGTTCTCCTCAAAGCATGTTGAGCTGTCTAGGGGCATTGCTTCAGCTTGAAAAGATACGCCATGACTCAGAGGAAGTGTCAATAAGCCTTCACTCTCTTTGTGTTGAAGGCAACACTTGACAATAGGGATCTAGCTTTGAGCAAAAATTATATTTTAATCTTTTTTTTCCCCCAAAAATAAATATTGAACATCATCCATGACCCTAAAGTTAAAACACAGCACACAGTGAACCACAACGCAATTCAACCTCTGCTTTTCACCCATACACACCGTGCAGATGGGGACAGTACCTAAGGGCAACCTACTGGTCTGGGATTCAAACCCACGACCTTCCAATCCTGGGACCTAGACCCTAAACACTAGACCGCTGCTGACCAACTGTAAACAACCAGCACAGATTCAGCTGCGGCCAAAATCAGGGTTAAACGTCAGGCTCCGATTTGTGCACATTCATCAGGATTGGTACTCAGTATAGGAAGTAGAGCAGGGATTAAGGGAAGCCCTTATTAGTGCCCTGGATTGCAAACACTAACTCTATTGTTCTGGTTGTTCTGAATCTGCAGTTTGATGAAGCGGTGGTGGCTAAGGAACTGGCGCTGACTGATTCGGAGCACTCCGATGCAGAAGTCTCGTACACAGAAAACGGCACCTTTAACCTCTCCAGGGGACAGACTCCTCTCACTGAGGGCTCCGAGGGTAAGGCGAAGCTTTAATTGAAGAAAACCAAGTTAAGTAGCGTTCCAGTTATTCAACAATCGTTACTTTTTTCTGTCCCACAAAACATTTGCTGGTCATAGGAAACCGATTCCTTGGAAATAAAAGCTAGATCTGCTGATTCGCTGGAAGTAAAAAAAAAAAAAAAAAAAAGCCTATTTTTCTGTTCATGGTTGCGATGCTGCAAACTTACATGCATCCAGTTCCACTAATTCCTCAGCATGTCATGATAATTCTTTAGGGTGGTGATACATATGGAGTAAGAGGCTGCAGGATCAAATCCCACCTCAATCATTTCCTGAACAAAACCCTGAACCCCAAGGTGCTCCGGGAAGACTGTCCCTGTAATTAGGAAACAGAAGTCGCTTTTGATAAGAAAGTAAATGTAATGTCTTACCCAGATAAACGGTTAAATAAACAGTGTCACAAAAATTAGAATACAGTGTTTGTCATCAGTATTTCTCACACTAAACTGCACTAAATTATTAATAAAATTATAACTAGTTATGCTTGCTTTGTACAGAAGCATGCAGTTGGCCAGCCTAGCCGTTTCACATTGTATTATGGACTGCTTTGTAAAAGAGAAACCGTGCAGGGCAATCAGATAGGTCACTTTCCCCCCATTTTCCAGCCTTTTTGACCTTTTTGGTACGTACAATCAAATGTCAAATGTGTGCTTTTAGATGGCATCTCCTATTTCTCCTCTTTTTGTCTCTTTATTCAGACCTGGACAGGCACAGCGACCCAGAGGAGTCGTTCGCTCAGGATCTCCCAGACTTCCCCTCAATAAACCCAGACGCCACCCTGATGGAGGACGACGACGATCCCAGCCTCGGCCTGCCCAGCCTGGGCTCAGCCGCTCTGTCCGGCCCCCGTGGATCCACTACCTCTGCCTTGCTGGACCTGGATGCCCAAATGGATTCGGACCAGGAGGACTTGGACCTTTCTCTGGGTGCCCTCAACATGACCTCTGATCTATCCAGCAACCTGGCGGGGATTCTGGCCAGCAACATGATCCAGGCAGCCATCTCGGGGGCCATGCAGCCCCGGCCGCCTCAGGGCCCTCGCAGGGAGGGCCCGCCAAGAGCTGGGGCTCCACGTAGCTACAGGAAGCAGTCGAGTTCAGAGCTGGACACTGACCTGGACTTGGAAGGGGAGGACTTTGAGATGCTGGACCAGTCCGAGCTGAACCAGATGGATCCTTCAGGGGGCAGTGGAGGGAGAGGAGCAGGTCAGGACGGTCAGAACAGAACCCAGGGGTCCAGCTTTCTATCCAACCTGCTGGGGAAGCAGCAGTGAGCGCTGTGTATGTGCTCGTTTGCGTAATACGCACCTACCTACATCAACACCTTTTTACCTGTTTCTCCAGCATCCCTCACGTTTTTATGAGTGTGGAGCAAGTTTGCAGTGTATGAGAGAGAATTTCTGTTTTTGCACGGTTAATGAATGTGGTATTAAGTCCCACTAGCCAGTCATTTGCTGGCTGCAGGCAATCACTGTGAAGTAATCTTGTTTTTAGTTTGATGTTTCCTGCCTTCTTCCATCCGTATGAAAGAGCAAAAGAGAGAATAAGTCATGTTTTAAAGACCCAATTTATTTTGTAGGCAAAGCAATAGGAATACTGGGAAATGATCTGAAATACTACAGAAACCAGCATGAGACATAAACGTCCAACCCTTTTTTTCGCAACATCCCAAGCAAGTCTTACTGAGCCTTATCGATTTCTTAAAGATGAACCTTTACATGACACACAGTCGTTGTTGCCTGACGCATTTTGCTCGTGATGGGACCAAAGCAGACATTCCTCCGTACGCGGCTGGTGCCAGCGTAGCTTAGACATCCCATTAAAGCAATATGTGGAACGGCTGCTGGAGAGCATCGAAAAGTGCCAGGCAGGAGTCAAAAAAGGCCAAGCTATATTAATCAACCGCTCACGATAAGTAGAACAAGCTTTTCATTTGGAAACTCTAGTCTCGTGACGAGCGCACACATCTGTGGACAACCCGCTAAACTTTTTGGTGCTTTTAAATCCACGGTTAGGAAAGAAACAAGCTACCCTGACACACGTCAACATGCCTAAGACTTTTGGATCGTTCGGATAAAGACAGGACGCAGCATTATTCCTCGCTTCTGAACGTTGTAGAAATTTCGCACTCTTTCCTCCAAATTTAGGGCCTGCCGCAGGGCTTAATCCTGAAGTTGCTTTTTGAAGTTTCTTGAAGCTTTTGTTCTTCCCTCTGTAAAGGTTCTGCACATTACTCTCATTTCGGGATTTTATTTATTTTATTTTGCTGCTGTGAGACAATGTTGCATTCACTTTTTAACATTTTTCTTTTTTTAATTGAGCCCTTTGAGAGAAGAGGAGCATTTTAGACATAAATCAACATAATCATTCACACTTGAGGACTTTTATTGTATTTCAAAATGTACCTGCTGTTGTGGTGCAGCTCCACCAAGCAGAACCTGCATGTGTAATGACCTGGGAATCCTAAATGGAAACCATTCACTTGTTACAGTGGCGTATCAGCCTCAATCTGGCCTCCCACAGTTTCTAGAAAATATTTGATTGTCTGTAAAAGAAACAGGCAGATTTGTACCTGCGGGAAAAAACATTGTTGGCCAAGTTTAGGCCTTTTCCTGTTTCTTCTGATTAGTTAACAGCCCAGAAAGTTGTCACCGTTTCGTAAAAAGACTTTTCAGTCTCTTAACCCATGATTGCGGTGTAGTTGCTTTTCCTCCTTGCCTTCTGTCCTAACCCACCCCTGTGATGTTCATGCACCTTATGGCAGATTTCTAGAGGCTTCTTTCTGCACTTTGTGACTCTTTCCTGGAGAAGTAAGCCATAGCGATCGGCCTCTAGTTTCGGGAGGTGGTCGTGCTTTGGATCCAGATTAGTAATTTTCTTCAAACATATTCAACATCCAGAGATGTGATCAAGCAGGATCCACTGCCTCTGTTCCAGAGCTCAAGCAGACTGCTCTCAGTTGCACAAAGAAGCTGTACCTGTACGACTGGGAAAAACTTCAACCCAACATGTGCTGGCTCATTTGTTTTTTGCAACAAAACGTCCGCTGGATGTCATTTTCTTGATTTTGACGGAACGTCTTTAGAGGCAGAACACGTATAAAGCGATAAAGAACCTGTTGCTGTCTCGTCTTTAAGCAGGTGGATGGTGTGACTCCCCAGTCCCAGTCCATCTTTAAGCAATGGTCAGGGTGTTATCCGGACCTCTTACTTGCTTTTTGGCTTTGATTTCAGTCTGACGTATCTACATTGCTCAATCTAGCATGGCTGTTGCCCAGCACATGGACTCCAGTCTGGAGAAACCTTCATCTGCTTTGTTCCAGGGTTACCTGTAGAAACACTGTGAAGTCTTACAGTTAGAATAAACGGCCCAGCGGAGGCTCTGCCTCCCTTTACTCTCTGAAAGCACAACATCTCCCTTTACTCTAACTGTATACATTAAACTAAACACCAGCTCTCATGATCAGTGCACCAACAGAAATGGTTCAGAAAGGCTTAAGGTTTAGTTGCAATAACGGACGATACAGAAACGCAGACATGTGCTCTCTCCAGCCTGTCGGTACCTTTTAAATTCACGTGATAATCTGCTCGAAACTCCACCAGCATGAAAAAAAATAAATCACTTGATTTTATAAAGCACACTTAATTTCCCTGCTATCGATTTAAAACCACGCACGAAAAGATCTGCATGTTAAGTATGCAGAGCAGAAAACGTCTCCGTCTACACAAGGGCTGAACAGCTGGAGTTAAATGTCTCAATTTGATTGATTAATTTCATGATTTTCTCCACCCAGCTCCTTTTTTTTGAAGCAAGACATTATCAGACTTTATTATTATTACTGTTGTGTCCCCCAGTTGTCAATATTAAAGAATGGAAGATAAAATTGCAGCCCTTGAACATTTTGATTTAAAAACGATTTATTTTATTTTTCTGCCCCTAATCGAGATCTTCAGATTCATATTTTGTCATAAATAGCAGTTTTTCACATACGATCACAGCCGTGCAGAAGAATTTCTGGGCACCGATTCCAAACCCGTATCACCGCCTGCTGTAACGAAAGCTCCAGGGCTCCAGCTGCCCCCCTCCTCGGTGTCTAAATTTTAGACCAGTGCTGTTTGAGCCCAGGTTGCTGGTGAGCTTTGTCTTCTTTTCTGTTGTTTTGGTGGTAAATTGGCTTCTTTAGGTGAGCTCAGGTGTTTTAGGCCACCGATTAATAAAGTTAGAGTCAAGCTGGATTGTTTTCATCTGTAAAACGCTACGGCGGGATGTCCTGTCGTTCAGCAGGCGCTGCTGGAAAGGCGTTTTCGTGGAGATTAGTTTGTATTTTTGCATGTTTGGTTTGCTGAGGTTGACTGATGAGCATTTGTGAGTTTTTCCTTTTTCGATAATGCTGATCATTGTTCTTTACAGCTTTATTCCTGTGTTTAGACTCGACCTTAGTCTTAGGACTATGGATTTGGCTCATGCGCTCTGAATCCTGCAGTTTGTAGTTCTGTTATGTTCTGAAATGACATATTACTGCACACTCGAAGCTGCTTCGGGTCAGAAGGAAGGTGGTGTGATGTGCAGTGATGCTGTTCTTTGCTGTGATTTTGTTTTATCATTTTATTTTTTTTTGTTTTCATCTGTACTTCCTACTATCTGTACTATGCTCTTCACCCCTGTGTGATTCTTGGGGTGCATATACTGCAATATACTCCAAAAAACGCAACCTCATAATTAGGGCTGGGTATCAAAATTCAGATTTTATGGTATAAAGTGTTCAGACTCAGTGAGCTGTTAAGCCAAAACCCAGGCTTCTGATTGGTACACTTCTCATTACTGTGGCCTAGTGGTTAGGGCGTTGACCCCATGATCGGAAGGTCGTGGATTCGAATCCCAGTCCATTAGGTTGCCCCGAGGTACCCTTGTGCAAGGTACCGCCCCCATCAATGCTCCCCTGCTGCACGGTGTGTTTGGGTAAAATCCAAAGGAAGCATTTTGTTGTGGTTCGCTGTGTGCTGTGCTGTTTCACAATAATTTGTCACTTTCACTTTATACCTACTATATGCATTCTTCCAGCGTGTCTAGTGTAGGCCACACCCACTTCATAGTTCGAAAGAAGGCATCGCCAAAACGTCTGTCCCTAATCAAAGACTGGGAGCCTTTCGACACCTTGCATTAACGTGTTTAATCCGGACACATTTCGGCCTTATTTTATCCACATTCTGCTGCTTAATCTTTCTTTTATCTCTGAAAAGTACATCTACATGTTTTGTGTTTCATTTTTATTACTATCTACCTTTCCCTCATTACCGTGCTTGAGGAGAAGTCCAGTCTCGCTTGTCCTCCATTCCACAATTCCCTGTTGGTCCTCTCAGCCGCTGGTCAGACTCATCCCAGCTTCTGTAACTGCATGGTACAGAGCCGTTCACGCCTGCTTTTCAGAGTGAAATCTGTACATGGCCATTTTGATACCCAGCTCTGATGAGCAGATAAGAGTTTATTTTTCTTTCTTCAGCATCTCACACACTTCACCGACCTGCAACAAAGCAGGGCTGTCAATTCTTTCAACTTTACACTCGGACACCCCTTGGAGCCCAAAATCTCTTTTTAATGAAACATGCTGTTGTTGAAATGCTGACAAATCCCATGATGCACCTGGTGTGTGCTTTGCAGTTGAGTTTAATCAAGGTGTGTGTGTGTGTGTGTGTGTGAGCATCTGTCTTGCACATAACAAGGGGTGTCCTGATATTTTTGGACAGCATACAAAGTAAAGTTTCGTAATTTATCGATACCGTCCCGTCACCTTCCCCGGTCTTTTACAAGGTTCGTCACCCTCACGTTGCATCGTTTGGTTTTGGGACAAAACCTCCTATCTCTGGAAAAATAACCTTCAAAAAAAAAGGGAGAAAGACCCTCATCCTAAGATGTATGCAGATTGTAAAATTTAGATTTAAAATATATGTATCACATAAGACACTGAGGGGTTTGTCTCAGTAGTGATGATATAATTAAGAACTTTCATTTTCAAGGTCTAAGTCATGGTGTAACTGACATCGTTCAGATGAAAACTAGTGAAGTTGGAAAGGCTGGAAGAATTCTTCATCTTTGGATGTGTTTCTTTGAGCTTCTTTTATCTCGACAGTACTGCATTGAATGAAAAATGAAAACTTATAATTTTAGATGGAGGCAAATCCAGATATTGAATTGATTTAAACTAATAAGCTCATTTTCTTTATGAAAAGGGGTGTGTGTGTGTGTGTGTGTGTGTGTGTGTGTGTGTGTGTGTGTGTGGGAGAGAGAGAGAGAGAGAGAAAAAAAAAGCATGGTTCCTAGATGATGAAAGACACTCAGTCCTTTTTACACTTGGTCTGAAGAGAACAGATTGCTGGTCATTTTTGTCTTTCGAATCCATTCAGAGCAAAGTAAGTGCACACAAATGAAATGATAAAAGCTTTTCTCTGAGATGAAAGAAAAAAAACTGTCGAATGTTTGTAGACTCCTGAAGAAAACCTTGATTGAGGTCGTCCTGGAGCCGAACAAAAGAGGACGGGAGACGTGTTTGCTGTTTTCTAAATGAAAAAATGTTAAAAAAACATCGATCGTTTATGAGACTTTGTCCTGTTCCTTTGATAACAGGACACCCTGCTGTTGAAGTGTTAGTTCTGTACATGTGGTCAGTAGAAAAGTACTTCCCTCTTCCTCTGTATCTGTTTTTTTTATATGTTTTGATGTGCAAGTGAATAAATTCTGGATTTACAGCATCGAATTGTGAGATCTTTTTCACTCTGTTGGCCTTTTATTGTTTAAGAGATTCAAATCCTGTGGTCTCAATAAAAGACCAGAACTGTTCCAAATGGGACATACTGTATGTGTGGAAAAAAACTCAAAAATAATCTTTCATTTGGACCAATTGAGGCGGAAACTGGGATGCAGTTCTTTTTTTGACTTGTGCTGATTGTCATAGTTCAATAATTTATCAACATATTTAGATCATTTTCCAGGACGATGTTAAAGGGAATTTATTTAGCATCTTTTTTATGTGATTTCTTTCATTCAAAATTTTCATTTCAGACTTCTCATGAAAAAAAAATTTACTAAATTATCCATCCACTTATTTTCATCAAATTCTAAAAAAGACATAATATCTAAAAATAATTGAATTAATTAAAATCTTGAGAAAATCAGTATTTGGATTTGCATTCAAATAATAAAGATAAATGTGAATTGTATGATTTTTAGTCTGTGTCTATTTTTGTATTTCAAAAGATATATATATATATAATTATTATTAATAATTTCCTTTTTCTCATCCTCTCCCCTTTTAAATAAAGTTTGTAAAAAAATAGAATAAAAGTCGCGACACGCCCCTGCGGTGATGTCAGGGTGACGCAGTGCGGCGGCGCGGGAATCTGAGGGGAGTAAACAGAGAGATCGTCCCGGATTCACCTCGCAGAGAAATATGAGTAAAAAAGACTCTGGCTGTACGTACCAACACGTTTATTCACTTATTTCAGAGATTTTACACGATAATCAACCGCTTCCGGCGTGTAAAACTCGCACAGAAAACAGAAGAATCTCTAAAATACACACCTGCAGCTGACAGACACACACCCTTCAACATGTAGGCTGAACTAAAGTCCTAGACCCTAAACCTGGTACAGATCAGGGAAGGAGAGGGAGAGAGAAAGAGAGAGAGATGGATTGAGCGATAGATTGAAGAAGGGAGGACGGTATAGATAAAAGGAGAGGAGGGAGTGGGAGCAGATTTAGAGAGAGAGAAGAGAGACAGATAGAGAGCAGGGAGAGAGAGAGAGAGAGAGGCAGAGACAGATGAAGAGCAGGGGAGAGAAGCCCAGAGGGTCAGATAGAGAGCAGGGGAGAAGAGTAGAGACAGATAGAGAGCAGGGGAGAGAGAGCTAGACAGATGAGAGCAGGGGAGAGAGAGAGGCTAGACAGATGAGGAAGCAGGGGAGAAGAGAGAGCAAGAGAGAGATGAAGGGAGAGAGAGAGCGAGACAGATAGAGAGCAGGGGGAGAGGCGAGACAGATAGAGAGCAGGGGGAGAGAGAGAGCGAGACAGATAGAGAGCAGGGAGAGAGAGAGCGAGACAGATAGAGAGCAGGGGGAGAGGAGAGAGAGAAGCGAGAGACAGATAGAGCAGGAGAGAGAGGCTAGACAGATAGAGAGCAGGAGAGAGAGGCTAGACAGATAGAGAGCAGGGAGAGAAGGCTGAACAGATAGAGAGGCAGGGGAGAGAGGAGCGAGACAGAGATAGAAGGCAGGGGAGAAGGCGAGACAGATGAAGAGCAGGGGAGAGAGCGAGACAGATAGAGCAGGGGAGAGAAACGGGCAGATAGAGAGCAGAGGGAGAGAGAAGCTAGACAGATAGAGAGCAGGGGAGAGAGAGCGAGAGACAGATAGAGAGCAGGGGAGAGAGAGAGAGCTAGACAGATAGAGAGCAGGGGTAGAGAGAGAGAGCTGAGACAGATAGAGAGAAGAGCTAGACAGATAGAGAGCAGGGGGGAGAGAGAGAGCTAGACAGACAGAAAAGGCAGGGGAGAAGAGAGAGCTGAACAGACAGAAAGAGAGCAGAGAGAGAGAAAGACAGACAGAAAGTGAGAACAGAGAGAGAGAGAGAGAAGCGAGACAGATAGAGAGAGGAAGCTAGACAGATAGAAACGGGGAGAGAGAGAAGAGCTAGACAGATAGAGAGCAGGGGAGAGAGAAGAGCTAGACAGATAGAGAGCAGAGAGGAGAGAAGGCTAGACAGATAGAGCAGGGGAGAGAGAGGCAGAGACAGATAGAGAGCAGAGAAGAGAGAAGCTAGACAGATAGAAACTGGGGGAGAGAGAGCTAGACAGACTGAGAGAAAGACGGAGAGAGAGCTAGACAGACAAACCGAGAGAGAGAGCTAGACAGACAGAGAAACAGAGACAGATAGAGAGCAGGGGGAGAGAGAGAGAGCTAGACAGATAGAGAGCAGGGAGAGAGAAGTAGACAGATAGAGAAACGGGGAGAGAGAGCTAGACAGATAGGAGCAGGGGAGAGAGAGGGAAGCTAGACAGATGAAGGCAGGGGAGAGAGAGAGAGGCTAGACAGACAAACCGAGAGAGAGAGCTAGACAGACAGAGAAACAGAGAGAGAGAGAGAGAGAGAGAGAGCTAGACAGACAGAGAGCAGGGGAGAGAAGCTAGACAGATAGAGGCAGGGGAGAGAGAGGCTAGACGGATAGAGCAGGGGAGAGAAGGCTAGACAGATAGAGAGCAGGGGAGAGGCTAGACAGATAGAGAGCAGGGGAGAGAGGCTAGACAGATAGAGAGCAGAGGGGAGAGAGAGGAAACTAGACAGACAGAAAGAGCAGGGGGAGAAGAGAGCTAGACAGATAGAGAGCAGGGGGAGAGAGAGAGCGAGACAGATAGAGAGCAGGGGAGAGAAGGCTAGACAGATGAGAGCAGGGGAGAGGCAGGGGAGAGAGGCTAGACAGATAGAGGCAGAGAGAGAGAGAGGCTAGACAGATAGAGAGCAGGGAGGAGAGAGAAGAGCTAGACAGATAGAGGCAGGGGAGAGAGGCTAGGCGGATAGAGAGCAGGGGAGAGAAGAGGAAGCTAGACAGATGAGGCAGGGGAGAGAGAGCTAGACAGATAGAGAGCAGGGGGAGAGAGAGAGAGCTAGACAGATAGAGAGCAGGGGGAGAGAGAGAGCTAGACAGATAGAGAGCAGGGGGAGAGAGAGAGCTAGACAGATAGAGAGCAGGGGGAGAGAGAGAGCTAGACAGATAGAGAGCAGGGGGGAGGAGGCTAGACAGATAGAGAGCAGGAGAGCTAGACAGATAGAAGCAGGGAGAGGAAGCTAGACAGATAGAGAGCAGGGGAGAGAGAGAGCTAGACAGATGAGAGCAGGGGAGAGAGGAAAGCTAGACAGATAGAAGCAGAGGAGAGAGAAAGTAGACAGATAGAGAGCAGGGGGAGAGAGAGAGCTAGACAGATAGAGAGCAGGGGGAGAGAGAGAGCTAGACAGATAGAGAGCAGGGGGAGAGAGAGAGCTAGACAGACAGAAAGAGAGCAGGGGGAGAGAGAGAGCTAGACAGATGAGGCAGGGGAGAGAAGCTAGACAGATGAGAGCAGGAGGGGAGAGAGAGCTAGACAGATAGAGAGCAGGGGAGAGAGGCTAGACAGATAGAGAAACTGGGAAGGCTAGACAGATAGAGGCAGGGGAGAGAGAGGCTAGACAGATAGAGAGCAGGGGAGAGAAGGCTAGACAGATAGAGAGCAGGGGAGAGAGAGGCTAGACAGATAGAGAGCAGGGGAGAGAGGCTAGACAGATAGAGAGAGAGAAGCTAGACAGATAGAGAGCAGGGGAGAGAGAGAGAGCTAGACAGATAGAGAGCAGGGGAGAGAGAGAGCTAGACAGATAGAGAGCAGGGGAGAGCGAGACAGATAGAGAGCAGGGGAGAGAGAGCTAGACAGATAGAGAGCAGGGGGAGAGAGAGAGCTAGACAGACAGAAACGGGGAGAGAGGAAGCTAGACAGACAGAAAGAGAGCAGAGAGAGAGAAAGACAGACAGAAAGTGAGAACAGGAGAAGGCTGAACAGATAGAGAAGCAGGGGAGAAGGCTAGACAGATAGAGAGCCGGGGAGAGAGAGAGCTAGACAGATAGAGAGCAGGGAGAGAGAGGCTAGACAGATAGAGAGCAGAGGAGAGGCTAGACAGATAGGCCCAGCAGAGGAGAGAGAGGGGCTAGACAGATGATAGAGAGCCGGGGAGAGGGGCTAGACAGATGAGAGCAGGGGGAGAGAGGAGAGCTAGACAGATAGAGAGCAGGGGAGAGAGCTAGACAGATAGAGAGCAGGGGGAGAGAGAGAGCTAGACAGATGGTAGGGGTAGAGAGAGAGCTGAACAGATAGAGAGCAGGGGGACAGAGAGAGAGAGCTAGACAGATAGAGAGCAGGGGAGAGAGAGAGAGAGAGCGAGACAGATAGAGGCAGGGAGTGAAGGCTAGACAGATAGAGAGCAGGGAGTAGAGAGAGAGGCTAGACAGATAGAGGCAGGGTAGAGAAGGCTAGACAGATAGAGAGCAGGAAGAGGCTAGACAGATAGAGAGCAGGGGAGAGAGAGGCTAGACAGATGAGGCAGGGGTAGAGAGAGAGGCTAGACTGGATAGAGAGCAGGGTAGAGAGAGAAAGGTAGACGCAGACAGAAAGAGAGCAGGGGGAGAGAGAGAGAGCTAGACAGATAGAGAGCAGGGGTAGAGAGAGAAAGGTAGACAGACAGAAAGAGAGCAGGGGGAGAGAGAGAGAAAGGTAGACTAGATGGATCGATAGCTGGGTAGATTGAAAGGTAAGAAGATAGATGGACAGATCCAGCTACAGTTTGGGGTTAGATAGCCAGATAGATGTGAGTATGTGGGTAGATGGAAGGTAGATAGATGAGTAGGTAGGTAGATAGATGAGTAGGTAGATAGATAGATAGATAGAAAGATGAGTAGGTAGGTAGATGGAAAGGTAGATAGATAGATTGATAAATAGTGAAAGTGACAACCCTCGTCATTTGCGAGGTCATAGCACAGCACACAGTGAACCACAATGAAACTGGACCTCTGCATTTAACCACACACTCCAGAAACACTGCAGCAGTGGGCGGCTATTGAAAGCCCAGGGGAGCAGTGACAGGGACGGTACCTTGCTCAAAGGTTACCTCAGGGCAACCTACTGGTGAGAGTCAGACCACAGTCTTTCTGATCTGAGGGCAGCACTCCTCACCACTAGACCTGTGCCCTGAATGAATGGATAGAAAGATGAGTGGGTAAGTAGGTAGATGGAAAGATAGATAGAAGGATGGACTGGTAGGTAGATGGGAGAGAGAGAGTGAGAGATGTCTTACTGCTGGTTGTAAACCCCTCTGAAGACGTTCACTCCTCCTCCTTCCCTTCATACGGGGGTGATGAAGATCCCAGACTGGAGAGTGACTGCACGGTGGGGAAGGACACCCCGAACGCGAGGCTGTAAATTAGAGCTGCTTAATTGATGTCCTTCATTTACATGCATTTTCTTCATTTCCTTTACGATTTTCACATTCAGCAATTAAAAAAATAAAATCATTCAGGTTTCTCTTCGGAGTTGATCTCCAGCACAGGTGGGAATACGGTCACCAGCAAGCGCTCGTTCCTGTTAACACGCTGGGACATCATCTCTCAGTGTCCTACAACGACGCCTGTAATTGATCTTAATTACTAAACTGTGCAGGAGACCCACAGTCCTGGAACTGCGCTGGTCCTTTCAGGAAGGTCTTTGCTGGTTTGTTTATAACGCACATGGTTCTGTCTGCCAGGCGCTGACCTCATCCTCGCCTACTTGAATGAGAAGAACCGACCCTACAGTGCCCAGGATGTGTTTGGTAACCTGCAGAAACAGCATGGCCTTGGCAAAACGGTAGGCTCCACAAAACACAATAACAGAAATGGCTTTATCTCATGGTTGTCCAATCTTGGTCGAACGTTATCAGTCCCAGAAAGCAGCAGCTTGCATGACTTTGCTTGCTTAATCGGTAGTTTTCAAGCGTTGCTTCAGAAAAGCAGCTGGCATCCAAACCTGCAGCCAGACTAGATCTTTGTGGGCAAGCCTGGACAATTCTGCTTCATCTCATCGTCTCATTCTGCTGGAAAGTTGATTACTGAAACATGATCTGTGACAGACGGGCCCCGGCAAGACTAAAAGGAAAGATTTACAGGATGGTATTGAGACCAGCTATGCTATACAGGTTGGACGTTCGCCTCGAGTTCAGGACTTGGTCTCCAGCTCCTCAAAGGCAGAAGGCATATGGCAAGACTCTTCTCCATCTCGGCTGATCTGAAGAACATGGACAGACGTCACAGAACTCAGCAGCCAAGTGCAGACCATCTCCCAGAACTGGCAGCTTGATGCAGAAAAACTAGAGCTTTAATCAGATCTGGGAAGACCCAGCCTGAGAAATCTCCCTGCTCTAGTCCCTGACCTAGATTTAAGATGTGGAACGAGCTTCTGCTGATCATCAGATCTGCTGAGACTCTTATCTTCAAACGAAGACTGTAAACCCAGCTCAAAAGAAAAAGTGCGGTAACTTCAGCTTTCTAGTGTGAAAGGACGTTTCGTTTAGAAGCTATGAAGATAAATGTGGCTGCCGAATGAAATAATGTAAACCTTAGATTCATTTTAGTCATGAGTGAATCTCCAATGTCCCTCTGATGTCTTCCCTACAGGCTGTGGTGAAGGCCATGGAACATTTAGCCCATGAGGGCAAGATCACAGAGAAGGTTTATGGCAAGCAGAAGATCTACTTTGCAGACCAGGTATGTTTCCCCGCAGTCCAGTGACACACACGTTTTCAGACACGCATGATGTCCAAGGTGTTCTTAAAAAAGCTCCGTCCGAATGTGCGCTGTCCTTTCAGTCTCAGTTTGCCGATGTGAGCGATGCTGATCTGAAGGAGATGGACAGACACATCACAGAACTCGGCAGCCACGTGCAGACCGTCTCTCAGAACTGTAGGCAGCTCGATGCAGGTAAACTAGAACTTTAATCACACCTGAGACGAGCCAACTGGAGAAATTAGAATTCAAATTCATCTGAGAGACTAAAATCAGCCAGCGTTTGAGAACTTCTGACTGAAGACAACAGAAATCCCTCTTAGTCCTGACTGATCGTTTAAGCTTAAGCACTTGAAATGGTGGCTACTGGGTTGTTCATTTATTCTGGCCACAAATCTACAGACACACGAGCTCATGATCTGAAATCGGCGATGTCTTCTCTGGTGTGTAATCTGTTGGCCTGCAGAGCTGAAGGAGCTGAACAGCTCGCTGGCCCTGGCAGATGACCTCCCAGATCCAGGAGCTGAGGCTGCAAGAGTGGGCTACAAAGAGCGGCAGGAAGATCAAATCATACAAACCCACGTCACCCCGAGGAGAGAGCAGGTCTGGCGAGCTCATTTCATCACACCAGTGGGGAAAGCGATGGCGCATTCACGCCATAAGCATGAAATAAAAAATCCAGACTCTTAACAATTATTGTTTTTTCATTGTGGATAATTGGCGCACATGCGTTTAAGAAAAGATCAAGTGCAGGAATACTTTTGAGAAATTAAAATGTTTAAAATTTAGAATGGATTATTCTTAAGCTTGGGTCAAATATAAATGATGTCTGTTTCACAGGTATACAAGGAGAGAAGCCTGTATGTGAAAGAGTGGAAGAAACGAAAGAGACTGGTAAAATATATCAATAAAAATATGTGAATATAAAACAAAAAGAAATAAATGAATAAAAACTCACGATTAGCCTTTACATTACGTACCTACAACACCTACGTGTTTAAAAAATGTTTTTTATTTTCATTTTGGAAGCTGAGATGATGGGAGCCATTCTGGAGCTACCAAAAAGCAAAGCAGTTTCTGGTGGAGTCTTTCAACTATATAACACACTTACGCGGCGGTGAGCAGCATATCAGCACCGGGGGCAGCGGCGGGGCGGTACTTTGCTCCGCAAAGTTACCTCGGCGCCACTTCAGATCCTGAGCGCCCGTCCCCAAACCACTGAGCCGTTTCAGGTAGATCTCCGGGCCGAACTGGCTTCAGGTTATGTAAGACTTTACTCAAAGGACCAGACTGATCTCTGTGCCTTCTGTTCAGGACTGAGAAAAGTCTCGAGGCATGTCTTTAACCTCCTCGAGAGAAGATCATTCTTAAACTGCTGGATGAAACTGCTCCCAGCACCACGGTTGGAAAAACCCAAATTAACATTTGAAATCCACCATTTGTGCACCAAAATTCCTGCTGATTCCTGTTTTTTCTCAGGGAACATGGACTGCTGAAGACAAAGCTTCATTGTATAAATTTACTGTTTGCTGATTGGTTGAGCACCATCAGAGCTCCTGTTTATTTTGGGAAATTTACAAAATTGACTCTTTTCTCCCCATAAAACCTTTTTCGTTTTTACCAAATCCCTTTTCAACATGTTAATAACATGCTTGTGTACTAAATGTAAGCTGCCAGACTGTCCGTTATTAATATCTGCATTTTAAGATTTGGGTGTGTGTCTCTGAATGTTGTGCTCTTTACGAGTTGGATAGAAAACGTTAAATTGTTCAGGTTTTCTGGCAAGGAAGGAACAATAAATCTGATGAAAATGCCCGTTTGGGGACCGTGAGCTCAGGTCCTTACTGGACAGATGAACTGAGTGTTGAAGGCCAAGTTTTGAACTTGTCTGAAAGCTACTCCAGCCATTAATGTTATTTCCTCCACGTCCATCAGAGATGCCAACATTCAAAGCGTTTTTTCATGCAGCTGTGCGGGAGTAACACGATACCTTTATATCACAAGTAAGAGTGAGGTGGCTCTTTCAGCCTGTTAGTCTGCCGATTAACCCAGATGTAGTAGTACAGAAAGGTTCTCACTCCTTTACGCCAGGCCGGCTTTGTACAGAAAAAATGATCAGACGTGGTTCAAGAGAGATTTGAAAGGGTTAACTTCTCAAATCTGCAAAGACTGCCATCTGAATCATATCCTAATATCATCCAATAATTATTTTTTGTTTTAATAATGATGGTAAAAAAAGCAAAGCTCGTAAATTAGCAAATTATATTTAGCACTCAAGCCCCATCAAATGTTCAAGGGTCGAGGTGGAAAAAATGGGTCTATTAATTTAAAGAAGATATTATTTAGTCCTAGTTCTAATTGACTGAAAGAGTTTTCGGTTACAGGTTTTAAAAAGGCCATTTTAATCTGAGATTTCAGCGGATTATTTGTTTTTGTGCATCTTTTTAGGAGGAAGTTGGAGTCGAAACAGACGAGGACCATAAAGTGACCATTCCTTGATATTGATGCTGGACACTGATTTGATGGGGTAACCATGGGCAATGGTTGCCAGGGGAAACCTCAGGACAGTGATGCATTCATTGAGATGTCTGTGCATCAACAGGAAGAAGCGAAATGGGTTCAAGAATTAGCACACCCAGTTTTCTTCAAGGTCGTAGGGAAAAATCCACTTCAATTTGTGGAAGCGTAAACAGTTAGCGTGTTGCTTGGTGCATCTTTTTTCGTTCGGTTACTAATGATGCACTCATGAGGTGTAAATAATGTACAGTCAAAAAGTTCAACAAAAAGCGCTGTAAATCACGTTTAAACATTAAACATTTATTTCTGATCTGAAGCCTGCGTTCATAAAAATATGAGAAGAAGTTCTCTGAGAGTGACATCAGCAGAGAGAGAGCGATGTCGCCCAACTTCAATGCACTGAAACCTGCTCGGCAGGGAGCTACATCCCTCCGTTTTATGGCTAAAGACAGAAAGAGACCCTTTCCTGCAGCACAGGATAGCCTGAATGTGCAGAGATTAAATCTGTGTTCCTGAGAAGCAGGTTTTCAAAAGTAAACAATTCCTCATTTTAATAAACTCTTTGATATGCGTTATTTTGGTTACTTTTTCCCCCCCAGAAGCACAATTTAAGCCACACCCTGAGCTAAACTAGTCATTCTTTGTCTTTAGTCCAGGGCTGGGCTTAATCCACATGCTGAAGATAAGAATGTCTGCTGTGTCTTTTTGCTGCAGCCATGCTTCAAATGGAATACTCCCAAAATCCAACAAAGCACGTTAAAATGAGCAATGAAACACACGAAAAGGCAGCAGAAACACGCGGATGAGTTTTCCCCTTTTAAGGCGTAAGATTCTGCAGCTTTGCAGGCGCGATCAGAAGGCCGGATGCGTCTCATTCACCTTCCAAAATGGTTTGGATTAACCATATGGATCAGCGAGAAAAACTCTCCATGCACATTTAGCTCCACTGTAAACGGCGCGCGGCGGGTGGCGACTGGGATTAATGCTTTGGGCACCTTGAATGAAGTGCAGAAACGATGCCGCGAAGTACGGTTATGACAGCCCAGGTGGCGGTGTGGTATTTCGACCGTTGCGTGTGCTAAATCGTTTATTATCTCAGACCTTTCCAGACGAGAGTTCTGACGGGTTGATAATATTCTGAGAATTAAGCGAGAGGACGAATGAATGGACGGGGGCGTCCCAGCTGGAAGGTCCAACGCCGGCGTTGTGCATTTGGTTTCGCTCTGGAGAGGAACACAAGCTCCTTGGGGAACCAGGGAGAGTGAGGTGTTTTTAAACGTTCCCTTCTTTCCGGAAGCTCAAATCATGGCGGCTTTGCTTTAATATTTGCTGATCACCGTTCCGAAAAGCTTATCTGGATTCGGTGCCACTTTTGGGCTGAATAGCCGTGATGGACAGTCTCTAGGAAGTAATGCTGAAGGAAACCTAGCTGTAATCTCTGCCCGGCGCTAAAGCAATTATATCAAACGAACATAAATAAAATACATCTCTCAGACCTTCTAGTTACACGATGTACCTGAACTATTCATTCTAACTAAGCCTTGATTATACATTTTGTGATCACACCATTGCCCGTATATATTTCTATTTTTTTTTTTTGCAGTGCATTTCGACTATAAAGCAAATCGGACTGAATACCGACTTTAAGGTTCTTCGGATCAGCAAAGTGTGACTGGGGGTCACAGATACCGACACCATCCATAACATTAAAACCGCTGTCAGGTACGTCAGTGTGTTATAATGGTCCCTGTCAAGGGGTGGGATAAATTGGGGAGTAAGTGGAAGCAGGAAAAATGAGGAATCGTAAGGATTTGGGAAAACTGGGAAAGATTACTGGGTCTAAGCATCTCCAACACGGCAGCTCTTGTGCGACGTTTAATGCGGCTTCCTTGGGGTGATTACCTACCCCTGCATGGAGTAAGTGGTCAATGAAACGAAAACCAGTGAACTGACAGGGTCAGGGCTCACTGATGAGCGAAGACTAGCCGGTCCAACCTCACAGAAGCTGACAAAAAGTTGAAAAAGTGCAGCTGTCAGCTCTTTAGGAAGGTGCAGGAACATGGACTGGTCACGGCCTACGCTGAGCCTGTTCACTGCCGAAAGTGTTTACAGCGAAAACATGAGCATCAAAACTGGAGGAGCTTCAAAACACGAACGATTTGAGGAACGTGACAGAGTTGAAGGTGTTGATTTGGCCTCCAGGTCTCAGTCTAAGCATGTGCTGGACCAACTAGTCCTAAGGGGACGCTCCTCACAACTTACAGGACTTAAAGGTCCTGAAAATGTCTTGGTGCGGAAGCCACGTCACGTTTTGTGGAGTCCGTGTCCTGACGAGTCACGGCTGTTTTGGGAGCAGATGAAGGACCTGCACAATCTCAGGTGTGGTTTTAATGTTATGGCTGGTGCGTACGAGCTTTGCAGCAGTGTTGGCAGAAAAACGAGGATTACTGTACAGTGTGTATTGCGTAATGGCTACATTTGAAGTTCTGAGCACACTCTAAACCAGATGGCTGTGTCCCTTATCACACAATGCAACGATAAATTGAAAGCATGACAATATTATTTGCCTCGATGAGACATTTCTCGATTTGAAGATTCTGTAAAATCACGATCACGTCACATTTCGACTGTCTGCGCACAGCGGACTAATTGAGTTGCAATCTCCCAGCACGAAATCACAGCTTTAGTCTTTATTACCAAGGACTTTTGTAAGACAGCCAATTAAGGACCTTTGCAGTCGGCCTGCTACGGGTTGCGGTTTGGCGAGGAGGACCTCCGGCAGCTGATGTGCAGCAGCGAGCCGAAAGCGGCCTGGCGGCTCTGAGTTAACTCCAGACCCGCTTTCCGTGGGGGACGTTTCAGAACTTCAGTACAGCTGTCCATTCAGCTGCCTCAGAACGCCCACGACAAACTCCCTCAGCGTCTGTGGAGCAACAACAACACGGGAAAAAGTCCAAATGAAAGTCTAAAATCTACTACAGGGGCTATTTTGCTACACATGCATGGTGAAGCAATAATGTGACAGTAAGAAAAAAATGGCACGCATGACTAAGTGCTTTTATCCACACGCATGAGTTCAAACATCCATAGGAACTCAGGAAGTGGGGACATTCGACGCAGACAGATTTGTCAGAGGCTTCATTTGATGATGACAGGACGGTCAGCCCAACTGGTGCTTATAATATCTGATACATAATCGTGACTTTAATGATACGGTATATCATTATTATTAAAGCAAGTATTATTATAATATAATATTATTATAATATACACGCAAAAGTGAAATCTGAGGTTGCCCAATCTACTTTCACATTGTGGGGTGCATTAAAATGATAAAATGCTAAATTATATATGCTTAATTTTTACAGCCTTAAAATGAGCAGCTCTAGTAAAGTGCTCATATACTGAATTTAATAACAAAGCAGTGCTTTTATATCTAATTTAATAGCTTTGAGTATAATATGCCTAATTTAATAACAGCTTTAGTGTACATATCTAATTTAATAACAGCTTTAGTGCTCATATACCTAATTTAATAACAGCTATAGTGCTTTTATATCTAATTTAATAACAGCTTTAGTGCTTTTATACCTAATTTAATAACAGCTTTAGTACTTTTATACCTGAATTTAATAACTTAGCTTTAGTGTACCTATCTAATTTAATAACAGCTAGTGGCACATATCTAATTTAATAGCAGCTTACAGTGCTTTTATATCTAAATTTAATAACAGCTTTGGTGCTTTATATCTAATTTAATAACAACTTTAGCGCTTTATATCTAATTTAATAACAGCTAGTGCTTTTATATCTAATTTAATAACAGCTTTAGTGCTTTTATATCTAATTTAATAACAGCTTTAGTGCTTTTATATCTAATTTAATAACAGCTTTGCTTTATATCTAATTTAATAACAGCTTTAGACTTTATATCTAATTTAATAACAGCTTTAGTGCTTTTATATATAATAACAACTTTAAGCGACTTTATATCTCAATTTATGCAGCTTTAGTGCTTTTTTATATATAATAACAGCTTTAGCGCTTTTATATCTAGTTTAATAACAGCTTTAGTGGAAAAAAAAAAAGTAAAGTAATAGCCCTTGTCATTGCGAGTCCGGCACAGCACACATGAACCACAACGAGTGGACCTCTGCATTTAACACATGCACCTCAAACCCGTGCAGCAGTGGGCAGCTATTGAAAAGCGCCGGGGAGCAGTGATGGGGGCGGTACCTTGCTCAAAGGGTACCTCAGGGCAACCCTATTGGGAAGAGGTTTGAACCCCAATCCTCGATCATACGGCTAAGCAGCCTATGCTGACCACTGCTGCTGATGCTTTAGTGCTTTATATCTAATTTAATATGTAGCTTTAGTGCTTTTATATCTAATTTAATAACAGCTTTAGTGTACTATATCTAATTTAATAACAACTTTGAGTAACATATCTAATTTAATAACAGCTTTAGTGCTTTATATCTAATTTAATAGCTTTAGTGCTTTTATATATAATTTGATAACAGCTTTAGTGCTTTTATATCTAATTTAATAACGGCTTTAGTGGCACATATCTAATTTAATAACAGCTTTAGTGCTTTTATATGTCTAATTTGATAGCAGCTTTAGTGCTTTTATATCTAATTTAATAACAGCTTTGGTGCTTTTATATCTAATTATGCTGGCTTGATGGCACATATCCTAGATTTAATAACAGCTTTAGCGCTTTTATATATAATTTAATAACAGCTTTAGTGCTTTTATATCTAATTTGATAACAGCTTTAGTGCTTTTATATCTAATTTAATAACAGCTTTAGTGCTTTTATATCTAATTTAATAACAGCTTTAGTGCTTTTATATCTAATTTAATAACAGCTTTAGTGCTTTTATATATAATTTAATAACAGCTTTAGCTCTTTTATATCTAATTTAATAACAGCTTTAGCGCTTTTATATCTAATTTAATAACAGCTTTAGTGCTTTTATATATAATTCAATAACAGCTTTAGTGCTTTTATATATAATAGCAGCTTTAAGCGCTTTTATATCTAATTTAATAACAGCTTTAGTGGAAAAAAAAAAAAAGTGAAAGTGACAACCCTTGTCATTGCGAGATCACGGCACAGCACACATGAACCACAATGAAATTGGACCTCTGCATTTAACCCATGCACTCAAACCCCGTGCAGCAGTGGGCAGCTATTGTAAGCGCCGGGGAGCAATGATGGGGATGGTACCTTGCTCAAGGGTACCTCAGGGCAACCCTATTGGGAAGGAGTTTGAACCCCAATCCTCCGATCATACAGCTAACGCCCTAACCGCTAGGCCACTGCTGCCCGTGCTTTTAGTGCTTTTATATCTAATTTAATAACAGCTTTAGCGCTTTTATATCTAATTTAATAACAGCTTTAGTGCTTTTATATATAATTTAATAACAGCTTTGAGTATGCTTTTATATCCTAATTTAATAACAGCTTTGAGTGCTTTATATATAATTTAATAACAGCTTTAATGACACATATCAATTTAATAACAGCTTTAGTGCTTTTATATATAATTTAATAACAGCTTTAGTGCTTTTATATCTAATTTGATAACAGCTTTAGTGCTTTTATATATAATTTAATAACAGCTTTAGTGCTTTTATATCTAATTTGATAACAGCTTTAGTGCTTTTATATATAATTTAATAACAGCTTTAGTGTACTATATCTAATTTGATAACAGCTTTAGTGCTTTTATATCTAATTTAATAACAGCTTTAGTGCTTTTATATCTAATTTAATAACAGCTTTAGTGCTTTTATATCTAATTTAATAACAGCTTTAGTGCTTTTATATCTAATTTAATAACAGCTTTAGTGGCACATATCTGAATTTAATAGTAGCTTTAGTGCTTTTATATATAATTCAATAACAGCTTTAGTGCTTTTATATCTAATTGATAGCAGCTTTAGTGCTTTATATCACAATTTGATAACAGCTTTAGTCTTTATATCTAATTTAATAACAGCTTTAGTGCTTTTATATCTAATTTGATAACAGCTTTAATTAACATATCTGAATTTGATAACAGCTTTGAGCTTTATCTAATTTAATAACAGCTTGGAATTATTTTATATCCTAATTTAATAACAGCTTTAGTGATTTTATATATAATAACAGCTTTAGTGCTTTTATATCTAATTTAATAACAGCTTTAGTGATTTTATATATAATAACAGCTTTAGCGCTTTATATCCTAATTTAATAACAGCTTTGAGTACTTTTATATATCTAATTTAATAACAGCTAGCTTTATATAATTTGATAACAGCTTTAGCTTTTATATCTAATTTAATAACAGCTTTTAATTAGTACATATCTATTTAATAATAGCTTTAGTGCTTTTATATCTAATTTAATAGCTTTAGTGTACATATATAATTTAATAACAGCTTTAGCGCATATCTAATTTAATAACAGCTTTAGTGCTTTTATATATAATTTAATAACAGCTTTAGTGCTTTTATATCTAATTTAATAACAGCTTTAGTGCTTTTATATCTAATTTAATAACAGCTTTAGTGCTTTTATATCTAATTTAATAACAGCTTTAGTGCTTTTATATATAATAACACAGCTTTAGTGCTTTTATATCTAATTTGATAACAGCTTTAGTGCTTTTATATCTAATTTGATAACAGCTTTAGTGCTTTTATATCTAATTTAATAACAGCTTTAGTCTTTATATGAGAATTTGATAAGCAGCTTTGGTCTTTTATATCTAATTTGATAACAGCTTTAGTGCTTTTATATCTAATTTAATAACAGCTTAGGTGCTTTTATATCTAATTTAATAACAGCTTTAGTGATTTTATATATGTAACTTTGTGCTTTTATATCTAATTTAATAACAGCTTTAGTGATTTTATATATAATAACAGCTTTAGCGCTTTTATATCTAATTTAATAACAGCTTTAGTGCTTTTATATCTGAATTTAATAACAGCTGGCGCTTTATATCTAATTTGATAACAGCTTTGGCTTTTTATATATCTAATTGTACCCAGCTTTAGTGCTTTTATATATAATTTAATAATAGCTTTGAGTAGCATATATCTAATTTAATAACAGCTTTAAGCGCTTTTATATATAATTTAATAGCTTTAGTGCTTTTATATCTAATTTGATAACGCTTTAATTGCTTTTATATCTAATTTAATAACAGCTTTAGTGCTTTTATATATAATTTAATAATAGCTTTAGTGCTTTTATATCTAATTTAATAACAGCTTTAAGCGCTTTATATATAATTTAATAACAGCTTTAGTGCTTTTATATCTAATTTAATAACAGCTTTAGCGCTTTTATATCTAATTTAATAACAGCTTTAGCGCTTTTATATCTAATTTAATAACAACCAGCGCTTTATATCTAGTTAATAACAGCTTTAGTGCTTTATATATAATTTAATAATAGCTTTAGTGCTTTTATATCTAATTTAATAACAGCTTTAAGCGCTTTATATATAGTTTGAACTAGTGCTTTTATATCTAATTTGATAACAGCTTTAGTGCTATCTAATTTAATAGTAACTGATGCTTTTATATCTAATTTAATAACAGCTTTAGTGATTTTATATATAATAACAGCTTTAGCGCTTTTATATCTAATTTAATAACAGCTTTAGTGCTTTTATATATAATTTAATAACAGCTTTGAGTAGCACATATCTAATTTGTGTAACTTTAGTGCTTTTATATCTAATTTAATAACAGCTTTGATCTTTTATATCTAATTTAATAACAACAAGATGCTTTTATATCTAATTTAATAACAGCTTTGAAGTGCTTTATCATCTAATTTAATAACAGCTTAAGTGCTTTTATATCACAATTTAATAACAGCTTTGAGTGCTTTTATATAATTTAATAACAGCTTTGTTCTTTTATATCTATTTGATAACAGCTTTAGTGCTTTTATATCTAATTTAATAGCAGCTTTAGTACTTTATATCTAATTTAATAACAGCTTAAAAGTAGCACATATCTAATTTAATAACAGCTTTAGTGCTTTTATATATAATTTAATAGCAGCTTTAGTGGCAATATATAATTTAATAACAGCTTTAGTGCTAATATCTAATTTAATAACAGCTTTAGTGCTTTTATATATAATTTAATAACAGCTTTAGTGCTTTTATATCTAATTTGATAACAGCTTTAGTGCTTTTATATCTAATTTTATAAGTCTTAGTGTTTATATCCAATGTTCTAACAGTATCTAAATGTTTTTTACTTTCACGCTACACCACATTTGCGTTTGGAAGAATTTGAAGATTGGGCTTGATGAAGAGACTGAAGATGGTCTGAAGATATCTAATGTTCTAACAGTCTTAGTGTTTATATCTAATGTTCTAACAGCCCTGGTGCTCACAGGTTTCTCTTTAATGTCTGACGAGTAAGTGTGGTTCACCTGGGGTTTGCAGTGCTCCTCGATCCAGCTGAAGACGCAGGCTGAGAGCTCCTGGAAGCTGCTGACGGAGACGGAGGTGCTGAAGGACTGGAACAGAGAATCCATGATGTTCTGGAAAACGCTGAACTTCACCTGGTCCGACACCTGCTCGTTGCCTTGCTGAGGGTTATTCTGGTGCGCCTTCACTATGTGCTCATAGTTGCTGGACGACATGCAAAGCATCCAGAAAAGACAGGAGAGCAAAAATACATTTTGATATTTATGAAGCAAAAACCAGCCAATATTATTTCCCCACTTGTATCTAAATTTTCTTTTACTTTCACTCTACACCACATTTGCGACACGCAGCCCTCTCTCCCTAGCATTCGCTCGATTAAACTCGATTAGCCAATAAAATCCAACGCTCTCTGCAAGGACTACATCAGTTTGCTTAATAACAAACTGTTTAAATTGCCCTACTGGTCTCGAACGGTCAGACAGGGTGAAACGACTGAACTGTGTTCAAATGCAGTTGAAATTTCTTTATATTATTTTCTTTTCCCAACCCAACCTTTTTTCCTTGAAAAGTCAGTTTTCCGGACTTCAGTATCGAATATAATGTGTCGTCATTATTAGACTTTATTATTTTGATTAGCTGGGCTTTTATATAATAGAACCCTTAGACCCTTTTATAAAAAACTGCCTGCACGCAAATCGATGCGAAAGAAATGAACTCTTACAGCCTCAGTTCCACTTAATCAGAGTGAACTTTAGTCCGACTGCTTGTGTCCTGATTCTTCTTCCTCTCGGTGGAGCTTGTTCCATCCCGGCGAGGGCGAGGGTCACTCATAAGCCCCTGATGACCTGCCTGTCACCAGCAGGCCACCGTGACGGGATAAACCCTCTTAAATCTGTGCACCAATCACTCACCCAAACACTGCAGTATCGTAAAAGTCGTGTATTCGTGGAAAAGTCGGAATTCTTCTATTCTCTTCTTTACTTCCCAAACACACGTACATTTATATGAATATTAAAAAGCAGATTAATTACTTATTTTAAGAGAAAGCACTAAGAGAACTTTCAGGATGCATCGTTATTATCCAAATCATCATCATCTCTTCTAGAGTTGTGATAGAGTTTTTAACCGTTAACCTGGTGGCAAATTCAATCTTAAAAATCTAAAATAAATAAAACTTGTTTTGTGCCCCTCTCATTATTGATTCTTTAAAAGCATCAATTTAATTTTAATCAAGGACTTAAAAAAAAAAAAACCCACTCACGTTTTCATAATCTTCAGAGCCATCACTTCCTTCCTGAGAGTGGACACTTCCTCCTCCTGCTTTTTCTTCTCTTTATGAAGGAACTGAATATAGTCTATGGCTGCAAAACCGCATGCACGCACACACACACACACACACACAGCATCAAAGAAAGAAAAGACAACAATGTATCAGAGTGCAAAAACAGTTTAAATGATTTATACATAAATATCATTTACATATTTCAGTTTTATAGGCACAAACAACCAGCCTGGCATAAACATGGTCATAAATTTGAAAACGGACCCTGCTGCCAGTGCCTCGCACCACTGGGAGGAGTTACGCACCGTTGTTGACTCGGATTATTCCATGAGATTATACCATTTTGGAGATGACCCAGTCACTGATGTGGCCTTACTCAAACCTGCTCAGGCGTTCAATCCTGCCCATTTCTCCCACATCCTACAAGATCTGAAACCCATGGTGTGATTTGTGAGGCTCGTACTTTTCTGCAGCACTGTGGCTTTGCTGATCTTCTGTGTGGCCATGGCAAACTCGGACTGCTGCTGACAGGTGGGCACTATAGACTGCAGGTCATCATAGCCTTTCTGCAGGAGCCAAACAGATACAACCAAAACGTTAGCGCCGTGGACCGGAATGGGTCTCTCCTTACAAAAAGGCGACAGCTTCAACAAACTGAAGCGTTTCTTGGCAGAGCTGGATGGGTCTTCTATTCCATTTATCAGGTTTCTTTATTCAGCAAATCTCTCTCTCCTTTCCCAGCCACCCAAACACTCCGTTTTGTGTACCTTAATAGCATCCCTGCGTTTCTGCTCAGCCTGTGTGTGGGCTTGTCTCCGGCGGTCTTTATAGGAGTCTTTGTAGGCCGTCTCATGTCTGTAGTCGCTGTCTTCATCATCTAAGGAACAAACAGAAGACATCATAAACCACCACAGCTATCCCACTGTGAAGAATACAAAGGCTGTCTTCTACACCAAGCTACCACAAGTGTTTAGAAAGTCCATGACCTACATATTCTTCTATTTCAGAAAATAACCTCCGCTTGAGCGCTTTTGCATAAAGAGCACCACACAAGAGACAGAAATCAGTGTTATATGTCCATTTACCAACCCTTTGTCTTTAATTAATACAGATCCGTTTTTGTTACTGTGCTTTACGGGAACATCAGTGAGGACTGGAGGATTAAAGGAATTGGTTTTTCTGACAGAAGCCACTGAATAGAAAAATCACATGCTTTGTGCAGCTCAGCTCTCCTGTATGGAGTGGAGAGTAAATAGTTCTTGCGATTCTGACAGTGCTACATACGAGCCTTTTTCAAAAGGGGAAGTGGTGTCGTGTTTCTCCGAAGTGCTGTAAAATATCCTTTTCAATGTTTTTTATTCTTTTCTTTTTATTGTCGTCTTTTCGGAGGGGAGGCATGTGCTGTGAAAACACTCAGACATCAGCACGGCATCAAAGAAAGATCCTGCCGTTTCCCTGAGAGATAATTTGAGGGTTTGTTCACATGAACTGAAACAAAGCAAGTATCCTGAGGCACACCAGTGAGATTCAAACATTTAGATCCCTCGCTATATCCAACCCTTTCGTTCCATTTACAAAACAACGAGGCCGTGTTCTGACCTGATGCGCATGCTTTCTAATATTTGTGGGACAAGAGTTTACTCTGAAGGAGGTCATGAACTGGTCACGAACAGGATGGGCTTCATGTAAACACCAGGGAGAGAACCCTGGAGAGGAGAGCCATCCATTTTAAGGTGTAAATATTCACTAAATCCTTCGTTTGATTTAAACAGACACAATCCGATACATTTTCCAACACAGCAAAACTAAAGACTGGCGGAAAATGTGACTTGAATGATTAAAATGAAAGCATTTATATTTGTGAGTTCAAACTGTCCCAATCCCATCCCACCATACCAGCCGTTCTGGCCCCCAGAACAGCCGGCTGGAGAGTCGTCTTAGCACCTTTAAAAGTAAAGGGCCTATTCTTTTATCTTTTTTTACTAATTCAAGTCATTTTTTAAGAAATGCACCCTCCCTAACTGCACAGACCACAGACATGAGAAGAAAGCTGAACTCAGTGGCAGGTCCAGCCATCATCTCTGTTTCGGCTGGGAAACGGACTCCTCCCACGCAGCGAAACCTGATTTTGTGTTGCAGTGGTTTCAGTTTTGGGGCTGGTGTTCAGGCGTTCTCTGTTCTCAACACACCCGATCCAGAACATGAAGTTCCCCGATGGGCTGGATCAGGTGTGCTGGGACAGGCAATAGTTAGAACTGTCTGGCCCCAGGACTGGAATTGAAAACCACTGCCCCAGAGGACTGGCCCAGTTTATTCATCTGGTACATATTTTCACAGCATGACTAATATTTGTGGACCCAGTTTGTTTTACTGCACATTTCATTATTTTGCCTTGTTTGGAGCCGATCAAGGTGAGCGCAGGGTGAAACACACCCTCAAACGGGATACGGGTTTACGTTCTGATAAAGTGATGAATGTCCATTTAGGTAGTAAAGGGACCCAATATTTTTGTCAGTCAGCAGTTTTGGAGACAGAACAACTTATTTTTCAGTCTAAATATTTTTCTAATAATAGTATTACTTCTTAAATGAAGGATATAAACAGAAAGTTAAACTTGTACCTGTGTTTGGTACTGAGGAGGCACTAGTGGATCCTATGCTGTTGGCTCTGGAGACCACAGTTCCTTTACGAGAGCTCTCTGCAAAGAAACCTACCGGTGGAAAAAAAACAACAACAAAAAAACACAAAGTATCTAGTTCATAAAGGGCTGCATGAAGGAACTAACACTTCATGGAGAAGAGTGTCCCACTGAGTGCAAACTATCAGCACAAATAAAAAAATCACAAGGCTGCGTTCAACAGACCAAACTAACACCAACCAGAAACGTGTGATGTGCTTAATTTATCATATTTAAAAACACACGATTTTTACACATAAAATTTTTTTTGGATATTTTGTGTTCAAGTATGTTAAACTCAAAGCAGCTCTTTCTACACTGCATGACACAAATTATTACTGGCCAAAGTCACCCTATTCTTGGTGTAAATCAGAATTAAATAAAGGTTTAAGCACTTACTGTGGTCGAAGCCGTTGTCACTAAACGTGCCATCCGTCTGTTGAGCCATGGCAAGCGAAGTGCAGGATGAGAAAGAAACACTTGTATTAGATTAATCAAAATGTCGCAAGGCTGATGTTTTTCTTTCCATGAAAGGAGAAAGAGTCGCACAAAGACACAAACCATCAACCGGCACCAACAACCCACACACCTGGCACATCTGGGACAGCCGTGCTCCCCACTGCGAGACGTCCTCAATAAATAAAGGCCAGGCTGACACGTTTGTTATTGCTTTACAAATCAACCGTGAAAGGCCACGTGCGTTTGATAATGTTCGAATCAGAAACAGGCACTCACAATCAGAGGGGCATCAAGTGCCACAAACATCACAACAGATACAAGGTTTTTAACACCATATTCCACAAAACACCATTTTTAAAAAACTTTAACAAGACGGAAAGTGACTGCATCACTGTGAACACACCGCAGCACACGGTGAAATGTTCCATCTGCATTTAACCCATCATCACCCATCACACATACATCCAGGGCCCGGGCAGCAGTGATGGGAACAGGACTTTGCTCTGGGTAACCTACTAGTCTGGGACTCCAACCCGTACTCTTGGTAAATGCATTAAAGTGTGGGTAGGCCACCACTGCCACCCGAAAATATGACACAAAGTGCCATAGAGGTGTCCTACGGTGCCCTAGGAACTAGGCCACATAATCAGGTTCGAGTCCCGGACCGGAAGGGTGCCTTGAGGTGCCCTTGAGCAAGGTACCGTTTCCAACACTCTTCCCTGGGTGCTGGATATGACTACCACTGCTGGATGGTGAGAATAGGTTAGATACAGATGTTTTTTGTTGTTGTTCACCGTTTGCTGTGCTGTTCACATTGGAAAAGTCACTTTCACTTCACTTTACTTTTAAAAACTACCATTAAAAACTCTCTTTAGCGTCCAAGAACTGACGAGGGGGCGGCTCAGTTAATCAATGATAAAAATTCTGACATTCAGCGATTATAAAGTTATAATTGGCATTACAGCGATACGAGGAAAAAAACGCAGACGTTGAGAAGGATCCAGGAGAGTGGTGGAGCCCAGAAGGTCTCACTCCAACCTGGAGGGAATAATCTGTACTCTTAAGCACGGGGGTTCACAGACTGGGGTTTAACTCGAGACATTTCCGACTGCGTGCAACAGTGCACATAATTCATCTCGTTTATTATGAGGAATTTTTATTTATGTCATTTATTTCAAAATAATTCTAAATGCTTAAGTAATTAATATTTTTCTTTTATTATAAACTGTCTCGATTTAATCGATACAACATGAATGATGTAAAAACAGAAAAGTTTAATAATAAAAAGCTTGAAAAATGCATGATGTTTCCAAAGTTCCCGAAAGCCGGGTTGAATAATCATGACACCGATGTGACCAAAACCTGGATGATTATTTACACCATCATGGAGCAGCCATCAATGAAATGATCTGATTTACTCCGAAAAGCCTCAAAACAACAACGGATATCACAGCGCCCAGTTTAAACCAGTAACGACACTGGTCTCTGCGACACTTCTCACCAAATGCTGTGATATTTTCATCCATCTTCCTTCTATTCTTTAGTTTTTCGTTGCTGTTTTCATGGGATTACGTTGCAGAAATGTGAATTATAATGCATTCTTAGATCACAGTTTCCAATTTATGTTCATCCCTGAGAATAAAACGGGATTTTGTTATTGGACCAATAAGAAGGACACATTCAAATGAGATTGTTTCTGATTGGCTGCCCTGAATCGAAACTTTATCAAAAGCAGAAAGGCGTCACAGCAGCGCTGCACAGCAATCCTCAGATTTCATCCAATAATGTGCTTCTTAAACTGCAATCTGATCAAATATTGATCATGTTTTACAGAAAACCCAGTGAAATGTTATAAATAAACAGCCCTCGGGTACTTTATTAACCATAAATATCAATCCCCTTAAAACAGTCTCTATGTTGTTAAATAATAAAGACGGGCTTTTCTGAGATTCATCTCAAAACAACAAACAATATAACTCGAAAAAACACGTTATTTAGTAAAATTGTCAAAAAACTACCTCACAGCTGGCCCAACTCTCCGTTCCACCTTAACTGGCGGACCTGCGCGAGCCCGGCGCGCCTCGGACGCTGACAGCGACCCCATTTAAGGTGGAAAGGAAAAGTTCAACAAGAAGCTAATTTTAGCTTGGTAGCAACTCCTTCCCAGATCAGGAATCGCTGCATTAACGTGTTCGCTCACTCATACCCACAATAAACCTTTCGACAGAGGTGTTTAAACGAGCCTTTAAAGTTTTTAAAGCGTGCTATTTTGAAAGAACAGGAAGATGTTAGCTAATGCTAAACAAAAAGAAACTACCGCTAGCTAAGTTTTGTTTAGCCGACCAGCTGAAAGTGGAGTTGAGTTTTGGGCTTTAGGCGGAGGGGGGCGCGTGAACAAACTCTCTGGAAGAATCTGAAAGATAAAAAAGCAAATCTGCGCGTAAACTGAAGGATATTTTCCTACTTTTTGCCAGGGGTCCTCCGGCGACGCGCTGGGCTCCGTCATTGTGGAGTAAACAGAGAGAGACCGCGGGCCGGGCGGCAGCGCCCCCTGCTGGACACTCCCCCAAACAACAACACTCCGAGAGCAGTCCCAGTCCGACCGGACTGTCCTATACCGGGACCAGGACAGTCCGGGACCAGGACAGTCCTATACCGGGCCCAGGACAGTCCGGGACCAGGACAGTCCGGGACCAGGACAGTCCTATACCCGGACCAGGACAGTCCGGGACCAGGACAGTCCTATACCGGGCCCAGGACAGTCCTATACCGGGACCAGGACAGTCCGGGACCAGGACAGTCCTACAGGGCACCGGCGCAGGGGTGTCTGACGTGTCTGATGGCAACAATATGTAGAATAACTAAAAACGTCAATACTATATACTATATACACAAATAATACACATGTAATGCATCATGTCATTTATATTTATATATATACCATTTCTAAATTTCTATTAAATATATACATAATATATATGTTTATGTATATGTATATATTTTTTCTTAATATATGGAATAAAGTCAGAATACACCTATATAATACATATGTTACATAATTATCTGCAAAAAAATGAAAAGAAAAAAATATATATTTATTTACAGATTATGTAGCCTATGTATTATATCATTTGTGTATATTCTGACTTAATTCCATATATTCAAAGTTTTCTTATTATACATATATATATATATATACACACACACACACACATATATATATATATATATATATATATATATATATATATATAAGCGGTGGCGTAGTGGTTAGGGAGTTGCCCCGGATTGGAAGGCTGTGGGTTCGAACCCCTTACCGGTGGGTTGCCCTGAGATATCCTTAGGCATGGTGCCGTCCTCGTCGGTTTGCTGCGATGGGCTGGCGACCTGTCCAGGGTGTGTCCCTGTCCTTCGCTCTGTGTGAGCTGGGAGGGAGAAGATGGAGAAGACATGTTTAAAGTTTTTAAATGTCCCATTATGTAGAGTATACTCTTATCTGCCACTCCTGTTTCCAATTTCTCACCATAATGCCGTGTGAAGCTGTTATTACATTAAGTGCGAATGTACGTGTGTGTGCACGTTGCTTTTCATGCACATGAATTGTGACCTGACTGTTGCTGGATTACTGTACTAGAGCATCACCAGCAGGAAGAACATTCCTTGCGTGTGGAACATGAAAGGATCATGAATCTGTTTCTAATTCAAGAGAAAAGAAAAGCTGATCACTCAGCATTTCCATCACTGCAGAGACAACATGTCAGAAGAAGAAGAATCAGAGAAGAAAGGGAGAGTGGACGGATGAAAATGAAGTGGTGAAGTTGATTATTTTTACATTAGAGCCCTTGTTACACCTTTATTTTTACTTCTGATTAAATGCTGAATGGAAGAGCAGCTCTGGTAGTTACTGAAGGAAAACCAAGAGTGAATGAAATATTGGTTTCACTGATGGGCTTCCTGTAAAACTCTCTGTCTGTCTGTCTGTCTGTCTATCTATCTATCTATCTATCTATCTATCTGTCTGTCTGTCTGTCTGTCTGTCTGTCTGTCTGTCTGTCTGTCTGTCTATCTGTCTGTCTGTCTGTCTGTCTGTCTATCTATCTATCTATCTATCTATCTATCAGTCTGTCTGTCTGTCTGTCTATCTGTCTGTCTGTCTGTATATCTATCTATCTGTCTGTCTGTCTGTCTATCTGTCTGTCTATCTATCTATCTATCTATCTATTTATCTATCTCTCTGTCTGTCTGTCTATCTGTCTGTCTGTCTGTCCACCTATCTATCTATCTGTCTGTCTGTCTGTCTGTCTGTCTGTCTGTCTGTCTGTCTATCTATCTATCTGTCTGTCTGTCTGTCTGTCTGTCTGTCTATCTATCTATCTATCTATCTATCTATCTATCTATCTATCTATCTCTCTGTCTGTCTGTCTATCTCTCTGTCTGTCTGTCTATCTGTCTGTCTGTCTGTCTCCATATGGTTACCAGTAATCTTGCAGTCTGAGTTAAAAGCACAATAAACAGGAGGAGGTCTACCCCGGGCCTGGTCTGCTTTTCAGCAGTGCTGGATGATTCATCTGTAATAATCTACGTGGTTCTGTCCTACAGTAATACCTCTGCAGTGCAGCCTTATAACAATCTATTCAAGTTTTTAAAAACATTTTTATGTTTTCTCCCCAGTTCTTCCTCCCTGGATCTCCTCCAGTCACCAGTCACATGATGTTGCCGATGCTGGAAGAGTGAAGACTAACACGTGCTTCCTCTGAGTCAAACAAGGCACCACTACATCTCTTCAAAACGCCAAAACACTGAAATAACTAAGACTTTTTTTGTGCAGTATTGTCTTCACATGGATTTCCAGTCATGGGATCACATGGGATTAACCTTGTGATTCTCTGATGTCTGGACCAACACATAGACTGATCCTTATAAAACCCTCTGCTCCCAATTTACTAATTATTCTACACGTTCAGCAGGACCCCTGCAGTCCTACTCCGGGGGCGTCACGGCGACTCGGTGGGTAGTGCTGTCACCTCACAGCAAGAAGGTCCTGGGTTCTATTCTCAGACTGGACGGTCCAGTTTGTAGTGTATAGGGATTTGGCCGCAGGATCAGAAGGTCGAGGGTTTGAATTTCAGACCAGTAGGTTGACCTGAGGTACTCTTGAGAAAGGTACGTCCCCGTCACCGCTCCCTGGGTGCTGGATATGGCTGCCCACTGCTGCACGGTGTGTGTGTTATATGCAAAAGTTGCATTTCATTGTGTCTCACTGTGTGCTGTGGGTTTACAACAACAAATAGTCACTTTCACTTCACTTTTGCTTACTGTTGATCCTAATTATACAAACTAGCTAATACACTGATTATGAACCACAATTCTTTATTAAAAGAAGCGCTGAATAAAATCCACCTTCACTCATATAACGGGTGACAGTTTAGGCATCATGTTCTAATCACACCTTTTATTCAGTCAGTCAGTCGTTTTCTGGGCCGCTTGTCCTAATCAGGGTCGCAGGGGGAGTGCTGGAGTCCATCCCAGCTCACACAGGGCGAAGGACAGGGACACACCCTGGACAGGTCGCCAGCCCATCGCAGCACACCTTTTATTGTTTTATTTAATTATATTATGTTTTAAAGCACACAGGTTGGCATGGCAGTGCAGCCATTAGTGCTGCACCTCACAGTGAGGAGGTTCTGGGTTCAATTCCCAGTCTGGGTGCGTTCAGTGTTATGTTCTCGCTGTGTCTGCATGGATTCCCACTGGCTGCTCCTCCCACAGTTCAAACATGCAGGTCAGGTGGGTTGGAGATGCAAAATTGCCCTGTAGGTGTGTCTCTTTTGCACCTTCTGCACTAAGAGTGCAGGACAGGGGACAGGCACCTGCTCAACACCCCGTCAGCAACCCTGGTTAGGACAAGTGGCTCAGATAACAGATGGAAGTAAGTAAACATCCTCAAAATGATCAGCTGAATTTAAACACACGTAAAATAGTTCATGGCTCTTTAACACGTAGCATGACGCAATCTGTGCCGTAAAATGGCATCATTATGAAAGTAGAGGATGTGCATTTTGAACTTATGTTGTCTCGCTGTCTGCTATATTCAAACTCACACTGCGGAGGGGGGTAAAAAATTACGTTAAGTTGTGATTTCCTATTTCTTGTAACCTTTCTTGGCTTTTTCGGGTGTTTTTCATTGTTACATTACTAAGGAAGGGCAAACTCAAGACCCTAACAGCAGTTCAGCCTGTTGGCTGATTAAGCCGCACTGCAGCAGGGGGGACGCCCTGGGTTATTAGAGGACAATCATTCAGGACAATCTCAGAAATGACAGAATAAAACATCCGTATGTCAGTTAATTAATGGGTTCATCTGCTGTAGAAACCATGAAGTTGGATAAAATTGACTGGAACTGGAATAAAAGTGCTCCTCTTACACAGCAAAGCAGACACAAAAGTGTTCATTAATAATTAATTAAACAATAATTAATTTGTTTAACTGTTAAACATCAGCGGTTGTTTCATTTGGTGGTTGAAAAGAAAGGTTTAACCAATCTAATCTGATCTAATAAAGCTAATAGATCTAACAATAATAACAGAGGGCCGAGGACAGTCGCTTGTGGTACGCCAAAGCTAAATGGATTATAAAACCAATCTACATAAAGTTTTGCCATTTTTTTTTTTGTTTGTTTTCAGGACAATGAACAGAAACCTACACCATATTTTTAAGGCTTGTTCCAAGTGTCACTCACCGTAAAGGTCAATGCTGATGTTATTTCTTTATGATGCTCCAAACCAATATATCTGCATGTGAAAGTCAAGGCACCTTGTTTAAGGAACAATAAATAAATATAATTTATAATACATATAATATAATATATATGTATAATATAATATATATAATTATATATATATAATATATATATATAAAATATAACATGGCCTACGCAAACTACGGATCATTAAATATGCTGTGTTTTATATTTTCTAATTTGCTAAACAGGATTTGTTTTGTGAAAAGTCATATTTGCATGTGTTCACTGCAGAGGACGAGTGATTTGACCAGCGCTATGCAAACCTTTGGACTGTATATAGTCTTGATGTATAACTCTTTAGCATTTCTAGAACGCTCAGGTGTATAGAAGTCCTTCCCCGTGGTATTAGAGCTCTTTTTCGTGAGGGTAATCACGGGTGTGAGGGCTGCAGGCCTGTAGATCATGAGATAAGAGTTTTTGTCCTTTGTTCAGGGCGGGGACACGGTGGAAAGTTGGGAGAAACTGGTTTTAAGGAGATAACTGAGTGACCAAGCACCTCCCAGTAAGCAGTGCCACGTGTGCCACATGGTGGCGTCGTAGGTGTGTTGCCCAAAAGTACGTTGGACACTTTTTTATAACCAACATGGTTTATAGGACAAGGCCAAAGAGCTTTTAGACCCATTTCATTAAAAAGAGCCAGATTTGATTGTTACGTGTTTACACCTGTAGACTCACATCTCTCTCTCTCTCTCTCTCTCTCTCTCTCTCTCTCTCTCTCTCTCTCCCCCTCTCTCTCTCTCTCTCTCAGTTTCTGCAGTGTATTTCAGGAAGCGTTAGTGCTTCTGCTTTATTCTGTGGTTTCCTCTTGCACTTCTACCCTCCCCTGTGTCACTGCTAAAACAGTTTGTCAAACAGCAAGGCACAAGCACCTCAGGACAAGCATCTGTATCACAAAGCTGCCTTTTATCGAAGGGGATCTCCAAAGGTGTTGATCGGACAGTGGATGCTGAGAAGTCTGAAGGAAGATGCAGCATATCAGGATGAGCAGACAGAGGCCTAGTGCTGAGGACGTTCAGCACTGAGCCCTTCTGAGGAGCTGGAGGCCGCTCAGCCCTGGATTCAGCCCTGCTATTGTCTTTACAGTGAATGTTATCATTGTAAGTGGCATTTCAGGTTCCTTTTTTTTTGCCAAGTACAGATTTTTCGTGTGTGTGTGTGTGTGTGTGTGTGTATGTGTGTGTGTTCGTATTGGGTGTTTATTTCCCTCCATTTTGAAACCAGCAGGAGGTCGCTCAATATAAGACATGCTGTCTTCTTCTACTCTGACCTGTCAGCATTTGAATCATTTTGCTTCTTGTAATGTAAAAAAAAAAGAAAATATTACTGTTTTCTTTTTTGTTTTTTGTTTTTTTGTTTCACTTTTTAAAATCTTCAGATTTTTCAACTCTGCATATTTGGTTGATTGTCATAGAAAAGATGCTTTGGCCCCTGTCCTGGACCTAACTGGAGAGCACTGTGGAGTTACCTGCTTTTAGTAAAGGCTGGACTGCATTAACTGGCTGACCAGGATTGGTCAGAAGTTGTAAAAAACTGCCATAACCTAAAGTGTGGTATCCTGGAATTCCTTCGGAAGGTGATGGGTAACGCGGCTGGTGGTCCGGAGCAGCCGGAGGGCACAGAGGCCCGTACCTCTGTGGGTGGGGCCAATCCTGCTCCCAGCACTCCCAAGAGGAAAACGGCTCCCCCCAAACTCCCCATGCCATCCGAAGAGGAGCTGGAGGAGCGCTTCAGTGTGGTCTTGGTGAGTGTTTCACAAATCCAGGCATGGACACCTTCATGTGCATGTGTGTGCGTAAATAAATAGCAAAACATAAATACTTTCTGAAAAAAAGGCCCAAAAACATCAATTACTTCTTAAGAAAATGCAATCAAATGATTGAAAAAAATCCCATTCACCCTCACATGTACAGATGTGGATGAAAAATTCCAAATTTACAGATGTGCATGTATAGTTTAGTAATGTCCAGGTCCCGAAACAGAGACGAATTAGACACGTTAAAGCTCAGACAAGTCATAAACCACCCCTCAAAAAGCATGCAGACAAGCAAATAACTGTTAAATAGAGTCAAAACACATAACTGTGCCTAAACACTTGCAACTGTGCAGATTGGCCTAATTTAAAACCTACTTTAGCCACTGGGTATCTGTGCTTTTTGGAACATTTTAAGTTCTCATTGATTTTGGCCTTTGCCTTTGGTAGAAACCCGGCTGGTTGGCTGGATAGTGACAGCCGATTGGTCAACAGGCGGTCACAAAGCTGTTATAGGAAACAGATGCTTTGAAATAAGTTCCGTTAATGAACTTCAGCCTAGACGTCTGAATATCGCAAAAGCAGGCCTTTCAAAAAAAAAAAAAAAGAAAAGAAAAAAGGTATTTCCAAAGCCCAGACTAAATGCTGATGCTGGATTTCTAGTCTGGGAGATCATTTATGAAAGGTCTTTCACCTCTCTGAGCATATATGAGCATGACTCTTGCATGAACACTATGAACACTGTGCTTATTTTGAGGGAAAATGTGACAATGTGACTTCACTTCCTCTTTCCTCCCCTCCTGGTCGTATTGCTCGGCAGCCGCTGACATGTTTCAAGTATATGCATAAATATATATATATATATAAATAAGGTTGTTTAGAAGGCAGATGAAATGTAACATCATTCCCATAATGTCTCATTGCTGCAACTTAATTATTAATGACTAATTCTTAATTATCTTGTGCCCACACTTTACTAAGCCATGGCCTTTATTATCTTTGGATAATCGTGCTAATGACTTTCTTCCCCCACACTTAAGTAGTAACATTACATGATAAACACAACAATAGAAATGGACCAAATGCCAAAAGGCTGATATCCCCTATTTTTTACTTTTTTTGGGGGGTATTTTATTTACCATAATTTATTTTTACATAAGGGCAGCGGTGGCCTAGTGTTTAGGGCGTTGACCGGAGGATCGAGGGTTCGAACCCCTTCCCAACAGGTTGCCCTGAGGTGCCCTTGAGCAAGGTGCCGTCTCCGTCACGCTCCTCCCTGCGATGGGCTGGCGACCTGTCCAGGGTGTGTCCCCCATCCTCACCCAGTGTGAGCTGGGATGGACTCCAGCACCCCCCCGCGACCCCGTTTGGGACAAGCGGCAGAAGCATCTCTCTTTAGCCCCTAGACTTCAACAGGCTGGTTTTGTTACTTCACCTTCAGTGAGCCTTCTGATCACTTCATACATTGTGCCTTTTATAAAATAGCTGACACGTTCGGGCTGTGGCTGGGAGGATCCAGTAGCTGTACGCTGAAAGCTAAATAGGAGTATATATGTAAATACATTGTGTCATAATGAAAACGGTAAAATAGCCAACGTCCTGTTTCTGCAGTTTCCGTGTAAGCACCATAAGAACTCAGGAGTGAGTGGTACACTTTGAAGAATATTTATGTATAATATTACTCTTTTAGTTCAGAAAAGTGGTGAAAATTTGGCTTTAGGGCCCCTAAAAAGCTTACATTGCATTAAAGTTAGCATTTTGTCATTAAACCACAATGGACTCTTGCCCCTTCCCCCGTATACAGGCGCCTACCCACCCCAGCAAGCAAAGGCACCTACACCCATCTATTTACAAAAAAGAAAGTGGCTGAGCGGAAACCACAGACAAATTCAGAAGGAAACACCCAGTGCATGTGGTGCTGCATGTTCCTTGGCTGTTACACCCTTTTTTACTGGCTTTACGGGCTACATCACAGTCAAAACGAGGAGACCGCCGTTATGGGCTACTGGCCCGAGCTGCGTCAGGTGTTTCAGGTTTTGCATATCGAGCACTTTGGCTTCGACCAGAATCTAGAGGCCCAAACAGGAAATCAAGGGCGCCGTGGAAGAAATACATACCGGATAGAAACTGAACAGAAAGAATCGTGCTATTTGAAACGGTAGCCATAAAATCGCAATCTGTCCTGGCCCACGAATCACCACTTCACTCTTGAATGATGTCATATGTCAGAAATGTTGTCATGGAGACTGTGTTTGTAACCTGTGCATAAGAAGAATTCGTCTTTAAGGGGGAGCCCGATGAGACAGCGGCTGACGCAATCAGTGATGAACGTGTAGATGTGCGGTTTGGCACAAATGAAGAACTTATTGACGGCGTGGGTGTGTATTTGTGTTGTTATGTTATTCAGGACACTGAATTTCTCTTGATCCAATTATTACCTTTTTCACACTATTTGATAAGAACAGCTACATTTCGTTAACGCTTAATGATGAACGGACCAATAGAAATGGTCCAAACGTTTATTACAGTTATTTAATTTGCAGTATTGCATACTTAACCCTGATATAAACCTTTTAAGAAGATTAGCATAAACTCGTTTTAACATTTAAAAAGGTTTATTATGACGTTCAAGTGCATTTAGCCCACATATGGAGCAGTGATGGGGACGGTACCTTGCTCAAGGGTAACCCAGGGCAACCTTCTGGTCTGGGATTTGAATCCAGGACAATCCTTTAGATAGACCGACCTGAAAATGGGAGATCTTATAGTGATATCATCCCATTCCACTCGGTTCTAGGCTCCTTCCTCATTCGGACTGTTTCATTTTAGTTTGCTCATTCCTATTTCGGGAGAAACCAGCATTCAGTATTAGACTGTGGGTGGCCCTTGAGGTCATGTTAGGTCAATGCTTTTTAAGATTAGGTTAACTTTAGGCCTGGAAGCATCAACAGGGCTTTTTCATGGTCAAAAGCCTAAGCAGAACTAGGTTATAAATCATTCCCACATCCATATTCTGGACATGATTATTGGGAAATTCTAGAAAGTGCTTTTATTCACAGTGTTCTAGAATATTCCCCCATCCACCCTGTTCTAGATCGTCCTTCCCGTGCACACCTTCCTAGAATGTCCCTTTATCCAGTGTTTTATAATATTCTTCTGGTTTACACCATTCTAGAGTGTCCTACTATGCACATTGTTCTAGAATATCCTCCCCATTCACACCGTTCTAGAACAATCTTCTCGCTCACACTATTCTAGTATGCTCTTTTATTTGCAGTGTCCTGGAGTATTCTAGAACAGACGGAATGGGGGGAGAATAATCTTTTATTTACAATGTTGAAGAGTATTCTCCTCCATTCACAATGTTCTAGAACATTTCCCACCTTTATAGTGTTCTAAACTGTCTAGGAAAGCTCTCTCTCCTTTTGTACTGTTCTAGACTATCCTTTTATGCACAGTGTTCTAGAATATTCTCCCCCATTCACCCTGCTCAAGAACATTCTTCCCGTTCACACAGTTCTAGGATGCTCGTTTCATCGGCATTGTTCTAGAATTTTCCAGAACGCACTGAAGGGGGGAGAATAATCTTTTACTTTCAATGTTGAAGAGTATTCTCCTCCATTCACAATGTTCTAGAACATTTTCCCTGTTTATGAAGTTCTAAACGGTTGAGGAACGCTCTCTCTCTCTCATTTCCACTGTTCTAGAATGTCCTTCACTGTTCTAAAGTGAAAGTGACCACCCTTGTCATTGCAAGGAAATACAGGAACCACAACAAAATTAGACCTCTGCATTTAACCCATGCAAACACTGTGCAGCAGGGGGCAGCTATTGAAAGCAACCGGGGAGCAGTGACGGGGACGGTACCTTGCTCAAGGGTACCTCAGGGCAACCTACTGGTGAGGGAATCGAACCCACAATCTTCCAATGTGGGGGCAACTCCCTCACCACTAGACTACCGCTGCCCCGAAAAACACGTTCTCCTAATTTGTGTTGTTCTAGAACGGCCTTTCATTTCTAATCATAAATGCAAAAATCTGCAATGTAATATTTTTTTTCCTTTTTATTTTACAATATTTTCCTGTATTTCCGAAATTGGTCTGATGCTGATGCTGATTTTTCAGACAGACTGCATCTCGCTAGCCCCGCGAAAATGAAAGAAACGAGCTATTGTAACTCTGGAAAAGGACCAAATTTATTTGTTTGTTCATGTGGAGATTTCGATTTTTATGATTTTTTTTAACAGTGTTGAATATTTTCCCATCTACACTGTTCTGAATGATCTCATTACAGGCCTTTAAATCGTTCTCTCCATTCTACAATGTTCCTCCATTCAGGCTGCTTTCCATTCTACATTCCCCATGTTTTAAGTTCTAGATTGTGCTTCAAAAGCCAAGACACAAACATTTCTGTAAGATCTGAAACAACGTCTCTGCTGTGCCATGAACTTCTAAAGTCCTTTTTTCACGGTCTCTCCAGAGCTCAATGAACCTGCCTCCTGATAAGATGATGCTCCTCAGCCAGTATGACAATGAGAAGAAATGGGAACTGGTCTGTGATCAGGTATGTGAACAAATCGCAAATAACAAATCCTTCCATGTAAAGTATTGGTTGTCATTTAAAAAAAAAAAAAAATGTAAAAAATTGCATTGAGGTAGAACCACAGTATCAGTTATGATATCATTTCCTTTTTTTCATGCAAATTTATAAACACTCCTTTATAATCACCAAAACAGTCCCACACGGTGAAAAGTATTAAGCCTGAGTTATTTGCAGTTTAGTAATTCCCAGAATTGCATCATCTTCTGACCTTTCAGCAGAACAGCCAGTCAGACTTTTCTGATTTTCTTCATTTCCAGTAGCCCCCTTTTCATTTCTCTGATCTCCCACACAAGGCAGTAGTGGGAAGGTTGGGCCAGAAAGTGACAGAACGAGTTATTTAAATGAGCTGTGGGATTTTCACTGCTGCTATTTCAGTATTTGTTTTAGTAATAAGACCAGAGAAAGAGTGTCAAAGATCATCGTCTGTGTAACGTTTCGAGCCGCGGCTTTTATTTGCACGCCACCTTTACAACAATAGCCAATTCACATAAACATCAAAGCTTTAGAGAGAAGTGAGAAGAGAAGCAAGCAGAGAAAAAGAGCCAAGTTGGAGACGAGTAGGAGTTTGTTCTGAAGGAGCTTTTCTGATTCTTCACTGACAAAAACAATAGTGAAATGAAAAAGAACGATTGCTTGTGAAATCGCTTAATCTCAAGAGTAACTTAAGTATAAAAATGACTTTTACCAGCCATCCATCCTCCCATCCTCCCATCCATCCATCCATCCATCCTCCCATCCTCCCATCCATCCATCCATCCATCCATCTATCCATCCTCCCATCCATCTATCCATCCATAATCAATCTAATATTTTCCAGTAATTTTATCTATTTTCTCTCTGTTCAGTTATCATCCTGTAAAAATAATCCAAAAATAACCCATCCATCCATCCATCCATCCATCCTCCCATCCATCTATCCATCCGTAATCAATCTAATATTTACCAGTAATTTTATCTATTTTCTCTCTATTCAGTTATCATCCTGTAAAAATAATCCAAAAATAACCCATCCATCCATCCATCCATCCATCCATCCATCCATCCTCCCATCTATCCATCCATCCATCCATCCATCCTTCCATCCATATTTTTTGATCAGAATCAATTCCAGATCACTCCTTTTTTCCATTTATCTTTATATCCAGTTTATCCATTTTGTCTCTATCCAGTCTTACCAAAAACAAAAATAATCCATCCCTCCATCCATCCATTCATCCATCTATCACTAATCACTCTTAAACTGTGTCTGTATTTGGACTCACTGCTTCAGTCTGAGTGATTAGATGAGTGAGTAAAGCTGAATGATCAGCCTGCAGTTGAAGGATTTGTGAGACAGGCTGAACGGAGGAGCACTGGCACACTGTGAACTACTCAGCAGAAGTTCAGGTGCAGTTCTGAAGATGCATCGCTGAGCCTGTGTCGAAGGTGGGAGCTTACTTCCTGTGTTAGTATTTACATCTCTATAGCAACCGCAAGATGCTCACTGTCATGTTGTGGGTGCAGCGTTGTCATAGCAATGCAACCCACAGGTCCCAAAACTGTTGCTTTCTTTTTTTTTTCTTCTCTGAGACTTGATGAGTTTAGTAGCAGACAGTGCCGCCGTAACTCAGTGGGCTCTTCTGTCCATCCGCTCATCTTTAGAAGAAAAGTGTGAAAAGAACTGTAGAAGTTTAGCGCTGAAAAAAAAACTGTTGACTGAATCTCATTAATATCATGTTGATATAATTGAAATAATATGAACTCCAACTGAGCTGGCTGTGCCCTGCCCACAAACAAATTTCATCCATCCATCCATCCATCCAAAAATGATCTAACATCAAAAACAGTCCCTATAACCACCCCCCTCTCTCTCCATCTATTCCATCTCTCTTTTCTTTCTCCATCTCTCTCTTTTTGTTTATCAGGAGCGTTTCCAGGTAAAGAACCCTCCATCAGCATATCTGAATAAGATCAGGAGCTTCTACCAGGACCAAGGAGGAGTGACCCGCAGGGTTAGTACACTTCCTCTTGACATCAAACCATCTGCTCTACTCTCTGATTCCCTTTTTCTCACTTTCTAAACCAAAACTATTCTCAAACTTTTTCTAAGAGATCAGCACACGGCGCAGTAGAAATTTTAAGCTGGGATTTGTTCCCAGTCTAAAGGTAGTGATTAGAAAATCCCTCAGTTTGACTCATTGATCTTCTTGGATCTCCCAACAGTTTAAAAAGCGCGTTCAGGAATCCACACAGGTCCTGAGGGAGCTGGAGATCTCCTTGAGGACCAACCACATAGGGTGAGTCACCGTTACACTTTGATTTGTTGTTAGAAGAATGTAAGGAGGTTTTATCCTCTCTCTCTCTCTCTCTCTCTCTCTCTCTCTCTCTCTCTCTCTCTCTCTCTCTCTCTCTCTCTCTCTCTCTCTCTCTCTCTCTCTCTCTCCCACCAGATAGGCTCAGGAGTTTTGAATGGGAGAGAGCCAGGAGTCTGGACGTGTTGGTGGAATATTTGTCCTATGCTCAAAGTGATGCACCGTAAGTTTTCTTCCCAGTGGTTCGTACCCTTTATCCTCACGTGTTATCGTGGTTTGACCAGTTAGTGAGAGTGGTTAGGAGGACAAACTGGACAAATACAAATGATAAAAATACATCAGTGTTCAATTAATACAATTCATAATTTTGATATTAATCACGGTTAGCATTTCTTCATTCAGGCAGTATAGTTACTTCCCATTGGTACAAAATTCTGTCTGTGGGCTTTGAATGTATATTATCTAAAATTTCCTGTAGGCAGGCTTATTATGCAGTGTCTCTGAAAGTCACCGTGTCCTGCAGTTTGAAATCGGGGAGTCAGTGGAGAGCGGCTGCTCGGTTACGGACAACAGGAAGCTTTCCGAGAGATCAGTGGAGGATCTGACCAAGCCCACCAATCACTCACCAACTCATGGCATGACCAGGGCCGCTCGCGCCCTCACCATCCGGTAGGCGACCCCTGTGTCCCTGCCTAGCTCAGCACAATCTATTGATTACCGATCACCGAGGATCATTCGCCCGCACAGATCCGACTGCAGAACCGAATACGATCTTGCTGTCACGTTCAAAGTGCTCCATAAAAAACTTATACTAACACAAATAATGCAGTATGAAATAATCTATCCGCTATCCCATCCATCCATTCATCCATCCATCCATGACTCACCAATAACCTACCTAATGGAGAAGAAAGTGTAGAAAACTGTAGGATACCTCAGTGAAATTCCATATGTAACAGCATGTCGTGGTAGAAGAAGAACTTGTGCTGACAATTTGAAGGTCTCTGCAGAGGAATCCTCCTGCTTGAATGATATGCAAACATGACGTTTCTTTACATTTGACCAGTCGTTTCAATCCATCCTTTTCACACTTTTTTATTTCGCTTCAGGTTGACCAACCTGGCCCACCAGAGAAAGTCTTTGAAAAATTCCCGCCTAGCCAGCCAAAGAGACGACGTCCACGTCTGCATCATGTGCCTGCGAGCTATCATGAACTACCAGGTACAGCAATAAACTTTCAATAGATATTGTGTGTGTGTGTGTGTTGTGATGCTACTGGGGTTAGTAGACCACCAGCCAAAATCGACAGCCCAATAGTCCAGAAGTTCATCATTGATGTCTGTCTAGATGTTATCAACCACATTTTGGAGGAAGTTTAAGGGAGGGGTTTCTTATAAAGTGGCCACAGTATAAATAAATTCATGAGGAAGGTTTTATATATATATATATATGTGTGTGTTTGATGTCTTACAGTCTGGCTTCAACCTGGTGATGAGTCACCCACGCTGTGTCAATGAAATCACACTCAGCCTCAACAACAGAAACCCCAGGTAAGAGTGTGTGTCATGAAACATTTTCGGTGTTACTATTAGAACTGCATACTGATCACAGCATTTAATACTTGATACTATGTGTCGATTCTGTTGTATGTTTATGTTTAGGTGTGTTTTGAGTGCGTGTGTGTGTGTGTATGTGTGTGTGTGTGTGTGAGAGAGAGAGATTTATATATTCAACTCTGCATGATCATTTCAACAGACAAGCTCTGATATTAGAGCTCTTGGCTGCCGTGTGTCTTGTCAGGCGGACTGGCAACATCATTATCTTGACTGACAACTTTAAAGAAGTAGAACCACACACACTGCACACACGCTTTTTATGCACAGTTTCCTCTTATGAATGCAACCTTCCTTCCTCTTAGTTTGTGCAATGTCCTCTAAATGTGTCATGTGTTCCTGTCATGGTGGCGTTTCTCCATCACGACTAACGTTCAGTATGCACGAAGAAAGAACGTGAGCTGTGAGCTGTGTACACTCTGCACTGCACACAGCAATTTAACGGCAGGTCAAAATCAGCTCAGGACAGAAATGAGAAATGCCAAGCCAGGCACAGTGTCACATTAAAAGCTAAACTGGCGTGGTTGAACAGGGTGTTTTAACTGAGTTTCTAGAGCTGGAGCTCTTCCATTCTCTCTGGTTCAGCTCCCCTCCTCATGTTTAATCTTAGGCAGGACCTAACTAATCCTAACAGTCTCAGAGCTCTGCTGGGTTCATATTGCTGCGGCATCGACAGATATTAAGCTATTTATAGACATCTCATAAAACCTTGGACCTATTCTGTAACAATCTGTAATAATATTTTATGAAAGTGAAGGGAAAGTGACTAATTGCCACCGTGAAGGCGGAACAGAAGACATGGGCATGAAATGTAACCTCGCCCTCACACCATGGCAGCATCTATTTCGCGCCCGGGGGCAGTGATTGGGGGCCAGTGCCTTTATCGAGGTGCCTCAGGGCAACCTGGTCAGCGATTCGAACCCTAACCATTATTTTAGCTATCCTCCCAATAACCAATCCACGTGTGGCAACATATCTGCAAATAATCACTTCATTCTGTGTTGCTAAGGTATGTTGATTAGGATATCATAATGTGTTGCTAAGCAACCAAACAGCATCATTTTAGTTTAACGTTCCTGAACTGATCATGTGGTTCTGCTTCTCAGGTAATGGAGAAAGAACAGGTTTGAGAAGCTGATGGAGTGGCATTTCAGCCAGTGGCGGCCTTAATATTGACTTTATATTGGTTCATCATCATCATCATACATCACATCATCATCGTCATCATTTCCTTCTCCACTGTTCTATCAAATTATTCAACATTTATGTAATGAATGGAGAAATGATTTATCATTCTACCATCTTACTGTATTATATTATCTACATTTTCATCATAAATATTCTTTAATACTCCAGTATCTGTCTACTGCTATACATATGTTCTGTATTATGTTATGTAGTTTTTTATTGTTTCACATTGTGCTGATTGCATTTATCCGCTAAAGCCTGTATTAAAGAGTGTGGTTTCTCTCGTTCTGTAGGTGGCCTGTATGCAGTTCATCAACATCGTGGTTCACTCCGTGGAGAACATGAACTTCCGTGTTCACCTCCAGTATGAGTTCACTCACCTGAGCTTGAACCAGTATCTAGAGGTGGCAGATACATCAGACTTCATCAACAAGCATATTGATGTGTTTTCAGAAGGCTGTGTGCTGGCTTAATGCTGTTCCTTTCTGTTTACCTAATAATAATGATAATAATAATGATAATGATAATAATAATAATAGTATTGGTGATGATGATGATGATAGTGATGTGATAAGAATAGCGATGATGATAATCGCAATCTATGATAATATTGTGATGATGGGAATAACAATAGCAATGATAATAACAACAGTGATAATAACAATAATAGTAATAATAATAATGATGATGATGATGGTGATGGTGATGATTATGATAACAATAACACTAATGATAATAACAACAGTGATAATAAAAATAATAGTAATAATAATAATGATGATGATGGCCAGCGGTAGTGGTAATGTAATACATTAATGATAAATAACAACATGGATAATATGTAATAATAATAATAGTGATGTTGATGATGATGATGGTGATGATG
>CM029384.1:4660350-4682850 GCA_017165825.1 Hepsetus odoe
GGAGATCTGCACTGCCATTGAGAAGTATGTCCAATGTCTCTTCATGACTTCAAATGGGAATTTGTACCAAAGTCCATGCATGAAAGTGTCTTCCTGGAGTTATTTCAGTCTAGACAAGGCCTCAGCCTCTTTAAATGGAGAACCTACACATCTAAAATAGCGTTTGGTTCAAGGAACATACAAAAGCCTAGCATGAAGATGCTAGTATGAATTTGTGAATCAGTGGGTGGGGGTGGACTTGATCTTCTTAATTTCCTCCTTTTCAACCCCTGAACTCCTCCATTACCATAATAATTTATGATGTTAGGAGTGATTTTATAAATTTTGACTTCACCAAGAGATTTGGTGAAGCAATACCACACTGGCTTGTTCGCTTACTGTGAGGTCAAGGTCTGCCCGCACAAACACATTTAGGAATCAGTTGTGGTTATGAAAGTGGTTGTGATAACCCTTGTCAATGCGAGGTCACAGCACAGCACACGTGAACCACAATGAAATTTAACCCACTTTAACCCACTGTGCAGCAGTGGGCAGCTATTGAAAGTGCCCAAGGAGCAGTGGCAGGTACTTGCTCAAAGGTACCTCAGGTAAAGGAAATCGAACCCACAATCTTCCGATGCGGGGGCAACTCCCTAACTCCCTTAGGCCACCGCTGCACCATGGTTTTGGTTTTGAGGTCACAACCATGAGGATTTGAGTAAGGCCACATACAGCAGTTCAACTTCACAAATTCACAACCAAGTGATGTGAGTGTTGCTTCTGTCTTGGAGCAAATGTATCTCTCTGAAGAATCCAAAAGAAGCCACCCTGAAGTAAATTTTGCTCCACATCCTTGAGAAAATCAGTTTTAGTTGTATCTGATTGGTTTATATGCTTACCCTTTGTACCAAAGTCTTAAGACAGTCCTCATGTCTTCATATTTTGCCTCCAGAGTCAGACTTTCTTGTATTTTTAATGTGTTCTCCAGATCTTCCTGAAGGACGGTGTTGTTGTCTCTCATTTTCAGTCCAGTCTCTGTACCTGAGCAGTTCTCCAGATCTTCCTGAAGGACAGTGTTGTTGTCTCTCATTTTCAGTCCAGTCTCTGTACCTGAGCAGTTCTCCAGATCTTCCTGGAGGACAGTGTTGTTGTCTCTCTTTCTCAGTCCAGTCTCTGTACCTGAGAAGTTTGATTGTTTTTTGTTGGTTAATCCACACAGTGATCTACGTCTGAACCTTCAAGCAGAACAAGGTCTAACTTAAGACATGAAGCAGTGAAGAAACAGGTGCAGATGATGCCAGATGTTCTGGTGATTAGTTAGCTGCTAATGCTGGATGCTGAGTGGTTGGACCCCCTTTATCTAGAACCTTGCATCTTTAGACACTTTGCAGCCTGGAGAACTAAAACATTTGCTCCCTTTTCTACCATTTAATCCACAATATTTCAAAGATAACACAGTTTGACAGACATAAATAATAAATAATAATGAGGAGGATAGTCTTTTTTCTCCCTGTGTCAGCCAATATGGGGATCACCAACCTGTTGTCATGTGAGGTTTAGCTGTGAAGGAATGTTCTCGAGGCAGGCTGAGTCATCTAGTGAGGCTGCAACCATGGCATTTGAAGAGATGTAGTGGTGCCTTATTTGACTCAGAGGAAGCATGTGTTAGTCTTCACTCTTCCAGCGTCGGCAACATCATGTGACTGGTGACAGTGGAAGGAACTGAGGAGAGAACTTATGAAAAATGCAATCATTTGAATTGATTATAAAACATTTGTTCCCATTTCTTCAATCTACTCCGACCACATCACTGCTCCCTGGGCGCTGTCCCACAGTATTAGTTTTAATCTACCACACTACCTCTCTCTCAGGTATGACCAGCAGGCTCTGAGCTTGGACTTCTTGGAGCTTCTGGAGCGCTTCATCCCATCTGATTACGAGCTTAAACTGCTGCAGAACTACGAGAAGGAAGGACGTTCTCTAGAGGACCTGTCCCAGGAGGACCGCTTCATCATGCGCTTTGGCAAAATCAAGCGACTTAACCAGCGCATCAGCACCCTCACCTTCATGGGAAACTTCTCAGAGACCATCAAACGCCTGCAGCAGGTCGGTGTAGTGCATGTTCTCACATTGAATTACATGGGCTTTTTAGACAGTTCCTTTCAATACTTCAATATGTTCCCACAGCAACTGAACTCCATCATTACAGCCTCCATGTCCATCAAGTCTTCCACCAAGCTGAAGAAGATCCTGGAGGTAAGAGGTGGATGGGGCTGTCTGTCACAGTAATGTAAATTAGCAAGTTTGGGAGAACATTTAAATGATTTCAAGATGGATGTATGAAGTTACAGTCATACAGTCCCAGGTAAGAAGGACTTTTCTGATCTGTCCCCTGAAGTATCCCTGGTCTAGTAACACTCCCTTGTCCCAGATCACACCCCAGTCAAACTCTTCTAACATGACACACAGTGGCCTAGTGGTAGGACACTCACTTATGGACCATGAGGTCCCAGGTTCAAATCCAATCAGCAACATTACCTCCAACACTGAGGACCTTTAACTCTAAGTTGCTAAGGAAGACTGTCCCTGTAATTAAGTGAAGTGAAAGTGACACTTTCATTGTCATTGCGAGGTCCACCACACAGTGAACCACAACGAAATTGGCAGCTATTGAAAGTACCCGGGGAGCAGTGATGGGGACGGTACTTGTGAGGGAATGGAACCCACAATCTTCTGATGCAGGGGCAACTCCCTAACCACTAGGCCACCGCTGCCCCAGACCTCTGCATTTAGCCCATGCAAACACCGTGCAGCAGTGGGCAGCTATGAAGCAGTGATGGGGACGGTACCTTGCTCAAGGGTACCTCAGGGCAACCTACTGGTTATATATAAATGGTAAGGGGTTTGAACCCACAATCTTCCGATCCTGTGGCCAACTCCCTAACCACTTGGCCACCGCTGGCCCGCTAGTGGTGAAGTCCCTCTGGATATACGACTATGTTGTAAATATAAATGTCATCTTCATAGCAAATTTAAACTCTAAATGGCTAAACGTTCTTCAAAAATCCCTGGTTAACACCTGCTAAGTCCCAGCTTTCAGCCCAGTCAAGCTCTATCGCCATGGAGAAAAGTCCCCAACCCAATGGCCCAGTCAGATTCTTCTATCATGATGCTGCCGTTACGCATAAACGTTCCCTCTTGTGATATTCATGTTGACCCTGTGTTCTCACGACGATGTTAAGAACATTGTTGATTAAGCTTTACTCGTCCACTCACACCGCTACGACAAAATGCACCCATGAGCAAAATAATGACCATCTTTCTTGACATGAAATATTCTTTCTAGATCATTTTGGCTTTTGGGAACTACATGAACAGCAGTAACAGAGGAGTGGTCTATGGGTTCCGGCTGCAGAGCCTTGACGTGGTAAGACTTTTAGACCTTTAGATTTTGAGCTGTGCGTCCAGTTTAAAAGAGGATAATAAAAGAGACTTTCTCTCTCTCTGTGTCTCGTAGCTGCTGGACACCAAGTCTACAGATCGCTCTCAGACCCTGCTGCACTTCATCGTGAAAATAGTGCAGGATAAATACCCCGAACTGGCCTCCTTCCACTCAGAGCTGCACTTCCTGGACAAAGCCGGTCTGGGTAAGTGCTCCTGCCTCCTTTAGAACAAAGGTTCCTTTAGGGTTCTTGGCTTAGATGCGCCATTCTTCATTCTTCTATGTGGAGGTTCCTTAAGAAGGTTCTGCACCATTCCATTCCTCCATACACTAATGGTTCTTTATAGAACTTTCCAGGACCAGGTTATTTTGTAGCATCACACCAAAGAACCATTTGGGGTCTTTCTTTGAGAGTCAGTGGTGGTGAATCTCTTTCTCTGTCTCTCTCACCTCTGTCTCTCTTCCTTTCTCCCTTCCTTCTTCTCCTCTTCTCTCTGTCTCCCCATCTGTCTCCTTTTCTTCTTTCGTCCTTTGATGTTTCTTTCTTTCTTTCTTTCTTTGCATCTCACCCCTCTCTTTCTCTTTTTCATCTGGTTTAATTATCTTTCGGTTCCTCTTCTCTTTTTCTCTCTTCTCTATTACTTTCCTTTCCTCCCATCCCAATCTTTACCCTCTCTCTCTCTTGCTTTCTCTTTTTTTCCTCCATTCTTTCTGTTTCCTTTTGTCCATTGTCTCTATCTTCCACACCTTTATTTCACTTTCCTCCCTTTGTTCCTTTCGCCTTCTCTCTATTTCCCTCTCCTCTCTCTATATCTCCCCCTTTTCTTTCTTTCTTTCTTGCATCCCACCCCTCTCTTTCTCTCTCCCCTCTCAATTTCTTTTGCTCTCTTGTCTTGGTTGTTCTATTTTCCTCCAATCTGTCTCTTTCTACCCTTTCTCTCTCTCTTGCTTTCTCTTTTTTCTCTCCCTCTCTATCTCCCTATTCCTCTCTCCCTCAGTTTCTCTAGATAGCGTGTTGCAGGAGGTCCGGTCGTTGGAGCGAGGGATGGAGGGAACCAAGAAAGAGTTTCTGGTTCAGGACGACATCCCGGCGCTGAAGGAGTTTGTGAAGGTCAACAGTGAACCGCTGGCGTCGCTCGTTAAGGATGGGAAGACGGCTCAGGTCAGGAAACACAGACATGAAAACACGATCCACAAGTCCGTCATTTGTTTCAGGGCTTCTCAAACCAGCCCTGCAGGCCCACCAGATGTTCCTCACTGCTCAGAATCAGCGCTCTGAACTGGTTATTGTTATTCAGGGTTGCTTTAGGAGGAAAAATGAGTGTGTGGTGGGTTTAAAAACAAGGATTTATACACAGACAATATCATCTGTTATTATCTGATCTGACTGCTCTCCTTCTCTCCACCAGGACACGTACGTCTCAGTGGTGGAGTATTTTGGAGAAAACCCGAAGACCACTCAGCCCTCCATGTTCTTCCCTCTCTTTTTCAGATTCATTAAGGCCTACAAGGTGAGGGACGGCTGTTATATTGTTATAAAAACTAAAGTGTGAGATGTTTTCAATTCATTAAGACTTGGAACACCACATACTGCACTACACTCTCAAAAATAAAGGCTTCTCCACTGACCTTGCTCACTCTGAATGGTACTTCCCTCCAACACTCAGTGTGATACTAACCAGCAAGACGTTCTCCTCCAATTGTGTAGAGCTGTCCAGTTTGAACAGATTCACTGGAGCTTGTTGAGGAACCATGTGCTGGCCTTCACCCTCGTAGTTCTGGTGGTACTGTGTTATGGAGGAGTCCTATCTAGAATCTATAATTAGTCATGAATTAAAAAATAATCAGACCTAAACTAGGAAAGAGGGAAAAAGGTGAAAGAGGTAGAATCTATACATATACATAGGAATAGTTCATAAAATGATTCATATCATAAACCCATTTAAGGGTTCTTTCAATGACCTACATCATGTGGACATGAGTTCACACTTAAACTTACCTCATTAATGAACGAGGTTCTGCAAAGACTCTTCCTCTGAAAGGAACCTGGTTCTTCCATGGAATCAGGAAGTTTATTTGTAAGAGGAGGGTCGAATATATGAAATGCCGTCAGGCGTTCACGATGTCACTTCTTTGTCCACGACAGCAAGCGGAGCAGGAGAACGAGCAGAGGAAGAAGCAGGAGACTGCAGCGGAAGAGCAGTCAACCCCGTCACCGAAAAAGAAAGAGAACACGCCACAAAAGGTCAGACTAATAAAGCCGTCTGTGTCCTTCTGCGACTACTTCTTCTTTTTAAATCTTCTTTTTAAAATAAAAACCTTGTTTCAAAATAGTTCTTTGACAGAATACTCATGACTTTAAACTTCTTTAAACTCGGCTCATCTGCAAGAAAATCATGAGGAAATCTCTACAAAACCAAACGTGGCTCTTTGACAAACACGCTCTTTAAGAATGACTCAAATGGCACATACAGCAACAACGGACTGAAAGGACTCTCCTGGACTGGAGCGGCTGACTTTGCAAACTTTGATCCTCCTCAGGGTCCCATGATGCCCAAGATGCCTCAGATGGACCTGATAGCGGAGCTGAAGAAGAGGCAGGTGAAGCCGCAGGTCACAGATGGAGCCATCGAGGGGATCATCACAGGTACTGGGGTCAGGGGGTGTTGCAGTTTTAGGACAGGCAAACCAAGATCACATATAACATGTTTTACATTCACTCTTTTAGCAGCTTTTATCCAAATGACATTCACCTATCCAGCATTTAGCAGATGCTCTTCTCCAGAGTGCCGTACAGCAGTTCACTTTTGTAACCTGGAGAAAATCAGCAACCGTAGATGAACTAATTACCATTTATGGTATTTAGCAGACGCTCTTATCCAGAGCAACTTCCAGTTTCTTGATTACAGGGGACAGTCCCTCCTGGAGCAACTGGAGGTTAAGGGTTTTGCTCAGGAACCCAATGGTGGTAGTGCTGGAGCTGGGATTCAAATCTGTGACCGCTTGGTCCATATGCGAGCATCCTATTAGAACACCACCACCCAAATGTTCCAGTTTAAGTAGAGCTAGCTAGGAAAAGTGACTTACAGGTGAGGAACATTCTTGAAGCTGCAGTGCAGTAAGAGCTTTGAAGAGCATTAAGAGCTACATGAAGTGAAATAAAACAAAAAAAATGAACATTAAAATCCATTAAAAAGTGCAGCTGTGAAGAAGTGTTAGGCGTGTTAGGAGGGGAGATGCTCTCGGAAGAGATGAGGTAGAAAGGTAGAGATGTCTCACCTGTGCCTTGTGCCCAGACAAAACATCTCAAAAGTACATTTTCACGGCATTTAACTGTATTTTCTTCCGCCTGTGTGTGTTTTTGCTCGCTCAGACTTAAGAAACTCACCATACCGGAGAGCAGATGGCCGAAGATCGACCCCGCGTCCAGAGAACTAACGGGATTGTTTATTTGTGTTCACACGTTCGCACATGCAGATACATACCTGCCTACACATTCATGAAAACAGTGTTACACTCCCGATTATCCCGGAAAAAAAGAGCAGACACACTTTCAAACCCTCGCACTTGGCTTATATGATGCAGAAGAAATATAAAAAGCATGCAGGAAGTACACACTATTACTATATTGTTATAGTACACATGCACCTCACACACACACACACACACACACACACACACACCCATTGAACCTTTTTTGTTCAGTATTTTCAGTCACCCAATCATCGAGAGAAGCTGTAGATAAAGCCTTATAAAGCTGCTGTTTTTACAGCTTTGTTCATTTTGATATGCATTCAGCCAAAGAGCAAAATTAACAAACTTAAAAAAGGAAAAAAATTATATATATATATATATATATATATATATATCAGTGTTAAAGGGAGCATTCTGGACAAAGCAGAACATTTGCCAGTATTTGTAAAAAAAAAAAGGTGTTAAAGCATGTAATTGAAATCATTTGTAGGCCAGATCAGGTCAGTGTTTATGATGCCTCTGCACACACAAACAGCACAGTATAAAATACCTGTATATATAAGGCTTAAAGTCCGATTCTGAAACATATGTGTCTGACATACTGTATGTTAGCCTTATAGATCTACTATATGTTTGGGTTTTTAGAGATCTGTTTTTTTATGTTTGTAAAAAGTATTTTTTAAGAGATGTGTCCTTCAAATCATTTGCAACATTAAAACGTATGAGAGCCAATCAAAAAAGTCAGCGTCTGTGTTACATTTCAGATCAATGAGGTATATAAAGGCTATAAAATGGCCCACAAGTCAATGGACCCCTGGCTTTGGCATCATGGCCATATGAGGAAAGCTGGGTCTAAGCTGGGTTTATTTTTTCTCCACACGCACGCCACACACGTGACGATGTGCATATTTTGTGTTTATTCAGTCGAGAGAGAGGCTGTAAGAAGGCCTAAAGTCTGATGGATCTTCCACACTGCGTGATAACCTCATATACTGGTTTAAAAACATTTTTTGACATTGATACACCTTCAGCCAAAGTATCTGTAAAAACTTTTGACATTTTTAAAAGTTAATAAAAAAATATATTTATATATAATTTTAAAATGTTAATATAAAATATATATTTACTATTGAATATATATGTTTGTATTAACTTTTTAAAATTAACTATATATTTTTATGAATTTTATGAATATATATATATATATATATATATATATATATATATATATATATATATATATACACACACACATATATATATATATATATATATATATATATATACTCCTCCACTCCTCTTTACACACACACACACACAAATATATATATATATATTTGTGGCTGAAACTCCTGAACTCCACATACTTCTAGTGATGAAGTCACGAATTTGGACCAACATGCCTGGATGGGGGGACCTACCGAACTGGGCGGGACACCCGCCGGGACACCCGCATTCCAAGACCAGAGTCGGTATAAAAAATTTCTTACAGAATTACTAGACCTACCACAAGATCTACTGTGAGTTTGCCCACTTTCTTCATAATGCCTGTGGCTAGTTCATGCATGGCCAAAAGTATGTGGACACCCATTTAAAAAAATCTTGGACATGGCGTTCTGAGAAATCCAGCGCTAATATGAAGCTGCCCGTGCATTGTGATTATAAAAGGCTTCACACTTATTCCTTCAAATAAAATGGACAAAAGAACGTATATTTTTAACGTCAAGATGTATGAAAACCAGTGAGTTGTAAGCATTCTGTAGAAACCACATCATTCCCAAGCCCAGAAGATTTTAGGTTTTGGTGTAAATAAGCAGCCAGAGGTAGAGTTGTAGAAGAGAGCTGAAGTTTATTAGACACACAACCACAGCAAGTATGTACAAAAGAGTTCAGCTCTCTGGATTCTCTTACAGGAAGGGGGGAATGTCACATTTCTCACAAAGTTGTCATTGGCATCCACACTGATAAATTTCTTTTTTTTTCTCTGGTATAGGCATCTATATTTATACATTTATCTTATTTATATAGAGATCTATAGTTTTGAGTTGGTATATCACACTACTCTAGGAATGGTGGGGTGGTAGGTGGAGGGGGCACGCCGCGAGTTGTGGGGGGGGTCGGACCGCAGTGGGTGATCCGGCTGATTTGCTCTGTGATACACGCTCGGCACCGGTCGAATCTGGTCACCACGTCACCACAGATCACGGTAAGGTCGGACATGCCTGTGCCACAAAGATAGGTGATGTATACGTTTTTTTCCTACTTTAACTCTATGCTTGTAAACCTTTTCATATCTCCGCCCTCTCTAGTGTCTTTTTTTTTTCTTTTTTTGATAAAACATGTATATAAGTTTTTTTTTCTTTTTAAACAATGGCCCGTGCGACTGCGTTTAGAATATACATGCATTGCTATTCTGTTTTTCGTAAATACCTTTGAACTCCATCTTTTTAGATAAACCTTTTTTTTTTTTTTTCTGGACATAACATCTTCATATAACTCTAAGAATGATGCTTCATATTTACATATACTTGTTTCTATTTAGTCTATGCTTCTTTTGATTGATGCCAAGGTTCTGTAACATCCACACAGTCAAGTAAACATCTCATAAAAGGGATACGATTGGAATAAAATAATGGACAGAATCCACGTCTTCCTTTCCTGCAGCTCGATTCGTCAGAATGTGCTTACGTTGCTCTTATCGATGTGCTATAAGAACCCGACATAACCAGGCATGAGCTTAACCCGGGTACCTTTCACCCTCTCCTTTAATCCGTGTTTACTGTAAGCTAGTGTTTGTAAAGTTATGACGTCTGCGCGAGCCTTTTATGGCAACCGACACTAACCCGCATAATCCATTGTGATAAGTGAAAGCGAAAGCGACTTTTTGTCATTGTGAAACACGGCACAGTGGAGAGCAACGAAATGCACCCTCTGCGTTTTATCCCCTCACACCGTGCAGCAGGGGGCAGCCATATCCAGCGCCTGGGGAACAGTGATGGGGACGGTACCTTGCTCAAGGCAACCTACTGGTCTGGGATTCAGACCCAGGATCGGAAGGTCGTTAACTAGCCTTGCCTTTATTTCTACTGTCTCGTACTCTGTCATAAACTTTTATCACACCGATGCTTTAAGCGTTACTCGTTAATGCTATTCTTTGTTTCATGTCGTTTCAGCAGCAGTTTAGGGAAGATCGTGGGTTTGAATCCCAGAGCTGATGAGGTGCCCCTGAGCAAGGTACCGTCCACAGCACTGCTCCCCTGCTGCTGGATGTGGCTGCCCCCTGCTGTGTGTGTGTGTGTGGTCTAAACGCAGAGAAGCATTTCGTTGCGGTTCACTGTGAGCTGTGTTTCGCAATGGCAGGTTGTCACTTTCACTTTCATGTGCGCTTGCTGGAATAACCATCTGTGTAAGTTAAGGTCATGAAAGGTTTACGCAGATGTCCTGTCATGTAAGTCACCCCACAGTGAAGTGTTACCCAGGTTTGTTTTGTGTTTTTGTGCACTGATTTTCTAAAAAGAACGAAAAGCAACAACTGACCCAAAGCCAGTGAGCATCTGTCCAAAGGACACAGCACCAGTGCACTCACCCAGCAGAGGGTGCACACATGCAACTTCAGCTTCCCACGCTGGACATAAGAACAGAAATGAGCGGTTTTTCAAATTAGAGCTACAACAAGTGCAGGAACAGAGCGCTCATGAATCACCCCGTCTTTCCTCTTCAGTTTTCTGCGGACGGGCCAGCTTAAGACACAGGACCCCGAAAAGTCTCAGACGTCCATACAAGAACTAATATAAAATTCGTTTTAACAAAACTGCAAAATCACACAATCTAAAATGATCACCAGCTCTATATTACATTTGATCAGCACTGTACATTTAGGTAAATATATTTCCAACTCAATATATAAAATGTTCCTCTTATGAATAAATAATTAGCTAGTGTGATATATATCCTAGGCATTACAAAAAAGCAAAGGAAAAAAAAACTGTACAAAGAAATCTCAGTTAATACAAAACAAAAGATGACAAAGCTCTCGTTTTTTTTCTTCTTTTTTTTTTTCCTTTTTCAGGGACGCCGTTTCCCACCTGAATCACACCCCCCTAAACCACGGCCAGACCAGGGGCTCTCACTAGTGGACAAATCGCCGATTCTTTATGAACGTTAACAGAGAACGTACGTTCACAAAAGAAAGTTAGTCCTGGGTGTAGTGCGGGTTTGTACGCTTGTGCTTTTCTGCCTGAAGTGTACATGAAGCCCTGCCTGCTTTCATCACTGGAAATTTGTGAAATTTTCTCGGACCCTCCAGGGTTTTCTGGATATTAAAACCTCCCTTTTCACTCTGCTTGGTTCTGCTCTTTACTCTGGGGATGGAGAGAGAGAGAGGGAGAGAGAGAGGGAGAGAGAGCGAGAGAGATAGAGAGAGGGGGAATGGATGTCATGGTCAGTACTGTATCTCTAGCAGGGCATGAAGCCCTCTCCTGCCTCCCAGGAGGAGCACAGCACTCTAAATTAGGAGCCTTTCTCGTGAGCCCGACTGTGATCACAGCAGCATGAAGAAGCAAATTTCTCGTGTGCGGCTTGATTTTGTCAGACTCGGGGTCCGGAGACCCTCTGAGCTGCAGTATTGCTTTTACGGTTTTCGTCCGCGGCCCCCAGCGCCATGTCGAACTTAAGTATTCAGGTCTACTTCATTTAAGAACTTTTTGGGGGAAGGTGGGTGGTCGTATCCATGGTCGGCCCACAAATGCACGCTGTCTGTGCTGCTGTTGGCAGGTTGGACAAGCTTTACAGACTGCTGGCAGAATTCCCCCTCAGCCTAAAGAGACTGAAACACACTGATTGTAAATATACCTTCACATGGTGCTCAGGAACACAAGGCAGGTTGGACTGGGTGGAGAAGAGTGGCTGGAGTGACAGACGGGTACCAGCGAGAGTAAAAGGTTTACAGGACAGTAGTGAGACCAGCTATGTTGTATGGGTTGGAGACGGTGGCTCTAATGAAAAGACAGGAGGCGGAGCTGGAGGTGTCAGATTTAAAGATGCTGAGGTCTTCGTTGGGTGTGACGAGGATGGACAGGATTAGAAATGAGTGGGACAGCTCAGGTTAGACATTCTGCGTAGGGTGGTGGTGGTCTAGTGGCAGGATACTTGCCTAGGGACCTAGGGATCAAGATGTCCCAGGTTTGAATCCCACCTCTGGCACTACCACCACTGGGTCCCTGAGCAAGACCCTTAACCCTGAGTGTCTCCAGGGGGACTGTGCCTGTAATTAGGACATTAGAGTGTCTGCTAAATGCCGCAAATGTAAATGTAAATGGACATGTCCAGAGGAGAGGTGAGGAGTATATCGGGAGGAGGATGTTGAAGATGGAGCTACCAGGAAAGAGGAGAAGAGGAAGACCAAGGAGGAAGTTCATGGACGTGGTGAGAGAGGACATGCAGGTGGTCAGTTTGAAGGAGGAAGATGCAGAGGACCGGAAGAAATCAGTATCATCTACATGCACATGTGATGGTCAGTTTGGCCGGAGCTCTGCGTTTCAGAGAAGAGGATTTTTTGCCAATGATTTGTAGGAATTGTCCAACCTGGCAACGGTTGCTATGTGTTTGTGGGCAGAGAAAAGAACTGAGTGGGCTTTTACACCAAACACTCACATATAAACGCATCACAAACACAAAAGCCAAACATAAAGGTAGTGTCCACACATCACCTTTGTCTTTGGTGTTTTCACAGAAGAGTAAAACTTCAGCAAAGAAGGAAAAACTAACACGTCGTTATAAACGTTGCCACTCAGTCCCATCAATTCACATCAAGTCCATTCGACTCCCAAAATCAAGAGCTCTTGAGAGAGTCTGGCAAGACTCTGACCCATCTGGAGCGGACAGCTTTCTCTTTATCTTTTTGGGAAAAAAGGACGAAAGTAAGAGTGTAAAGATGCATTACGAATGCAAATAGGGGAGCGTTGATTTTTAGCATTTGTGTGTGTTCAATAACGTTTAGTACAGTATGCAATCATTATTTATATATTATTCATTAATGATACTGATTAATAAACACAACTTTCTGACTATTTTTCCCAAAGATTAAAATACAGAAATTCCAATTTTGTGCCAATTTACAGTAAGACTACCCAATTAAAGGCCAACTTTGCTATAAATGGAGAGACAGGGGATGAAAAACCAGCAGAATGTGCTTTTAAAGGTGTTTGAGACAAATAATCTCTGAGAAATCAGAGTGTGGCTGCAAGTCTGGAGTGCTGGACCTAATCTGCAGCCTGATCAGCGTTTTAAGGGGCAAAAACCTGCAATGCTGCACTTTTTAAACACGCCTGTAAAATTAATCTCATTCGCACCGTTTTTACTTCCCCGTGCAATGACATTAAATGCCCAGTTCGGGAGGTTTTTTCCACTTTAGGGGGCGTTTAGCTGCTGCTTGATTTTTCTCAGCATCCATTTTGGCAGCTTGTTTAAGTGTCAGCACGCGAAAATCAACACGCTCTGCTAATTTGAGAGTCCTATGCTGGCCAAAAAAAACAAGAGGGTGCGATCTCAATAAGCATCACATCCTGAGCACTGGCTGTTAGTGTGATGACACTGTGCAGCTCCGGCTTTTTGCAAGGTGATATGTTTATTTATTTTTTTGGAGAGTGTGATCACTCTTGAGGTTCACATTAAACTCTTTGCTTTTGGCTTGAGGGCAATGTAAAGGATTTCTGAATGGTTAGAAATGAGTTTTTAAGGTTATCGATTTGGCCGATAACCGCACGCACTGTTCACCATGCACACTGCAAAGCACCTCTGCAACCATTAAGAAGCAGTCAGCACAGATAAAAGTACAGCAGCTGCCTGCCAAATAGTGAGCCCACATGAGCCTACAGTGCAAAAGCTCAGATCTCGCTGGATCTTGCTTTGTCCATCAACCAAATGGAGCAGTTATAATGCCAGCCTTACTGTAAAGTATTCTTGTCTTCTTTTTGTCCGTATTGTGCTAAATCACATACCGGTGATGCTTCATGATTCGCTGAATCGACTCCCTAAGATTCTTAACCAAAATGGGTTTGCTGTGACATCGGGGATTTGCCCCGCCAGCCTAAAACCTCGGCAAGGCTGAGCTCAGCTAAAGCTAGAGCAGACAGATTTGTTGCCTGTAATTAAGCGGCTATCCAGCCCAATCAGCCGTAAGACACCGAGCATGAGCACTAATCTCTCCTCCGGCAGCCTGGAGCCACCACCGGCCCCACACTCACGCCATTGTTTCCATCCCCGCTCCATGACGAATCTGTTTCAAACGCTCGTTCTGTCAAACAGCTGAAAAAAAAAATACCCTCATTCTCTTAATTCTCTCTTTCTCTCTGGCTCACTCCCTCCAGGCTGCGAGCTTTCTGACAGGAAATCCGTAGGCCGTGTCCGTGACACGTTCCCTGTGCAAGACTCAGGGCAAGAGTGCCAAGCAGCTTGTGTGTGTGTTTGTGTGTATCTGGGTGAGTCATGAGCTTAGAAGATGGCTAGGGTCAACCAAGGTCTCCATCACTGAGATCAAGCAATGGAGCAGCTGAGACAAGGCGCTAAGAGCTCCACCTGACCTCGGTGTCGGCCTCCACATCAGCAGGAACTGCTGCAAGCAGAGTGTTTCCCAGATCCACTGCTGTTGCCTCTTTCATTTATCAAGCTTGCCAAGAAGCCTTTTTGAACCCTGTACAGTCTGAGTTATCAGGCATCCCACCCTGAACCCCTACAGCGAGGAGGTAGAACGTTTTAAACCGGGTGGTTGATTACGTCTGCTGGCCGTGTGTGTATCCTTGCTCAATCTTTTCTGAGATATACAGGTTTGCCCACATCAGGAAGCCACTTTCAACGCACGGGTGACTTCCTAGGCAGGCTGGACGGTATCGTCCGCAATCACACATTCGATTTAGTTTCTAATTTGCAGCTTGTTGAAATAAGCAAATCAATTTGGTGAAAATTGCAGGTTGGCCATCTTTTTTTGCCACGTTACAGAAAAGCTGTTGATCATAAATGTATTTTGAATTAAATGTGATCCAGGGCTTGGACTGAGAACTGCAGTCAGAGCGTAATAAACTTAAATTCAGCTTCTTCAGGCTCAGGTTGAGAATGGAACCGTCCTGGCTTCCTGTTGCTACAAGAATTAATATATAATTAGCAATTGGCAATTGGAGTAATGAAGTTGGATGTAGTATAGAGGGTGGAGACATAAAAAAAGGTTGTATAACTTTAAACTGTCATGTTTAAAACTAAAATTAAAAAGTCAGCCACGTCTGCAAGAGCTTCTAGTCCCGGGCCGGTTCTTCACACTTGTTAAAACATACATGAAACCTTGGTCAAATCAGCGGAAACAGAAGAAATGATAGAATTTGTAGCACCTCTGGCCTGTTTTTCTTGAAACTGTCTTGGTGAAAGTGTCAAAATGTAAAACATGGTGCTTCAGGACGTGGGCTGGGAAGCACTGTGCTTGCAAACAGCCTGATTTGACCGTCCACAGAAGAAACGTCCAAACCATGACATCCATTTTAAATCGCAGGCCACGACTCCTCCACACAACGGGTTAAACCTGGTGAGCGTGAAACAATCCAACGCTCCATCTGTCTGCTTTCCCATCTTTTCCTAGAAACGTGACCTTCTCACTGGGCCGTGTCAGAGAGTAAAAAAATGGCGCATCGGTGCCAATCTTGTGCAAACTGTCATCTCTGACCTTATCAGCTGAGAGCATCTCTTCCTTTCTGTTTCTTCACCTCCAGATTTTACTGCTTTTTTGGCGCAGCGACCGCCTCGCAGGCGCCGCGCTAATGAAGCTCAAACGGCCTTTGAACCCACAGCTCTCTTAAGGCATGTCAGTTGGGCCGAAACCACCCATCTCCGAGCCTCCTGCTCCATCTGACAGCACCACGTGAGGAAAGCCGGCAGAACTGCCAAGACCCTCCTTTGTCCCGCAATCCATCTGTCGTCACGGGACCCTTGTGCCAAGTAACAAAACATGAAAACATGACAAACTAGCCGAGTGAAAAGCTGTCCGTGGGCGTGTGTGGGGTCTGAATGAGGAGGGGATGAGTCGGACTAGCGCACAAACAAGAGGGACTATATACCGTGTAGAAAACACGACCGTACTCTTTCTTTTTACATCGGTTTTTAAAGATGTATAGGACGACAGCACCAGTTTCGATTGGTTTCCTTTAGTGTTACTGTTTTTACCCAGAGAACACTGATTATACAGTTTTTTTTTTCTCACATTCTATCTTTTGAAATATTTATATGACTGATAAAAAATCTGAACACACACTGACTAGTACTGTACTGACTTTTCGATTATTATTATTGCAGACTCTACAGTTTCACAGTCTAGCTATTATTACACTTGATGAGGAAAATCTACTGGACTCCACGAGCTCTCCGACATGTGAGATTTGGCAAAACAGACTGTGGGTTGGAAATAGAGTCATTCTCCTGGGCAGCGCTAAGCTGGCCGGGTGGTGCTGTGGAGCTGGAGCCTCCGGGATGGCTGGGTGTCCAAGCTCATCTGTGGGCTCGGCGCTTGGGGAAATGGCAGTACAGCTGGGTGATAAGGTGTCTGGAGGATCCAGATGGGAGGAGAGACGGTCGCACACTCTTAAGAGTAAAGATGCCCCGAAGGATTCTTTGGGGTGATGCCTTCAGGAACGTTTGATAGATGGTTCTTTACAGAAACCCAGAACCAAAGGCTGATTTGCTAAAGTGAGCGCAATAAAAGGTCTAGTAAAGTGAGAAAGAATGTACATAAGGAAGTAAATCAAGGTATTTTTGTGCTCTTTTTGTTTTTTTTTAGTTGTATATCTACTAAGATCTTTCTTGCAAATGATCAAAGGTGCAACTTCATCATTTACCCGTCTAATGTACCATAAATCCCACTTTTGCTCCCATTCGTTCTGCCAGGCCGGTTTATAATTTGCCCTTTTTCAGGCAGCAGCGTGCCCATATATTATTTCATCCCAAAATGGCTGAGATGATTCTGACTTAAAAAGTCTAACAATAATACTTAAGCAACAACTAATCAAATATGTATTAAACATAAAGGCTCATGTTCATTTCTCTTGACCCAGTTTGTAAAAAAATATGTTTTCAATCAGGGAAAGTAAAATGATCTTAAGACATGTCTTTTTGGGAAAAGAATTGAAAATGAGCTGTAACTTTGTCGTGATTTTTCAACACTAAACCGTATTTACTGTCAGTCTTGGTTAAGCCTAGAATCACCAAGTCTTTGGTGAGATCCCTTCTCCTGTGGATATATTCAATTGGACAAAAGAGACTTGCCCTTAAGTGCTAAATCCTGATCCTTTTTGACATCTTTATTCTTCAAGAGTGTATGTGTGTGTGTGTGTGTGTGTGTGTGTGTGTGTGTGTGTCTTTAACCCCTTAAACTCCAAACCCCCCCCCCCAAAACAGTCTTCAGGATCAGTCGTCAGGATCAGACTTGGTCTACTGTCTTTCTCCACTGCTTGCGGTGTAGGTACTGAATGAGAAGCTTTGAATGGATATAAGGAGCCTAAGAGGTTAAAGTCAACCAATTGCTCTTTAGCCTCCTTGGTGTAGCAGCTGCATCCTTTCGCTGTATAAGGCTGATGGCGAGAAAGCCAAGCAATTTATGAGCATGTGCGTGTGCGGGGGTGAGCCATAAGGTTGAGAACAAGCGCAAACCATCCTTTCATTCCTTGGAGGTGCTTCCACTTTCCGTGGTAGCGTGTGAAGCAGAAGCAGCTGCAGCTTTGCTTTCTTCTTTCTTGTCCTTGCTAACCTCCTTGCCTTGCGTTAGGCTGCGGCTGGCCAGAGGCTTGAGGGCCAGTGAAGAGAGGCTGAGAGCTGTGAGAGGAGAAGGAGAGGAAGAAGAGGGTGATGACGGAGAGGTAGGGGATGTAGGGGAACGGCCGTTGGACACTGGAAGGGGCAGCGTGGCCGAGGAGTTAGCCCGCTGCTCCCGGAGGAGCCGATGGTGCCTTAAGGTGGACGACAGCAGAAGGGCCTCGGCGGAGAGGCTGGTGGTGGCCGACAGGCTGGCCAGCAGGGCTTTGGCCTGGCTGGAGGAGGAGAGCGCCCCCTCCTGGGGGTACTTACGGAGGCCCAATGGCAGCCTCCCCGAGAAACTGGCGGCCCGGGTGGCGGACAGCGGATGCTCTGACACCGAAGAATCCCCCAGGGCCTGTGGTCGACAGGGAATGGAGGTGTGGAGAGGAGAGCGAAGAGAAAGAAAGAAGGAAGTAAGATGAGTGGGCTGGATTATCGGTGAGGACTTGGCTAAAGTCTGGGCACTGGGAATATTTTTCACGGTTGTGTTTTTCTTTTCTTTTCAATATGGGCACATATGCACGATTTAAAAAGTGCATTGAATTTACTTTTTTTTTTAAATTTTATTCAAACAAGTAGTTTATTTCCACATGGATAAAATGTTAGCACAGATCATAAGGCTTTATGACATCTACATAGGCCTTATAGAGGCTGTAAGCCTACATACGCATTTATTAAAGGCCTTATTCCAACAATCTTAAGGTCAAATGACATCAGAACCGTCAAAAGCAGCCTTTATGACAACTGGTGCTTCTGAACATATATGTAGGAGTCATACAGCCTTGGGTGTAGCTTCCTTCAGGACGGTTTTACCATGTCAAAGACCTTTTTATGCCTCTCATATCTTATATAGTCTTACATATTTCTTAGAGAGGGACCATTAGAAAAAAGACTGTAATTGTTACAGTGACGTATATTAACATTATTAAGTCATTATAAGAGTTTTTGGCAGCAGATACTATACAATATGGTTTTACATTTAACAAGTAAAATAAACTTTCATGAAAACATTTGCAGCATTTATCAATTATCAATGATGAACATTGCAGGGCTGAGCCAAATCGATGTACTTTTAGCAGTAGTTAAAAGTATTTTATTCATGTGGGAATGATGTCCACGTTATATTGAGTGCACCGGTAAATTCAGTGCATTGTTTTTCTCAGTGCATAACCATACACTCACATACACACACACCTACAGCCAATGAAAAAGCAAGAGATAGAAGAGAGAAAAGAGGGCTTATAAAAAAGAGGAGAGTGTATAGGGCCTGGCTCAAGTTTGGGCGCCGAACACGTCTTTTATGTTTGGGGTTTTTAAAAAAACGTTTTGACAGTCAGTCACACACATGCATGCAGACGTGTGGTCCTGGTGAACGGGGGTACAGTGGGGCCAGTGTTGAGGGTAAGGCAGTGTTTGGGAGGGTGACTGAGTTGGCTTCAGTGAGAGAAGAGGCAGATGAGAGGAAGAATTAAAGAAGAAAAAAAGGAGAGAGGGAAAGAAAGACAGGTGGTCTGGCGAGCCTGGGCCAAGCTGTCTCTTCTCACTGCTGCGAGGGTCACGGGGTCAAGGGTGTCGGGATGCCATGGTGACGCATTGGGGCACAGTGGTGCGAGCATCATCGCCGTGGAGATGATGGCAGGTCACGGTGAGGATGAGGAGGGTGGGAGAGGGAAGGGAAGGACAGGGAGGGATGGAGACAGAAGACAGAAGACAAACAACCAGTTAGTAACAAGCATTCAGGATGCAAGCCAAGTGCAGTAAACAGTATGTAGCCTTCCTAGCCCGCCTGTAGCCTGCTGGGTTCGACCGCTACGTGTGGCCAAGATGTGCCCGATAGAAACGGCCTTTAGAATTAAAGAGCAGAAAAAGCGTAGAAGTGGGTTTTTAGCTAAACGGTGCTGCAACAAAAACAGACCGTGAAGCAAAGCCCTGTATCTTGCTTACCCACAAATAATTACTTCAAACAAGACTGAGATGGGATGCTGTGGAGTTTAGACACGTTTTGCACGCACTGCTCTGAAAGATTCATCGTTGTCATAGTAACCAGCTTGCATTAAGTGTCATAAATAGTTTTTTTAATTGCCTGCATTGCTGGCAAATCTTTCTAATGTATCTACTTTTTAATTTTTTTGGTTATTTTTTGTCTTCATAGCATCGTGCATGAAAGTGGATTATCTTTTCTTTGCACTTGTGCAATGAAAATAAAGATTTTTCTATTCTATTCTACTCTATTAGCATACCATGTTATTTAGTACAGTATTATATAGTATATCATTATTTATTACTTGCTGGTGAGTCTGATGTTATCTTATTCATACTCATCGGAACAAAAGGTTTAAAAAAAACAAAAGGTTAAAAAAAACAAAAGGTTAAAAAAAACACTTCACATTTAATTCATGGTCAAAGATGGCAGTAAATTTCAGTGGCGGTAAACAGATCAGTCAGTATTTCTGCTGTAAGATCAGCAATAAAAACTTCAGGTTTGGAGGACTGTTAGACACCATAGTGGACTCTAATCACTCAGAAGTTGTAATAATTCAGGAACTCATGGATATATTTAATAACCTGCATGTAATCAGAAATTTTGGGCAAAAACTGGAAACTTTGCAACATGTTGGCAACGCAGGAGGCGTTACTATGGCAAACAAATAGCAATCTGTGGGTTTTAAGAATTATAAAACAAGGTTTACGTCAGGGAAGGGCCAAAGTTACTTCTGCTCGATTTAACACCCCTACTCTGGTGCTACTGGGGCAGCAGTGGCCTTGTGGTTAGGAAGTTGGCCCCAGGATCCGAAGGTTGTGGATCGGAATCCCAGGCTAGTAGGTTGCCCTGATGTACCCTTGAGCAAGGTACCGATTCAAAACCTCTATTCAAATGAGCACCCTTACTCAATTCAACCTCTCTACTCGATCAACACCTCTACTCGATTCAACACCTCTGCTTAATCAACACCTCTACTTAATTCAACACCTCTACTCAATTCAACATCTCTACTCAATCAACACCTCTGCTCAATCAACACATCTACTCAATTCAACATCTCTACTCAATCAACACATCTACTCCATCAACACCTCTACTCAATCAACACATCTACTCCATCAACACATCTACTCCATCAACACATCTACTCCATCAAGACCTCTGCTCAATCAACACCTCTACTCAATTCAACATCTCTACTCAATCAACACATCTACTCCATCAACACCTCTACTCCATCAACACCTCCTACTGGAGTTCTTTCTGCTCAATCAACACCTCTACTCGATTCAACACCTCTGCTCAATCAACACATCTACTCAATTCAACATCTCTACTCAATCAACACATCTACTCCATCAACACCTCTACTCAATCAACATCTCATGGCCATCTACTCCCATCAACACATCCTCCATCAGAGACCTCTGCTCAATCAACACCTCTACTCAATTCAACATCTCTACTCAATCAACATCTGCTCCATCCAACTTTTATCTACTCCATCAACACCTCTGCTCAATCAACACCTCTCCTGGAGTTCTTTATCTGCTCAGTAGCATCTCTACTCAATTCCAACATCTCTACTCAATCACTTTACTCTACTCAATTCAACATCTCTCAATCAACACCTCTACTCAATCAACACCACTATAATCAACACCACTGCTCAATCAGCACATCTACTCGATTCAACACCTCTATGCGATTAACACATCTACTCAATCAACACCTCTACTCAATCAACACCTCTACTCAATCAGCACATCTACTCGATTCAACACCTCTACGCGATTAACACCTCTACTAAGTTCAACTCGGTTAATTCAACTGCGACTCTACTCAATCCAACACCTCTACTCAATCAGCACATCCTATAGATCAACACCTCTACTCAATCAGCACATCTGCTCGATTCAACACCTCTACGCGTTTAACACCTTTACTCGATTCAACGCATCTACTCAATCAACATCTCTACTCAATCAACACCTCTACTCGATTCAACACCTCTACTCAATCAACACATCTACTCGATTCAACACCTCTGCTCAATCAACACCTCTACTCAACTGAAGCCTCTACTCAATCAGCTCCTCTGCTCAATCCAGCAGGACCAGTGGTAGTGCCAGAGATGGGAATCGAATCTGGGACCTCTTGAGCCAGAGGTCCATAGGCAAGTATCCTACCACTAGACCAACACCCTACTCAATCAACACATCTACTGGATTCAACACCTCTACTCAACTGAATACCTCTACTTAATTCAGCGCCTCTACTCAATCAACACCTCTACTCAATTCAATACCTCTACTCAATCAACACCTCTACTCAATCAACACCTTCACTCGATCAACACCTCTACTCAAAGTAACTTCCACTGTAATCAACATCACTATCAATCCCAGCACCTCTACCGATCCAACACCTCTACAATCAACACCTCTACTTGATCAACACCTCTACTCAATCAACACCACTGCTCAATCAACACCACTTCTCAATCAACACCTCTACTCAATCAACACCTCCACTCGATCAACACCTCTACTTGATCAACACCTCTACTCAATCAACACCACTGCTCAATCAACACCTCTAGCCGATCAACACCTCTAGCCGATCAACACGTCTACACAATCAACACCACTACTCAATCAACACCACTGCTCAATCAACATCACTACTCAATCAACACCACTGCTCAATCAGCATCACTACTCAATCAACACCTCACACAGTCAACACCTCTACTCAATTCAAATACCTCTACTCAATCAGCACCTCTACTCAA
>CM029384.1:4687850-4710350 GCA_017165825.1 Hepsetus odoe
CAAATTTATTCTTCCTGCAGCCGCTCTTGGGCAGCGGAGGTCTAGTGATTTGGGACTAGGCCCCAGGATCGGAAGGTTGGGGGTTTGAATGTCAGACCAGTAGGTTGCCCTGAGGTACCCTTGAGCAAGGTATCGTCCCCATCACTGCTCCCCGGGTGCTGGATACGGCTGCTCACCGCTGCAAGGTGTGTGTGGATTAAAAAACAGAGGATGTATTTCGGTATTGTTGCTGTTCCCAGTACAATTCCACTCTATTGGCACTGGAATTCCCAGTGGAAATCCAGAAGCCAGGTACCTGGATGGGCCTTCATGGGTCTTGGCCTTCCAGAGACCCGGTCCCAGTTTACCCATAATCCACTCTGGTACAATAAACATCTGTCATCTTTTCTTTTCTGCTGCAGAAAGATTTTACTTGTTCATGTATGAGTTTATGAAAGTCAATGTGATTCATTTTCCTCTCTCTCGCTCATGCTGGGGACCCATGGGGGCATCTCGTCTGAAGAAGTTTTCTTATTTTTTTTGCTCTGGAAGGGAGTCGTAAGTGCACTTCACAGTCCCAGATTGACGTCCCTGTTTCTGCTCTTGCGTAAATGTACCTCCCATCACGGCTGGGAAGCTCTTTTTCAGGCCCACTTCACTTGTGACGGACTGATTCGTGCACGCACACACACATGCACACACCTCCCTCCCCTGGGTGAACAGCGAGAACGGAGAGAGTGAGTCTCTCTGCAGAAGAACGATTCGAGGTTGGGCATATAAAAACATTTATATGGCCGTTCTGTTTCCATGGAGCCCTTATATTTTTTCAGTGTAAACACACTATAATCACTGTGAACACTGTGATGAAAGACATCGATCGTAAGACAAGCCTTCCCTGTGCTCCTCAAAACTTCAGAGCCATTTATAATTAACGTTATTTCATTTCATAAAGTGAAAGTGACTAATTGCCATTGTGGAACAGCACAGCACACAGTGAACCACAACAAAATTTGTCTTCTGTATTTAACCCACAAACACCGTGCTGCAGGGGGCAGCTATACCCAGCCCCCAGGGAGCAGTGATGGGGATGGTACCTTGCTCAGGGGTACCTCAGGGCAACTACTGGTCTGGGAATCAAACCCACAACCTTGCCATTATGGGGAGTCCTTAACCACTAGGCCACCGCTGTACAGAGTGTGGATTTGTGCTAATTTAGTTTCCGATTATTTGTTTTGGGACTGGATTTGGGCTGCACAATGCATCATCATTGCATTATTGCAGCATATGATCTCAGAGTTGCATTATACAAATGCACTTTTAAACCAATCACAGGGAGACCAGTTACTGGGTCTTGGGATCTGTTCATCCCTGTTTTATTTAAGACTCCTATATGCCAATGAACTATATTGTAATTGGCTGCTGTGTATTGCAGCCCATTTAAAAGCACGAGGCTGATGCATGTAGACCGAAAGAGATTTATGTCAATGTGTTGGTTTTGTGACATCACAAAAACTATGATTTGAATACAGGCTGCTTTAGCAGCTTAGTGTCCGAACATGAATGGCATAAAAGGAGGATTCGTTAAAATATTGAGAGTTGCCCAATATCTACACATGTAAAGCCTTTTTAATTCAAGAAAAGTGACGCCATGGGCCCTTTAAAGACACTGAAAAGCATTACAGTCGCAACATGTAGCTGCATAATCGCTGTGCAGACTTTGCCCATAATTTATAACTTTCTTTTAATCACTTTAAAGTCATGAACTACAATAATTTAAGATGCAATCCACCATCAGCCACGCATACTGGCAGCCTGATTATTGTAGAACATGAACATGATCTTTAGGACACGTCCACTGTGAAGAACGTGCTAGAAAAAGAAGAAGTGAAGTGAAAGTGACTAATTGTGATTGTGAAACACAGCAGACAAAGAACCACAACAAAATGCTTCCTCTGCATTTCACCCATACACACTGTGCAGCAGGGGGCCGCTATTTAAGGTGCCCGGGCAGCAGTGATGAGGACGGTACCTCGCTCAAGGGCACCTCAGGTCAACCTACTGGCCTAGGACGTGACCTTCTGATCTTTGGGCTTAGGCCCTAACCACTAGACCAATGCTGCCCCAGACCATGTTTCTAAACTTATACTAGGCACTTTCCACTTGATCAGATCCCGAGTTCCATAACTCTGATTGGTTAATCCTGTTTTCCCATTCCCTGGTTAGTTAATAAAATATGACTAAATAAACTAACATTTAACCTAACATTTGGGGCCTTTTTTTATGAATATGTAAAATGACCCAACCTGACCTATTTGGAGTGAAACAGCTGATTCATTTAATCAATTAATGTCTAACGAGCTCAGATTTGTGGGACTGGGGCTGTAGTTTAGTGTGAGTTTAGTGAAAGGGGCAGCGGTGGCCTAGTGGTGAGGGAGTTGCCCTGGATCGGAAGATTGTGGGTTAGATACCCTCACCAGTAGGTTGCCCTGAGGTACCCTTGAGCAAGGTACCGTCCCTGTCACTGCTCCCTGGGCGCTGCCCCCTGCTGCACATCTGTGTATGGGTGAAACGCAGAGGTCGAATTTCGTCGTGTCGTGCCGTGCTGCATTTCACAATGACACGGGTAGTCACTTTCACTTTCACGTGAAAACTTGTGATAGTGAAACACAGCACAACAAAATGCAGCCCCTGTTTTTAACGCACACACACTCTGCAGCTATTTAAAGAGCCTAGGCAACAGTGATGGGGACAGTACCTTGCTGAAAGGTACCTCAGGGCAACCTACTAGTCTGGGATTGGAACCCACAATCTTCCCACCCCTGGGCCAAATCCCTAAGCACTAGGCCACTGCTGCCCCTAGTGGTAGACAGCATGTCAGACTCAGGGTGGGCTCTGCACATATTTCAACTGCACTCATTGGTGCTTTTATTTCAATATTGAGGAGCTGAAAAAGAAGACAAGCAGTTTAAATTTCCATAAAAGTATTTATAAGCACAATGACACGCTGCATGTATTTTTTTATTTATTTTTTTCTTTTTTAGGATACAGATGTTGTTTTTCTCAGCTGAAGCAGTTTGTACACACTATCAGAATGTTCCATTTCAGGGTACAAGCACTGTGTCAGTGGGGTGGTGCTCTCAAGGGTACATCTTCAGGATCTTCAGTCAGGGAACATCATTGTGCAGTTCTCTTTTTATTCTAGTGCTCACTCCCTGCCTGACTCCAGGCTTTTTATTTACATTTATACTTCTAAAAGTTTTAAAAAGTTACAAATAATCCCTTTTCCCCTGAGGGAGCGCTCGCGCTATACTTTTTAAACTCATTTATGGTAAACAGCCGAAGCATTAAGGGCCTGTACCCTATTTTCCTGGTATTTTATAGTCACTTCTGACATTATGCGTTTTTATATATCTTCTGATCATTCTCACCGTTCTGCAACTTCTTTCTTATCTCGGAACTAGACATCCATCACAGAGACCCAGACAAACACACTCAGCCCGGGGTGATACTTTAGCACATCAAATCCGCGGGATGTTTTAGACGGTGGGAGGAAACCAGACACACGAAGGAAGCCCACGCAGAGCAGGGAGAACAAACTCCACACAGAAAGAACCCAAAAGCAACATACTGGTCTGATGACCTTCTGATGACCTTCTGATCCTGGGACTTGGTCCCTAACCACTAGACCAACGCTGGCCATTTTCCACTTGATCAGATCCCGAGTTCCATAACTCTGGATAATTCTGATTGGTTGATCCTGTTCTCCCACCACAGCGGCTGGTTAATTAATGAAATGTGACTAAATAAACGAACACTTGGGGTCTTTTTTATGAATATGACCCAACTTGACCTATTTGGTGTGAAATATTTGATTCATTTAATCAAATAATGTCTCTCACTTCAGACAGTTTTTGTTACACTCGTCTAAATGATGAGCCGCTTGTCCCGATTAGGGTCCTGGGTGGTGCTTGAGTCTAAGGTGATGGGGGGGGGGGGCACTCTGAACAGGTCACCAGTCCATCACAGGGCACATGCACACACACACACACACACAGGAGACAATTTATCATCGCCACCTGACGTGCAGGTCTTTGGAAAGTGGGAGGAACCGGAGCTCCTGGAGGAAGAACACGGGGAGAACAAACTCCACAAAGAAAGGAACCAGACCGTCCCGTCTGGGAATCAAAACCCAGGACTATCGCACTAGGAGGCAACAGCGCTACCCACTGCGCCACCGTGCTGCCCTGATTTCTTGTTACAGCAATCTGATATATGAGCTCCATTCTTATTGGCTGGCATGCATTTGGGCCCACTTTAAAAGCCGCCCAGATGAGAAACTCCTCATAACTCATGCGTGAATGGGCGGCGCTTATATTACACGCTTGCACGAACTGAGCAATGAACGATTTACCTTTCCTTCACTTTAAACAATGTTTACATCACAATTAAAAAGTGGGAAAAACTGGGTTACACTTCACGTTAGCCTTTGAAGAACCACGTTGTTTTATTTAAGAGTGATTTTCACTTTTTTTTGTGCACTTACTCAACTTACTGTCTCACTTTACTCTTATTTTACATTATTTTATCAGAGTAGTTTAGAATTAGAGTTCGGTAGAATCCGTTTGACAAAGTTTAGTAAAAAATGACATAAAAATGCTCTAAAAATCAAAACTATGCATCAAAAAATGGCTTATTTTAAATAAACATTTCACTTTTTGACCAGAACGCAGGGACTGAAGAGCCTAAAGCTAAAACTTCTAAATGCTGCTCCTACTGCGATCAACCCACTGTTCCCTTTATCTCCACCTACTGCTCTGCACAATCTGACTGCGTTCAAAGTCCCAGAAGAAATGCAGGGGAAATAAAATGAGCAGTTATGTCTCAGAGCAGCTGTAAATGAAATGAAGTGGGGAATATTGTTGCTTTCCCTGCAGCAGCCTGGGGTTCGAGTTTCCCTCTTGGCTAAACGCCCCACAATACGCCAATAAGTCCTCGGGCAAGACTCCCAACGCTGCAGCTACAGCTGTAACCGAATAAGAGCGTCTGGCAAATCAATAAACGGGAACGTGAGACGTAAAAGAAGCTTCTCATACCTGCTGCTGACCCTGACTCTTCAGGAAGTCGTCTCTCTGTTTGCCCAGTTTGCTCTTCTCTGATCCGCTCTGCTGAAGGTGCTTTAGACGGGATATCGCTTTGCCTCCACCAGACTGAGAGAGAGAGAGAGAGAGAGAGAGAGAGAGAGGCATTATTTTACTATACCCGTGGTGTAAAGTTACCAGCATATGAATGGTGCTTCCATGTATGAGCAGCAGTGGAGTGAGAGTGTGAAGAAGAAAGAACCAGCAGGAGGGTGGAAACAATATAACCAGGATGTGGCAGAAGTGGAGAGATTACTGTGAAGACAGCAGCGCACACACACACACACACACACACACACACACACACACAGTATAATGTAATAATGTGCCATATGTATTCCATAAACGGGGTCGCGGGGGGGTGCTGGAGTCCATCCCAGCTCACACAGGGCGAAGGACGGGGGACGCACCCTGGACAGGTCGGCAGCCCATCGCAGGGAGGAGCGGGACAGGGACGGCACCTTGCTCAAGGGTACCTCAGGGCAACCTATTGGGAAGGGGTTCGAACCCCCGATCACGTGGCCAACGCCCAAACCACTAGGCCACCGCTGCCCCGCCATATGTATTATGTATGCATATTAATATGAAGTGAAAGTGACTACCCTTGTCATTGTGAAACGCAGCACACAAAAACCTCTGAATTTTACCCATACACACACGTGCAGCAGGGGGCAGCTACTGAAAGCACCCAGGGAGCAGTGATGGGGACAGTACCTTGCTCAAGGGTACCTCAGGGCAACCTACTGGTGAGGGAATCGAACCCATAATCTTCTTATCCGGGGCAACTCCCTCACCACTAGACCACCGCTTTCTATAGGATAATATAATATACATAATATAATATGTATATTAATATCAGTCAGTCAGTCATTTTCTGCCGCTTGTCCCAAGCGGGGTCGCGGGGGGGTGCTGGAGTCCATCCCAGCTCACACAGGGCGAAGGACGGGGGACGCACCCTGGACAGGTATATTAATATCAATATGTTTAATAATTTTTTCATATGTAAAGAAATCTGGACCAAATCTGTTCTTTTTTAGCAAAGCTCAACAAAACATCTACTAGAACAACTACTTTCTCCAAACTAAACTAACCCTGATCCTGTTTCCTTCCTTCTTGTTTGTTTGCATGGATTCTAATGTTAAAACCCAGTTACCCAGGTATCTAAGATGACTGTATATAATAGTATGTCCACATGTGATTTACAACTACATCTAATAATATAATATAATATAATATAATACAACATTATATAATATAATAAAGAAAAAAGCAGTGGGTGTTCAGGGGTTTCTGGAGAACAGGAATATGCTTTTATTCTAAACAATAACTTTAAGATACATTTTTATATTTGTCATTTCTTCCAAACCACAAAATTGCCATATATCATAATAGTGTATATATATGTGTGTGCGTATGTGTGCATATTGCAGTCATGTCTGTGTGTGTGTCTGTGTGTGTGTGTGTATTTTGGAGTGATACACCTGCTTGTCATTCTCAGCATGTAAGAGGTTTCACTGGTTGTCAGGCTGGTTGCAGAGCAGTTGTTGTGATTTCATCAGACTGTAGGTGATCTGGTACAGCATGTTTACCTCATTACAGCCTGGCATGTCAACACACACTCCGCCAGCTCGTGCAGCTCTGGCTAATGATATTAGAATAACTGTTGGCTGTAAGGAGGTAAACCTGCAGTGACAGAATCACTGACGAAATCACAGCCAACTCTTCAGCAACCCTGACCCCCAGCACGAAAGGAAGCCTCTAACAGGACATGCGACCAAGCAAACAACCTCAAAAACACATTCACAGCAAAGGTCACGCCCTTACAATCTGCTGCTGGAAGTGCAGTTGGGTGGAAGACCGTGAATATTAAATGTATTTGAAACAAACTTTTTTTTTTTTTTTTTTGCAAAACAGATGTCTTTACTGTGTTGCTTAATAAACTGATCTAAATAAAAAATGTTTTTTTTTTTTTTTCTTAATAGCGACTATTGCAATGCGCAACAACTTTTGTACAGGCCTGGAAAAGTGCAATATGGGGTCCCACAGAGCTGCGTTTTAGAGTCAACAACAACAATAATAATAATAATAATAATAATAATAATAATAATAATAATATAATTATATATATAATATTAAATTGAATTAATATTATATATCATAGTAATATTATTATTATTACAATTATTGTTATTATTTTTGTTATTATTTTTACTATTATTGTTGTTGTTATCAGTATTATTATTATTATTATTTTATTGTTTTATTATTATTATCGTAATACTACTAGTAGTGTTTTAAGAAAATGTATGCTCCCAAAAAATTAAACAGTTCAAGGTGTGGTAATATGATCAATAATGCCACACACACACACACACACACAGGTTCTGAAATATATAAATCACTCCAAAGTAGCCTATTTTGACTGAAGAGCCTCTGTAGCAGAGAAGTCCTCCAGGTGGATGAAGATGCATTAGATAACTCACAGGCACTGTGAAAAAAAAAAGCACAACCCAACACCTCGCAGCGCTCGAAAGGAAACAAGTGAAGAAGAAAAGGGAGAAGCGAAAGCAGTTTATTTCCATCATCAGACAGTTACGGCCATTCATACACAGAGCGAAAAAAAAGGAAAAAGATCAGTTCGATCAACGTTAAGAATCACTCAGACCCACCGGTGTTAAAGAGCAGGGAGTGTGTGCTCGACATGAACAAGACAGACGGAGAAAGAGCCTGAATGTGAGCTAGTGAGTCTTCTAAAGAAAAGATATATGAAGAAAAAAAAGAAAAGAGGTGTAAATCTCGAATTGATTCTACAGGAAATAATAAAATACACCATAAAATGTTAAATTACATCATCGTCAATGGCGCGACAATTTTATTGCATTATTTATTATCATTTTATTATTTACTATAATTAGGATTGGTCCAAACAACATTTAACAGGCTGCCAATACTTGTTTTAATATTTCTGAACATTTACTCTTTTTAAGATGTGGACGTTTTACTGACTAATTACTGAAAGCTGCTCTATGTTCTCTATGTTGCGCTAGATGCCATGATTGTAGCCCTTTGCTGAAATGAAGTTTTAATGAGTCAAATAGACGTTAAGGAATTGGAATTATAATTTGATTTATCACCATCAGAGTTGTAGAAAAACTTGTTCCAGTTGTAAGGACAATGATCAGACAATGATTTATCTTCTCATATTCGAGATGATCACCTTCAAACCAACCCAGTGCTGTAAATTTTTAAAATTCAATTAATATCGTGCATTTTATCGTGCATTTTTTGGAGCTTGAGAAAAAGACTGTTTGCAAATTATTAACAGAATCTCAAACCATGTTTCCAATTTTAGCCTGAAAATGTAATCTTATGTTCCAGATCCAAAAAGTTGCTCAAAAATGACCCAATATTTAAAAATCAATCTTAACGTCTCGAAATTTGCTGCAAGTGAACGGAACCCTTATATTCGTCATTACACCCCAGGTGGAAAAGGAATCTAGAAGAGAAAGAAAGCCCAGATTAAGCCCAGGTAAAACACAGAAGATGCTGATTGAGGCTGAACCTTGGTTGTATCAGTGCTGATAGAGGGTTTGGGTGGGACAAGGGGTCTCTGGGTCTCGCCTGGGCTCTTAACGCTGGGTTCGGAGGGACAAGCAGTGCTGATGGACCTCTGTAGGAAGTTAGATGCTGTGGGACACCCAGAAGCAGAGGTGTGAGGCTGAGCTGGGACGGAGGAGATGCTGGGATGGGTGCCAAACTCCATTAAACTGAGCTCCAGTTCACGGATAGTCTCCTCCAGACTGTCCAGACGGCGGTAGGTGCTGTGTTTAATGTCCTCTCTACCAGCTTCCTGGCCAGTCTCTTGGGTCCGGGTCACGCTATTGAGGCCTTTGATGGGCTCGTTTGGTTCTTGTGGTGATAAAGGTAGAGTGTCAGAACCCTTATCTGCTTCTTTTTGCTGTTCTTCTCCCTCAAACATGCCTTTTTGCTCTTCTTTTTCAAAAGACTCTTGGATTCTCAACTCAATTTTCTTTGGCTGTTTCACAGCTTTGTGCTCAGCTGAGGGTGAGGATGTCCCTGGCACACCCGGAGAACTCCTCAACAATGCCTGGAGCTCCTTCTGATTTCTGTCCAAGCCCTGCATCTCCGACTGCTTTTTCTGACTGGTTGCCAAGTCTTGTTTCCATAGTGACAGACTAGGAGTCTTAACGATGTGGCTAAAGTAACTAAGAGTGACGTCATTCCCTGCGTTTCTGTCTCTCTGTGATGTCTTGGAAAGCTTTTCCACGCCTGGGCTGTCAGTTGGGGAGGTGGGAAGTGAAATGCATTCGGTCAAAACTATCTGAGGGACTGAAGAGGAGGACGGTCCACGCTGAGCCTGGAAAGCAAAAAGCCATAGTTACACATCATGTTTGCGGACGGAGAGCTAGATTCTTTAAACCAGAGGATGCTGTGTAATGCAATTTGTCTGGATGATGGGATGCAGGATAAAGTATCTGTTTAATTTCCCTAAAGTGAAACAGAGGCCCCAGACGGAAAGTTATAGGCTGGATATTAATGTCAGCTTCACGCCACAGGAGACACTTGATAGCAACAACATGCAGGCCTGAAATGGATCGGAAGTGATAAGAGATGACAATTACTAGACTATTAACTTCATACATCAGCTGCACTGCAGTCTGCACACACAGCAGATTCACACTGGATTCAAACACGTTTTATAATCAGACTGTAGAAACACTGCAGATTCAGACTGGACGAAATAAACAGCTGTAATGGTCAGACTGGTAAACTACAAACGCAGGCGTGTTGAAATGTTTGTGAACTCTTTATGCTTTTCTTATAAACTCAAACACGCTCCCATATATATGAATCTGAACATATGTGGATGCATCTTTCTTTTCTTCTTCTCTCGGCTGCTCCCGTTTAGGAGCATCCGTCTCCATTTCTTCCGGTCCTCTGCATCTTCCTCCTTCAAACCGACCACCTGCATGTCCTCTCTCACCATGTCCATAAACCTCCTCTCTGGTCTTCCTCTTCTCCTCTTTCCTGGCAGCTCCATCTTCAACGTCCTCCTCCCGATATAATCCTCGTCTCTCCTCTGGACGTGTCCAAACCAACGCAACCTTGCTTCTCTAACTTTGTCTCCAAAACATCTAACCTGATCTGTCCCTCTAATATACTAATTTCTAATCCTGTCCATCCTCGTCACACCCAACGAACATCTCAGCATCTTTAACACCGACACCTCCAGCTCCGCCTCCTGCCTTTACATCAGTGGCATATGTGTATGCATATGAGTTTATAATAAACAGGTAGATAGATAGATAGATAGATAAATAAATAGATAGATAGACAGACAGACAGACAAATAGACAGACAAACAGACAGACAGACAGATAGATAAATAAACAGACAGACAGACAGACAGAGAGACAGACAGACTCTCACCTGTGTGTCCAGTTTTGTTTCACTGATCCGGTTGTATAATCTTCTGTGTGTCTGTGTGAACTGCTGATATAGGAACATGAAAAGTGTAACAAGTCTTGCACACATGTGCAATATAGTCACTCTCACAACAACCTGAAACATCACACACACACACACACACACACACACACACACACACACACACACACGCACACACACACCTGAACACAACAGCAGCAAACACAACAGCACTGACATGCACTGAGTGCCAGCAGGAAGCTTCTGGGTGACGTTGGTGAAGGCAGCAGTTAGTGAACTTGTGAGTGTGTGCACACAAAAATCAATCAGCCATAACATTGAAACCATCTGCCTAACATTATTGTCCCCTTCTGCCGCGGTGGTATTTGCATCAGAACATTAGCAGGAGATTCTTGCCCTGTAAGTTGTGAGGTGGGACCTCAGTGGTCTGTCCAGCACCACAGATGCCCCAATACTTCAACTCTGTCAATGCCATTCATGTCCCGAACGATTTTTACTCTGTAGCAGGATGCATGATTCTGCCATTATGGAACACCGTTGCCATGAAGGGGTGCACTGGGTCTTCGCTAATGTTTAGGTAGCTGCTACATGTCAAAGTAACATCATCATCAATACCAGGTCCCAGCAGACCATTGCTTAGGGCCACTCTGCCCCAGAGTGCACCCTGATGCCTCTTCCCCAGCGATACGATGGCCAGTCGTCCTCATGATGTAAAAAAAAAAGCATCACAGTTCCAGATCGCTCAGATATTCATGCTTGTCAATTGTTTTCTACTTACAGCACATTAAATTTGAGAAATGACTTTTCATTTGCTGCCTTTTATATCCCACCCCTTGACAGATGCCGTTGTAATGAGATAATCAATGTCATTGATCGATGTCTTTCACGTCACCTGTCAGTGGTTTTAATGATGTGGCTGATCGGTTGGTGAGTGTATCTGCGCACGTTTGCCATGAATGCACAATAAAAGTGATTCAACAAGAACACAGACTGGCTACTGTGTCAACTGGATTCCTTTAAAGGGGTGACGGTTACGCTTGGACCAAGTGGTTCATCCCTCCTCACCTCTGTGTGTGTGTGTGTAGGGTGTCAGTAGAGGGCAGCAGTCCACACAGGTTCACACATAGGACTTTTACCTGTCCTGCTGCAGGAAGCAGGTGTAAGCTGGAAGGAGGAGAGAGGGTCCTAGAAAGAGGGCGGGGCTTTGGGAGGGAGAGGGAGGGGCTAAGATGCTCTCCACATGGAGCATGCTCAAACAGCTGGGGGGAGGAGGGGTTGGGCGGGGGGTAAAAAAGAGTGTGTGAGAAACAGTGAAAAGAAAGAGCCAATGGTTTTCAGTCAGACAGCTGAATTCCCTGCTTTAAGACCAAAACTCGGCGCGAACTCGCCGATACTCTGAGCTTCTTCATCTCTTTAAATAAGCAGCGTGGCATTGATCCTGCCTCGGAGAAGCTTGTAGCAGTTAGTGTTAGTATGAGAGCCTGGGGTACTTTTTCAAACCAAGAACAATGTGAGGCTGTGAGTCACACACTGCCTTATACCTTTAGCAGAAAGCGTTCTTTAGTAAAGGCAATGGTTCTAATAGAACCATAAACACTCAAGAATTGCATTTGCAAAAATGCATCAACGGTTCTTTGATTGGTTAAATGCTCTTCTTTGATGAAACACCGGCTGTAAATGGATTTTTAAAGAGAGACATAATAGACCATAATGATGAAGATTATTTATAGAGCACCATGCATTTATCAACAGTTATTTCAATTATTAAAACTATCAGCTGGTAATTGTTGTACATCTTCTCCAGGTCAATTAAGATGTCTTGATTAAGAATATATATAAAATGGTTTATAAATGTATATAATGTGAGGAAAATAATAATATTTCAATAAGCAAATCTGGCATCACCCAGTGTGATGTCAGACATGGCAGGAGTCTGTCTGACCCATGAGGACAAGCAGTTCTAGATGTTCTCCTCCAAGTGCTTTGACCTGATAATTGTTGCGGATTAAGCCTTTAGCCCTCCAGTTAGGACTGGTGGTCTAGTGGTAGGATACTTGTGTATAGACCAAAAGGTCACAGGCTCAAATCCTACCTTCACTACCACCATTGGGTCCCTGAGCAAACTCTGAACCCCAACTTGCTCCAGGGGGGACTATCCCTGTAATCAGGAACTGGAAGTTGCTCTGGAAAAGAGCTTCTGCTAAATGCTGGAAATGTAAGTGAGTTCTAGCAAGCAGGTGGAAGATCTAACTGGTGGGAAAAATGCTATTTATTTTATGGGTCAATCACTGACCTGCTTTAATATAAAAAAAAAACAACTTTTCAGCAGCCACAAAAGTAGCCGTGTAATTCCCAAGTCCTGCATTAGCCAAAGCAGGCATATTAAACTGAAAGTGAAAGTGATTGTTTGCAATCGTGAATACAGCACAACACGCAGCGATGGGAACGGTAATTTGCTCCTGAGAGTAAACTTCTGGATCTATGACTATGGGTCCTCGTCCCTAATCACTAGTCCACCGTTGTCCCTTGTAAATAATACAACGTGGGGTACATAATAGACCAGTGAGCCACTATGGTTCTTCTGAGGGCCAGGAACTCAAAGTACCAGACTGAGGGGTTGTGACTCGCTGGGTTTTGGTGAATGATCAATGTGAGGTCAGTGTATCGGAGCACTACAGGGGTTTCCCACAGAGAGTGCCGGGGCATCTAGGACATGTGGCATCTACTGCTCTGCCCTCTCAGCCACTCAACCAAAAGAGCCCAATCTGCTTGCCTGCTGATGCTAATGAGCCTTGCAGAGTGAGTGTGAGTGTGTGTGTAAGATGAGTGTGTGTTTAGCCCCTAAGCTAGGGAAGCCCAAAATGAACAAACACTATCAGTGTTCAAGCCGTGTCTTCCTCTGCATGGGTGTGTGTGTGTGTGTGAGTGTGTAATGCTCAGCTGGTGTGCAACAGGCACATCTGCTGCTACTTGTAGAGTGAGCAGAAGCCATGAGCTCATGCAGCAGCACCAGCTCAGAGATGAGCGATACTGGAGAAGTTGCATTGTGGTGTTTTGTTATAACGGGTGAAAAATTTGGTTTTATTTTTAAAAACTTAAAAACTATTTTAAGAAAAAGGGGTTCCACCCACTCAGCATCCAACATCAGCAGTAAACTAATCAGCTGATCATCTGGAATCATCTGCTCCTGTTTCTTCACTGCTTCATGTTAAGTTAGACTTTGTTCTGCTTGAAGGTTCAGATGTAGATCACTGCGTGGATTAACCAATAAAAAACTATCAGACTCCTCAGGTACAGAGACTGGACTGAACATAAGAGACTGTCCTTCAGGAAGATCTGGAGAACTGTTCCTTGACAAGACATTAAAATAAGAGAGAGTCGGACTCTCTGGGAGGAAACTATGAAGAAATGAGGACTGGATCAAGGCGTAAGGGTACTGTATACCCTGAATACTTTCGACAACTGTTTACTAGCTATACAGCATCAGATCAGGTTCTAGATAAAGGGGTTCCAGGTAGAGATCCTGATCTAACTGGTCAGAAAATTGAGGAAAATGCAATAAGGAAAGTTCAGAAATGAACCGAAATGCCTGACATGTAAGATCATTTTTCAACAGCTGCAAAAAAACTGAAAGTGAAAGTGATTCACTATTACCCAGCAGGTGTAGCAAGGATAGGAGCTTGGTATTACTACTTGTAGATGATATGTGTAGGAATAGATGGAGTTTAGGTGGGGGCGTATCTATTTGTGCTGAAAAGACACAAGAACCGATTGTTCCAGCCTCTAAAACTGAGCTCAGATTTTTCTTTGGCCATTATTACACATGATTAAGTCCCTGTTTTAAGGCGCTAATCAAGTGCTATAAATGATCCAGTGTGAACTAACATGTACGTTGCTAAGAGTACTGAGCTGAAACGTGGTCCCGCATACAGACCCTTCCAGTAAGAGTAGGTAAAAGATGAGTGTTTGTCGTTCTCTGTGTTTCCATAGAGAAAAAGATATGATGATGGATCTGTGTTTTAGCTGATTCTACCTCCAGTTCTGCTGCCAGTTTCTCCTCTTCTCCATCTTCTCTCTCTCCACCTGCCACTGAGGGAGGGGTGGAGGCAGGCCGAGGGGCTTCAGACACAATCCTCCTCAACTTCACATGTGGCTTCTGAACTTCTGTGTCCTCGGACTCCGATTTCTAGACGCAGAGGCACAAAAACACTCGCTGTAATTAAGGATTTAGGTGGACGTTACTCAAGGGCTTTATATGATGTGAAGAAATGAAGATCAAAACCATTCAGAAGAACAAAACTGTTTACTGGGCACGAAACATTTAGGTACCACAAAAAAGAAAAAGAAAAGCAAACACTACAGCAAAAAAGAAAGTCAGAAAGTCTGAAAGGATGAAGACTTGAAATTTTAGACAAATTATTTCATGCGTTCTTTTATTTTTTAGTCCAAACGGTCCCTTACTCAAGGGTATCTCAGGGCAACCTACTGGTCTGGGATTCGAACCCACAACCTTCTGATTCTGCAGCCTAGTCCTAGTCTAAACACTAGACCACCAAGCAGTTGGGGTGTCACTGGGGTGGTCCCATGACAGCAGATGCATGAAGGACAACTTCATTCACTCATTTTCTTAGATGCTTATCCTTATTAGGGTTGTGAGGTGCTGCAGTCTATCCCAGCTCTCACAGGGTGAAAGGCGGGGACACACCCTGGACAGGTCGCCAGTCCATCACAGGGCAAATACACACACAAACACACTCACACACACACTCACATCTAGGGGGCAATTTTTCATCTATAATCCGCCTTGCTTGCTTTAGACGGTGGGAGGAAACCGCAGCTCCAGGAGGAAGCACACTGTCGCCTCACAGCAAGAAGTTTCTGGGTTCGATTCCCAAATGGGACGGTCCGGGTCTTTTCTGTGCTCCCTGTGTCTGGGAGAGCACAGGGAGCACAGAAAAGACCCGGACCGTCCCATTTGGGAATCGAACCCAGAAACTTCTTGCTGTGAGGCGACAGTGTTTCACGCCCACAACTGTGAAGCAGTTTTTCATTTTCATGCGCTGTGATGGCCGTTTGCTTTTTGAAGTTTTCAGTCCTGCACTGAAATTGCAAAAACAGCATTTGGTGGGAATCTGAAACTAACTGTTAAGTTCTCCAGCCCAGCCACTGCCACCCAGTGGTCAAGAGTCCAGAAGGGCACACAGTTATACACAGAATGCTTCCCAAAATGAGTATCTGTTAAAAGAGATAACAGTATCAACCGTTTTCCTCCAAGCGGGTGGGATTGACTCGTGTTCCCTTCACATGTTAATTACCTTTATGCTCTTGCCAGGCATGATCATCTCTCCGCTGCGGGTGGTAAGGCCTGGTGAGGAAGGAAAGCTCCTTCGGGGCGGCGGGGGCGGCGGCGATTTGGAGGGTTTCTCTGTCCGATACCTTGCGACTGTGAGCTCATCTGACCCTCGTCTGGATCCTCCCTCCTTACTCGAAACCTTGTGTGTGGCATGTTGGGTTTTGCTGGGCTTGTGCTCAGGTGTGGCGTTGGCGCTAGAGGGGGCTTCACTCTTGTTCTGAGTTTGATTCTGACTCTGATTAGGGTTCTGGTTCTGCATTGGTTTGATCTGTTTGGCGGCGAAGTCCAGGTCTGGAATGGCCTTCATGAGCTCGGCCTGAGTCTCCTCCAGCAGCCGGTTAATGTCCTGAGCGCTGTACTGGGTTAGACTGGCCCGCTTCTCCTCCCAGTCCCTCTCAGCAGCCTGAGGGGGGGACAGAGAGAGACAGAGAGAGAGAGAGAGAGAGAGAGGGAGAGAGAGAGAGAGAGAGAGAGAGAGAGAGAGAGAGAAAGAGAGTGTGGAGGTATTATCAGGCAAAGAGTTAAAGCTATGTATTTGGGTAGAGTCCTGAGTCCCTCATTTCTTCATATTTTGCTTCCAAAAGTCAGACTTTCTGAGCAGATCTACGTCTGAACCTTCAAGCAGAACAAAGTTAAGACATGAAGCAGTGAAGAAACAGGAGCAGATGATTCCAGATGATCAGGTGATTAGTTTACTGCTGATGCTGAACACTGAGTGGTTGGAACCCCTTTATCTAGAACCTTGTATCTTTAGACACTTTATCAGAACAATCAGAACAACACTTACCAGTCTGACCTCCACAGATGAAGCCTTATCCACCCCTCCTCGTCCCCCCAGCTCCTCCAGAACCCGTCCTTTGAGTGACCCGACACCATGAGAGTCCCGCTGCCCGGTGGAGGGGTTGCCGTGGGTGTGGCCATGCGAGTGGGTGTGGCCGTGGGGGCTCCAGTTGGCCAAGCTGGACTCGTTGAGGTTGAGCGGAGGGCTGGTGGGAATGTCAAAGTCGGAGCTTTTCCTGAAGTCTTCTCCGACCATGTGTTTGGGGGAGGGGCTGGAGAAATCATCCTGATTCTTCCAGAAGCCCTCATTCACCTGCCTGCAAAGGTAACGCGGAACTTCATTCCAAATGGTTCATTATCTGTCTGCGCCCACATTTACTGACTTTCTGGGTCCAAGCTTTCAGTGCAATGTTGCGCTATGAGAAGCAAGATCTGGATTCTGAACTCCTAGATAAATGGAACGAATAAGGAAGGAATAATAAACCGAAGGAACGAAGGAATAATAGACCCCATTTTACTGCGTTATTTGGTTTATTGTGCTTTACATCAGGCCTAAACACATCCTTATCTGTGAAAGTTGTGGATTTTATCAGCTTTCTAAATTTGTAGCTCTAACTGACTGTTGCCAGGTACACTGGCATGCAAAAGTTTGGACACCCTGCCCAAATGACATTTCATTAACTTTCATGTACATTTTTACACTTTTTAATGTACAATTACTGTTTACATACTTAAACCGTAAACCGTACCCTCCGTACATTTCATACTTTGTTATTTTTCTCCCAAACTCAGCAAATAAATAACAATTTTGCTGTCAGATGTCATGTGTATTAAGTGTACTCTGGTACTTTTTACTTACCCCAGCATTATAATGTAGTGTATTATTATTAGTGTATTATATGAGCTGATATTTAAAGATATAAAGCTGTGTGTACCTCTTGAGCGTGGCGAGTGTGTCAGTGATGGTTTTGCAGCGTTTCAGCAGAGCGTCCAGTCTGTGAGGCTCCTCCTTCAGAAACTTCACAGCCTCCACCTCCACCCTCAACACCACACGCATCTTACTCTGCAGCCCAGGGAACTGATCTGCAGACACACACACACACACAAACACACACACACAAAAGTTTATGGGCTACTTTGCTTCTATTACCAGTAATTTTATCCATTTATACACCAAAAACAGCTCCCTTAACGCTAAATATATATATATATGGCAACACCAGTGCAGACAATTTCAGTCCCTTCCAAATGTCTCGGAAATCCAAGTGCACTTTATTAAATACATGGTGGTTTCACAGGATGGATGTGTGATCAGATTTTCAGCTAGTATTTACATCAAGACATTCAAAATAATATTAGATTCATCATTGCCTACAACTGACCGCTGTCAAAAATGTAGAGCTAGTTAGGAAAGGTTAGTCATCTAGGCCTCGGAGAAATTGAGACGGTTGATCTGCTGTGGTGACTCCTAAATGGGAGCAGCCAAAATAAGAAGAAGAAGAAGAGGAAGTAGAAGAAGAAGAAGAAGAAGATGAAGAGGAAGTAGAAGAAGAAGAAGAAGAAGAAGAAGAAGAAGAAGAAGAAGAAGAAGAAGAGGAAGAGGAAGAAGAAGAGGAAGAAGAAGAAGAAGAAGAAGAAGAAGAAGAGGAAGAAGAAAAGGAAGAAGAAGAAGAAGCAGAAGGGTCCTCTAGGATTTCCAACAGTCAACAGGAGCTTTGGTCGCTCTGACCACAAGAGGAAGAAGCACCTTGGGTGTTCAGATACAAAAGATGCCAGAATCTAAATCTGATTTAACATCTCATTTCCATCTTTGCATCTAAAACCCGTATAACTTCAGCATGTAGCCAAATACGAATGCACTGGCTGTCCCAATACTTTTGGAGGGGACTGAAAACTTTTCTTGTCTCCCCTGAGTCTGCAGTATGGCATCTACGCAGTATGGCTTTTCGTAGCAGTAAAAGTATAAAATACAGACGCTTTAGCACGGCAGCCTGATCACTGTGAGGAAGTGTGGGTGTGTAAGTGGATGGTGTTGGTGTAGTTCTCACTCTTTAGCTCAGTTAGAGTCTCTCCCAGTCTCCGCAGCACCGTGGCCTTCTCCTCCAGCTCCTGCACCGTGACATGCCTGTGGTTCACCGAGCTCTCCTTCTGGATCTCCTCCACTGACTTCTCCAGATCACTGAGAGACACAAAGGCTCCTGATGAATTATTTCTCACTCCTAGCTCATTGAATCAGAGGTCAAATGCAAGAGAATCATCCCACTCTTTTAGTCAGAGCTTCTTTATGGAGGGTACACATTCCTTCATTCTGGCTTCATTCCCCTCTAGTCAATGCCTGGAACTGGTTATGGCCTAGGCTGCTCCAGAGGTCCCCGGTTCAAATCCAACCTCTGGCACTACCATCACTGGGTCCCTGAGCAAGACCCTTAACCCTGAGTGTCTCCAGGGGGACTGTCCCTGTAATTAGGACGTGGAAGTCTCTCTGGATAAGAGTGTCTGCTAAATGCCGTAAATGTAAATGTAAATGTGATTACATAAGGAATTAAAGCATAAATATAGTAACCAATAGGGATGAAAAATTGGGGCAAATATCTCACTTTGTTGTTTCGGGTTTGTGGATTACAATTTAAACACAATTCCTTAATATAATAATTTTTTCACCCAAGCTTTCTTCCCAACAAAAAGTCCAAGTAATCTGCCAAAGCAAGGGCTTCTATGCTTTACCTTCTCCTAATCAAACCTCTTCAGCTAGAACTTGTCAGTCTGTCATTTTCTGCTGCTTGTCCCAAGTGGGGTCGCGCTGGAGTCCATCCCAGCTCACACAAGGCAAAGGACGGGGGACACACCCTGGACAGGTCGCCAGCCCATCACAGGGAGGAGCGTGACGGGGACGGCACCCTGCTCAAGGGTACCTCAGGGCAACCTATTAGGAAGGGGTTCGAACCCCCGATCCTCCGATCATGCCACTAGGCCACTGCTGCCCCGTTAGAACTTGTCAACACTAGATAAGGAACAGAATTTAAATTGCAGCCCTGGTGATATTTAAAATAAAATGAATGAATAGTTAAGTCCTAGAAAATACAGATATTCAGAAAATTCAGTGAGGATTTGGTGTGAAATGTTCTGCTGTAGGGAACCTTAAGAGCCAGAGTGTTCACAGGTCTGGTGATGGGAACCAGATATCTGGGGTCTCAAGGTTACATCAGATTATGGTTACATGACTTGATTATAAATGTGTTGCCTGAGATGTAATCCATTCTTGGTGGAGGGATACATGTAGGGTGTTGTTAGGCAAGATAGTTCTCTCATTCTCTCACTCATTTTCTTAGCCGCTTGTCAGGGTCGCCAGTCCGTCACAGGGCAGACGCACATTAGCATCTCCAGTCCACCTGCCGTGCAGGTCTTTGCACGATGGGAGGAAACCGGAGCTCCAGGAGGAAACTCACACCGGCTCGGGGAGAACAAACTTCACACAGGAAGAACCCAGACCCGTCCCACCTGGGAATCGAACCCAGGACCTCCTCGCTGTTAGGCGACAGTGCTACCCACCACGATCGCTTCTGATTGTAAACTAAATTTGCTTTGAAGACAATGTGACCTATGGTTCCAGCCACCATCCCTGTAAACCTCTCGAGAAGTGCCTGAATTGTGCTGAAATTTGTCAATTTTACAGAATAAAATCCTCTTTCATTTCAAGTGCTGCGCTTTAATGTGTGAACATCTAACTTTCAATCCATCCCTGTGTTTCGGAACCCTCGAAAACCTACAGTTCAATCATCAGGCAGTCCTTCACTCATCCTTAACCACGAATCCATCCACTCTCTCCGTTCACGAGTGCGTATCTGTCTGTCAATAGCTCTCCATGTGAGCTCGCCCTGCCGCAGATACTAAAATAAGCGGAGCTCAGTCAGGGTCTTTACACTGATGAAAATCCAATTTAACCACATCAAGCAAATCCACTCCCCACCATATGCTGTGGAACACCAGCGCTGTGTAAATAATTAAATCACATCAAATGGCTGTTAGCTACACTTAATAAGCAGCGTCAATTAACGAGAACACTGCCGATTCAACAGCAGGTCAGAGATGCAGTTTAAGAGTCTTAAGTGCGCCGATTGCTGCGCAGCGAAACGGTCGAGCCTGTTGACAGATTTTGGATCGTAGGCCATGGTGATGCATGGTGATGATGTTCTTGAAAAGCGTTCACACTAGGAAAATGGATTCATTGTGTTTGCGCATGTCCAAAAGTATTCAGACACCCTTTCACGTCGCGCGTTCATTTGCAGACTCAATGTGCAGACGTGTGTAATCTCCATGAAGAAGCACTGACTATGGAAGCGGTGGGCGAGCGTTCGGTGAAAGTGACTATTAGTCATTGTGAAGCACAGCACACAGCGAGCAGCGAAATACATCCTCTGCTTATAAGTGTATAACCCCCACACACACCGCTAGGTACCAGGATTGGAACTGCAGAGCTAATCCAACATCAGGAGCGGACTTTATTAATGCTCTGCCGGCTGATTGTAGTCGAACCCTCAAAGAACCCTCAAAGTCAGTGACGAGGTGGCCGAGTGAAGGCGATGAACTGCTAATCCGTTGTGCTCTGCACGCGTGGGTTCGAATCCCATCCTCATCGAGAACTTTATGGATCCCACTGTTTGCTCTGAACTTTTGCAGGTCTTTGGAGATTCAATGGACAACATGTTCCCCAGTCACTGTTTCCAAAAATGAATTCTCTTCTCTATTTTGGGGCAGCGGTGGTCTGGGAGTCATCAGAAGATTGTGGGTTCGACTCCCTCACCAGTAGGTTGCCCTGAGGTACCCTCGAGCAAGGTACCGTCCCTGTCACTGCTCCCCGGGCGCTTTCAATAGCTGCCCACTGCTGCACAGTGTTTGCATGGGTTAAATGCAGAGCTCCAAATTCATTGTGGTTCACTGTGTGCTGTGCTGTGACCTCGCAATGACAAGGTTTGTAAAAAAAAAAAAATAAAAAATAAATATCCCAACTATGATTGGCCAGTTTAGTGTATTACCAACAAACCAGTTACAAAAGTGCAACTTCCTAAATAAGGAGTAAGCAGCACAGTTATATTTGAACAAACTTTAGGAGATGGTTCTGGAGCTTGCTGGACTTTCATCTAAGGTTCTTCACAACAACTGAACCTTGAAATTCTTACCGTCATAAAAACTGAGGCAGCAAACTTCCTGAAAGTTAATATTTGTGCCATTCTCAACACCTTTGGCTACGACTATACCTCTTTCCCTACATGAACCTACTTGACAGGAATAAAAGCTTAAAAGATCAAAGATCAAAACTCTAAAACTCACATCCTTTTTGTACAAATGTCCATTTCCATCAGATATTAGAACACAATGTCTTCAAGAAAACGCAAAAGAACGCATCACCGGGAAATGTAGCCACGTTAAAGTAATATAGTGATAGTAATCTTAATTGTAAGGACAATTCACAATTCACAAAGGAATCACAATTCACAATTTTTAGAGATCAAACAGCCTAAATTTGACAAAATCCTGCCAGAAATTTGGGAAAAACACCTGTTTGACACGGTGGACTGGCGTCTCTACACAACAACGAGGTACCGGTCAGGGTTACAGCTAAGCTTTCCACAAACACTGAGCCACACTGTCCTTCTCGCTGGAGTACACGGCAGCAGCAGGTCCATTATAACAACCTCCTCCAGTAGTGATCGTTTTGGAGATTTGATTTGGAGAATGAGAGTGAAGCACGAGTGCAAATTAGCAGAAAGCACCACATTAATA
>CM029384.1:4711842-4731842 GCA_017165825.1 Hepsetus odoe
CTCCCTCTCTCTCTCCCTCTCTCTCTCCCTCTCTCTCTCTCTCCCTCTCTCATCTCTCTCTCTCTCTCTCTCTCTCTCTCTCTTGTACAATCATGCCTGCAACACACACACGGAGTCTTTATTCCAGGAGGTTTCATGGCTTCATCATCCTGGAGTCAGCATAAAGAACCGCATACATGTCCACACACACACACACACACACACACACACACACACACATACAAGCAGTCACACACAGTCACATATGCATCCAAGCCAAGCCTAACTTTAACATCTGTGAGCAAATCATTACGTTTGTCCACTTAACAATAACACACACACACACACACACACACACACACACACACAAAACCACACTTTCCATCATTTCGCTATTTCGCTCGTCTCCCGAGCCTGTCCCCGCCTCCCGAGCCTGTCCCCGCCGATTCTCAGTAAACTGTGGAAGCGGCAGGTAAGCGTCCCGGCTGTTTGCTCTGTCTGTGTGTTTTATGTCGTGTTAGACGTGCCTCAGCCCGAGGACGCCGCTGATCCGGGACAGCTGCTCTGCGTTCCTCTCGGCACAGACTCGCCGCTGCGAGATGACTCTGTTTTTCTTGTTGCCTTTGTAGAGACACTCTCGGGCCCAGAAAGACCCCAATGTGTCAGAAACGAGCGGGCCTGCCTCTGTTCCTCTCTTGCTTTAAATTTCCTCTGAACGACCCTTTGTGGGAACATGTTCTGGAGTTTTGCGGCTCGCAGGTCCAAACGTCTAGCAGGGCATGAAAGAGACTGAGCTGCTGCACGCATGATGAAGTCTCAACCTCAGAAAATGAGACAGAAGACTAGTCTGTTACTCTTAGAACTCTTATTTACAAAGTTGCCTCTTATCCCAGCGAGTGGCCAATCATCTGAGACGTGTTCAAGGTGTGAAGTGTTCTTCTCTTTTTTGCAGTAGATTTCTTCTAACTAGTTCAAAACAGTAGCATTCCGTTCGGGAATCTCCAAGTTTGTCCAACAGTGCTATTTTATGTCCGCCAGACTGTCTGATCTTAGACATATTGAGTCGATTTAATAAAAGAAGTGGAAACAAATGCTTTCCTGCTCCAGGCTGCAAAGTGTCTACAGATGCAAGGTTCTAGATAAAGCGGTTCCACCCACTCAGCGTTCAGCATCAGCAGTAAACGATTCAGCTGATCATCTGGAGTCATCTGCACCTGTTTCTTCACTGCTTCATGTCTTAAGTTAGATTTTGTTCTGCTTGAAGGTTCAGATGTAGATCACTGTGTGGATTAACCAACACAAAACAATCAAACTGCTCAGGTACAGAGACTGGACTGAACATGAGAGACAACAACACTGTCCTTCAGGAAGATCTGGAGAACTGCTCCTAAACAAGACATTAGAAATGCAGGTCTCTCTGGGATTTTTGGTACTGTATAACCTGAACATCTGTCTATTTAAATTAGGCAAGTCTATTTGAGATCATCTCACTCACACCTAATCTAAACTTTCCTGACGCTGATCTTCTTCTCTTCTGGCAGGTCTTCCACTGAAGGTAACAAGAGCACTGCAGTTGATTCAGACGCTGCTGCAAGACTCATCTTCAACCATACCGAGGTCTCTCCAACTGCGCCTTTGCTATGGGACCTGCATTGACTCCCTGTGGCTGTTCGTATCAGGATTAAATCTTTAACACTTTCTTACGAGGGCTCTTGAGCAAGGTACCGTCCCCATCACTGCTCCCCGGGCACTTTCAATAGCTGCCCCCTGCTGTACGGGTGAAACGCAGAGGTTGAATTTCGTGGTGCTGTGCTGTGATTCACAATGACAAGAATACTCACTTTCACTTCACTCTTCACTTTACACTTATCAAACAACGTGTCTCTTCTCGTCCTCTCAGAACATCAAGCACTGCTCGCCTCGAACCTTCGTTCTTGAAGAGAAGAGGAAGACATGCATCGAGACTCTTCTCAGTCCTGGCTCCTCAGTGGTGGAACGAACGTCTCCTGGTGGTCCAAACGGCCGAATCCCTTCCTATCTTCAAGCGTTGGTTGAAGATGCACCTGATCACAAAATTGCTAAAGGGTGAATAGTCTTCCCTATCCAGCGCTGCACTTTCTTCTCTTCTTCTTCTCTTTTTTATCAAAAAAAAAAAAGAAAACTTGGCACTTATCTTTTGCCGCTAGTCACAGGGTTAATCAGTTTGTTGCTTGGGTGAAATAGTTCATCAGCAGTTGCTGATCTTTAGCAGGTCACTAGAATGAAGACCAGATGTGGAGACGAAGCACTGACGCGAGTCCCTCTGGATAAGAGCGTCTGCTAAATGCTGCAAATGTGAACGCGCTCTTAATGATTCAGGATGTGTGCGCATGGGCATGTGTTTCAATCAGGAAGGAAGGAAATGTAGTGCTTGAAAAGTTTTGACAGCTGTTTGATATTCTATAGCTTATGTATTATAACCCTATAAAATAAAAAACTGTTCATTGTGTTTAAGTAATGTAGGCTTTAGGAATGTGGAGCACTTAGTGTCTTATACCTTGCAACTTATTAAATATTAAATATTATAATTGCATACGAAAGGATATATGCATATATTTTCTTAATTTTATCAATTAAAAAATAAAATAATAATAATTAATTAAAATATACACACTCAATATGAACTTGGTGCAGGAGTGCCAATCAAAACTCAATCAATAGTCCCACCCCCAAAACTTCCATATAAGGTGATTTTATTTCCTACAGGGAGTCAGCGGTACCTGAGGTCCTCTAAGAATTAACATCTTTTGCGAGTGTATGATGGGCCAGATTTACTCCAGACCCAACGACTGGAAGGTTGTGGGTTTGAATCCCAGGCTTGTAGGTTGCCCTTGAGCAAGGTACTCTCCATGTCACTGCTCCCTGGATATGGCTGGATATGGCTGCTCACTACTGCTTGGTATGTGTGGGTTCAATACAGAGGATGCACCTTGTTGTTTTACTGTGTGCTGTGTTTCACAATGACACATAGTCACTTCCACTTTCACTTTAAAAGAAGCCCTAGGAGGCCCTGAGGGTCTCCTGCTGCACGATGGTGTTTGTGAGGTGCTCTACCTGCATCTTTCTCAGCTGGTCGAGCTGCTTGCGCAGGTCCGTGGCGTTCTGCTTGAGTTCGTGCAGGTGGAGCTGCATCTGCAGTCGGGACACGGTGGAGCCCTGCGGGGTCATGGCGGGGGGCGGCATCAGGGCCAGCGGGGCTGACGGGGTCAGGGCTAGTGGACGGTACAGGACAAGAGTCAAAAGTCAGGAGTCGGACATGCGTTTATCGAATTCTCCGTGCCCCAACCACAAATGCGTTTCTTCATAGCTACCGTTGTGAGGTTGAACAAGCTTTAGAGAACACACGGACACACACACACACACCTCTACGTCTTATTCGTCTCAAATCATGTATTCTGTACGGACACTGCGAGAGGAGGACGAGTGGATTTAATGAAACCTGATTTATGAGCTGGCAGCAACAGAGAGATAAAAGAGGGAGATGGCAAAACATCCTGCCGCTTTAATCGGTTAAACGAACTCTTTTTTGTGACTTCTTAAGTGTTTACTATTGGCAGATTGTTTCAAGATTATTTTTCAGACATTTCTAAATCTAGAAAATTCAGTCAGATGCACCAATATGGGATTTGTAGGCTGATTGATGCTGATATCCAATCGGATTTGTGCATATATGTGCCGTGCTTTTATACAAAAAGAAGCAAAAGTGCAAAGAATAACTAAAATATTATATATACGGCTAAGGGATTTTTCAAAAGTGATGCTGAAATCAAATGAATACGGGCAGATATTGTGAAAAATAATATTGCCATTGGCCAGATGTTTAAATGAGACTGATATTTCAAACTAACTCTGATAGAGCTGAATACTTCGATGATGCTGAAACAAATGTATCTAAAAAAATCTTAAAATATTTTTCAGTGAGGGATTTATTTAAATGGGATTTATTTCAGTGAGGTTAAAAGTGTGTTAAAAGGAGTAAAAAGAAAAACATTTTAGCATCATCTAAACAGTCTGCTCTACCAGAGTGTGAAAAATTAAAAATGAAAACTATTGGTAAACTCTAATCACCTGGCCAATGGAAAGATTGTTTTTCAGCCCAATATCTACAATCAATATCTGAAATCCAATATATAGATTTGATTTCAACATCATCACACAAGGTCTGTGGTCATATCTCTAAAAGAACTTTTTCTTCCTTTGACTTCTTGTAAATTCAGAAAACCTGAAAAAAGCCTCTCCCCTTAACAAAGTGACCCGAAGTGCACAAGATAATAAAACGCGTCGTCCACTTCTCCCAGATGAAGCTGTGAACAAACGCTGGAAGTCAATAGTGGTTTCTGTAAAATTACCAAAAATCTGAACACCTCATCCAGCTCGGCAGTAAGGTCAGTCAGTGTGGGTTCTACACTCAGATTAGTTTAAAAAGCGTTGTTCGTTATTATCCATCAATCCATCCATCCATCCATCCAGCCATCCAACCATCCATCCATCCATCCAGTCACCCGTCCATCCAACCATCCATTCAACCATCTAGCCATCCATCCATCCAACCTTCCATCTAACCATCCATCCAATTACCTATCCATCCATCCAGCTACCCATTAATCCATTCAACTACCCATCCATCCATCCAACCAGCCATCCATTCATCCATCCATCAATCCATCCACCCATTCATCCATCCATCTATCCACCAATCCATCCAACCATCCATCCATTCATCCATCCATCCATCCATCCACCCATCCATCAATCCATCCAACAATACATCCAACATCCATCCAACTACCCATCAATCCCTTCAACTACCCATCCATCCATCCATCCATCCAACCACCCATCCATCCATCCATCCATCCATCCAACCATCCATCCACCCATCCAATTACCCATCCATCCATCCATCCATCCACCCATCCATCCACCCACCATCCACACACACAGCTAGAGGGCAACTTAGCTTCTCCAATGCCTGGGAGGAGAAGTGGAGAAACCTATGTAGACATACTGAAAGGACCCAGGTCGCCCCAGCTGAGAATCCTTCTTTAATCACAGCTGGTCAGAAAGCATAATATTGTAGGTCCACTTCATCTGGGATAATCACTTTCATAAGGGGAAACATCGTGCACCCTGATTTTGGTGTCTGCAATAAAGTTCTCTAAAGACTGTCCAACTTAGCAACAGTAGCTGTGAAAGGACCCATTAGTGAGTGCAGCACTGAAGCACAGGCACAAAGACATGCCAGCACACTCTTTCATTCTTTAACACACGCACACACACACACACATACCTACACACACACACACACACACACACACACACACACACACACACAAACACACTATGTAGAGTGGGAGCACAGCGCATCGTCTCCTCAACAGTCCATATGCTTATAGTGAGCATGCTGTTAGTGTAGTGTAGAAGGAGAATTAGGAACAGCAACATTCTCCAGTGTCCTGGGACACATTCAAGCACCATAGAAAGTGAGTTATGGATTTAATTTACTCTCAAAAGGAATCAGATGGGAATGCAACGAACTCACATTGATATAAACGTCCATAATCAGATTCAGAAACCTGCAACTTATAGCAGTTCATTCTCCTGCAGCCAACAGGGGTAGAAACACAGAGGAGGCTCCAGAGAGGCAGGACTGTTTAACAGCTGCAAGCATCTCACAGGCACCGTGAGCCTCAAGGGACCTTACAAGTAGTTGGTTAAGTTATCGGTTCTGATGAGAGATCATTGATAAGCACCAATCTATTCTGGTTGTCTTTGGTGTCCCTCAAAGCATGAACATGCACGGGACCCTAGAGATTAGTGAGTTTTGAGAAGGTTCACTCCCTCAGATTTGAGTCATTAAACACCAATCAGCCACAACATTAAAACCACTGAAGTCTATAACATTGATTATCTTTTTACAGCCGAATCGGGGATATGTTAGGTAGTAAGTGAACAGGACATAGGAAGAATGGCCAAGCGTGAGGATCTGAGTGAATTCGAGTTGTGATGTCTAGATGACTGGTCAATGTATCTCCAGGTCTTCAGCACCACCAGGGCTGTTTTCATCTGCAGTCTTTAACGGTCATCAAATTGTTATATACAGTACTCTGCAAACGTCTCGACTCAAACTATTCTTCATATTTTGCTTCCAAGAAGCCAGATATTTTGCATCTTAAATGTATTCTGAGGAACAGTTCTCCAGATCTTCCTAAAGGACAGTGCTTTGTTTCTCATTTCCAGTCCAGTCTCTGTACCTGAGCAGTCTGATCTATGGTGATCTAGGTCTGAACCTTCAAGCAGAACAAAGTCTAACTTAAGACATGAAGCAGTGAAGAAACGAGTGCAGATGATTCCAGATGATCAGCTGATTAGTTTACTGCTGATGCTGAACGCTGAATGGTTGGAACCCCTTTATCTAGAACCTTGTATCTTTTGACTCTTTGCAGCCTGGAGCACTGAAACATCTGTCCAAGTTTCTTTCATTTAATCCTCAATATGCCAAAGATAAGACATTTGGCATGAAAAAATGTTTTGCACCAACAAGGTGATTTCTAAAGAGGGGGATCGAGACTTTTGCACGGCACTATAGAAAGTATGACATTTATTTTAGGGTTTATTGTTATGTGTGCAGTGTCATTTGTCCTCACTGACTGAAAGAGGCAAGAGACACTCAACATAAACGATATTATCGTGTCTGCTTTAAATGAGGGGGCTGAAAATCACTCGCTGTTTTCTTATTTGGTGACTACCTAAGCAAATAAAACTGCAGCATGTGAATGGGAGCCCGCAATATTTTCGAGATGGAGAACAGGATTTGGCATGAGTTTTGTCACATGCCTGTTAAAGTACATGAAGGGTGAACATGTGAGAGCTGGCAACCCTGACGTTAAGTTACAGGTTTAGTAAAACTGATTATAGTGCTGTTTGCCGTTGCATCCACACACTATTCCCTTTAAAAGGAAATTAAGTCCACAGGGAATACATCTTTGCACAAGCACACACACACACACACACACACACATACAAGTACATCCTGCAACACTCAGAAACACACATCGAGTGAGGAACTGTTCCAAATAGGCATTTGGGGGGAGAGGACTAGTCTAGACTGTGGAGGAGAAAGAGGGAGCCATAGTTAAGGCACAGAAACACACACACACACACACACACACACACACTAAAGCTTGTGTGTGTGCGCTTGCACACACAGGCCAAATGATTGGAAAGACACTCGAGCAGAGACAGAGCTACCTTTCCTCTTTAGCCGGCCAGCTGAAACATACAGTACAGACTGTCAGCTCGAAAAAAAAAAAACGCAGAGCAACCAAACAAACAGAAGAGCAGAAAGAGAAGGAGAGGTACAGCGGAGGAACTGGCCATCGTTCAAAGTCAGTGAAGGACACCGAGACCCTTGAGAAATCCTCTCAATGACTTTAGAAGTGTAATTGATATTACACTCAGTGTGGAAAACCTTCAAAGCCAGATCTGACCAATCTGAGCCCTCGGGAGAGTGTTTGAGCTACCCCACTCAGAATGCCCCCTCAGAGGACTTTCAGAGAGGGACGAGGAGAAGATAAGGGACCACGTTCCCAGACAGGGATTTATCCGAGTCCAGGACAACGTTCTTAAAAGAAATGTTATAATAAAAAGAAAAACAATACTTGTTACATTAAAATGTCATGCCAGTAGTCATATGCTGTCATGACAGACAGGACAAATAATCTAAAATGTCCTTTCAAATATCAGTGGCGTTGTCCTATCATCGTTGGCCCCATAATCAGAGTCATGAGTTTGAATCCCAGACCAGTAGGTTGGCCTGAGCTACCCTTGAGCAAGGTACCGTCCCCGTCACTACTCCCCGGGCGCTGGATATAGATCTCCACATAGGATTTCACTGTGTGCAGCGCTGTGTTCATGATTGCTGAAGTAGTCACTTTCACTTTCGTTTCACTATCAATGGCCAGCTGTTCAAACGCTTGTGGTTTATGATCTAACATTAGCATGTGACAAACTGTAATGACATCAAAAATTAGAGCATCAATTAACTAATTCATTAATTGATGACAATGTCATATTAATGGACACATTCTGACATCACGATCCAAGACAGCATATGACATGGCATGGTCCAGGTCTCTGTTCAAAAACAGCAGCCCTAAATGTGGCTCAGGAAGGGAAATCAAGTAAAAAGGACACAAAAAAGCAGTACACTAGCACGCCAGCTACCGTTGCGATTTCCAGCTACCAGAGCTATTTCTGCAAAATGATCCTTTCGCCATTAATTACTTGTTTATTTATATACGGTTCTTCTTCCAAATTTAGTTGTGCCCAATTCCCTCCAAAACTACCCCTGATTCTTATATACAGCACTGTGCAAAAGTTTGGAGACACCCCCATTTTTTTTTTAAGTATCAGAGAGGGACAGTTCAACAGAGGCAAGGATGAAGTTTTTTTCACTGTTTAGGCTTGTCCTGTCTGTCTTCCGTTCCCCTTGTGTCTTTGTTTTGTTTCTTTTACGCCCCGCCAATGGCTCTGCCCATCCCAAGGTGTGTTTCGTTCAAGCCTCCGCCCTCTGTCCGGTGTCTTTTTATGCAGTGTGAAAGTGCCACTTTGTCATAGTCTTTCGCTGGTTCTTTGATGGTGCCTACATCCAGCCTTCAAATCCTGACAGTTTTTGTTTCTCATTTTCAGCACAGTCTCAGTGGATTAGTTGCTGACTAGGTGATCAGGTGATCAGGTGATTAGTTTACTGCTGATGCTGCACTGAAGTGGTTGGAACCTCTTTATCTAGAACCTCTCTCACACTAACATTGCTTCTCGTTTTGTTAAGGACAGGTTTGACAGATAAAATGGTGACTAAAGACTTTTGCACAGCATTGTATTTAAGCAGCTCTCAAGGCTGAACGTCTTCTGAACCGTCATAAGGTCTTCTATTTTGCTAGTGTTAGAAGCTGAGCAAAGTTTGTCATCAATCTACTTTGACCTGAAATGCCAACATGCCTCATCAGCAGAGGACACGAGAGGTAGAGTTACTCACTTCCTGTGGCGGAGCCGTCGCTGGTGGATTCCGTCTTCTCGCTGGAAGAGAAAGGGAAGGGCCGTGAGAAGTCCGCCCCCTGGTCCGGAGGGCAGCCAGCCATCATGCAGAGACGCAGCAGGCCGCATCTGAGGATCACACAGCCGTGATACTGACGCTGCCCCCAACACACTGCAGAACGCAACACTGTACCAACACCGCACTACAGTCGCTAACCTCCATAAACACTGCTTCACCTGCTCTTCCACACCAACCCAACTCAAACCAGCCCAGTCATGGTGAGCAAAATGAGCAAATTCTGGATTTTAGGGTTCCATTCTTGCTCCCGGCAAGCCATAACATCCAAGTATTCCTCGATTCAACCTGATACTGGAACTCTAATGAGCTCAGCTCAGATTTTGCGTCACAAACTCTTGACTTCACCTCACAGGTGCTGTTACTTTTACTCTGAGCTCTCCTCCAGCCTCTCAAACCTGTATCTGCATTCGCGTCACACCTACAGTACATTAGTGCTCACTAATAGAAGGAGAAATTAAAAAATGTAACGGGAGACCTGGGATGTGGCACTGAGTGAAGTTTTGCAAACTCCCCCGAGCTCGCCTGGTGTCGGGCTCATTTAGTGGGAAATGTCCCACCAGCCAATCGCCATGCTTCACTAAACCCAATATGTTTTCCATAATAGCGAGCAGCTAAAAACAAAGCGGTACTAAACTACAACCTTAAAGACTGATTAATCCCAGTGTGAGTACTGGGGTCCATCGTGGTTACGACTATCTACTGATTGTGTTTCTACATCGAATGAGATGCGACCTGTGACGTGGTGTGGGGACCTTCTCCCAGGCTGCCTAGAACTAAACATCCTTGTGTTTGAGGAAGGTAAAAAAATAACATTATATATATGTTTAGTTACTTTTAATTCGTTATTAATACTGGTATTATATTTGTTGTGGGAGGTTTTGCACCCATTGCTTGAACTGATTGTTGTTGGAGGATAAATTGGCAGATTTCTGGGAGAGCTCTGGGAATGGGCTCTAAATGTGTAAATAAGTGTCTTTTCTTTCACTTTCTGGAAGCAGGAACTTCATTTGAAAGACTGTCGCTGGATGTTTGGGAACATGTTTGTACTATAATGTGTTGTAATTCTGGATCACATCTCTCTAAAACAGTGGTCCCCTATTCTCTACTTTCCTTGCAGGAAAAACAAGCACTAGGGCGTCACTGTGGTGACACCCTCAAAGGTGCACCTTCAGTTCCATTATTTAGGAAATATCACTCCATCCTTTTCCAATGCATTTAGTTTTTTAAGATGGACTGACTTCGTGCCCTTCATCCTGACACGACGTTCTCCATTTTCCTGTTGGCCTTTAAACTTAAAGATTAGAAAAGGTACAAATCTGCCCCGTTCCTGTGGATCAAACATATTTAAGGTGCAAAACTGGACCTCAAAGACAATGTATCCTACTGGAAAAAACTGTTTTTCTGTCAGTTTACCCTAAAACATGGGTTGATGAGTTGATTTAGATGTGCTGGGTGTGACAAAGCACTAAAATATGCACCCCCAGAACTGGGACTCCCACTATAAACCAGCTGCCTGGAAGAAGATGACTGGTATTGGTTTGGTCAGTGTGGAGGAGCCTTAAAAAAGCAGTGATATGATCTGAATCTTGGCTTTTCTTCTACCATACACAGTGCTGACTCTGTACTTCAGTCTCACAGAAGCATACTAAACCTCCAATATAGATCTTGTAGTGTTGCCACAAATAACAGTAGTTTAAGACTAACATCGCACCCACTAATCTTCCACTGTAATCTTTTACTAAACCTCCACCACAGCGGATGGCACTGAAACAATTCATGTTAAATTATATATTATCTACGTGATCTAGAGCTCTAATGATCTGCATGCTCTCTATGTTGGCCTGCACACTCAATGCTGATGCTGATGGGCTTCGGATGTCGTTATGAATGATCTGACCGATTACCAACACGGCGGTACCAAGACGAAAGCAGAGGAGGGGGTGCGTCCATGATGCAGCCAAACAGTCCACAGACAACAGGCCAGAGCCACAGACACAATCCACGCTCTCAGAGCGGAGACACACTGGCTTTCTGAGCACAAAAACGAACGCATGAGAAGAGCAGCGAGTCGATGGCTGTGCAACCACAAAGATGAGGAAAACTTCTCACAAGACAGTCTGGAGACTCTGAATGAGGTCAATCACATAGTGCTCTGTGTGAACGCATGTGATGCTTTGTGTCGAATGGTCGAGTGCTTTCTAGGAATGTTTTCTAATGATTTCTAGTGACTTCAGGAATGAGTGACATGTGTCTCTGGCTGACAGGTGTTGGAGATGGGTTGTGTTTTTTCTGCTTCTGTGTGGGCGTGCGAGGAGGTCTTACGTGCTGTCGCTGTCCGGCGCTCTGGTCAATACACTCTGGACCAGTCCAGTGAGACTGGCTATCTGCTTCTCCATGGCCTCCATACGATCCCTACTAGCAGAGACAAACTATAATTGAACACATCCATACACACAAGCGGTGTTTATGGCCTTTAAATGGACGACTATCCTGCGAAAAAATGTATCACAATTTATCAAGTAAAATCATCTTCAGTGCAGTCAAGATATAAAATATTGCAGGTTGTGAGGCTGTTAGAAGAATATTTAGAGGCTGCTAAGAATATTATACAGGTTTGTAACTTAAATAGATAAATACAGTCTGAATCTTGCTAATTTAATCACTCTTTTATTGTCATTTTATCCAGTGAAAATGTTCCTTGCTGATTTTGACTCTAGATATAATCTCTTAAAAATAGTAAACACTCAATAAAAGATGATCTTATAATACTTACACAGCATCAATCAGGATAAAATATATTACAGTCACTAGAGGTTTATACTCTCCAAAGTTCTACATCATACCTACATCAGTGGTTCCATGTCTTGCCTCCCAAGTTCTAGATTTCTTCTAGAAAACACTCAACATACCAATGTGATCAGAAAGCTTTTGTATCATTTATAACAGCCTCATCTTGTTCACCTGTGTATAGTTTTTAACCCCTCCTACTTCTGGGGGTTCCCGTTAATCTGTATTTTAATATTACTGTGTTTTTTGTCGGTTCTCTGTTAGCACTATGAGACGCTTACCCTGAGATTGTACCTTTTTGGTGTTTATTCCCATGCTCGCCTCAGCATCTCCATTTTATGAGAGTTTTCTTTAAATAAATAAGTGAATGAATCAATGAAGTAAACGAATATACATCAATAGCGCTGTAAGTAAGGAGCCGGCCCCCTTTTAGCTCCCAGTTACCCATAAACCTGTTTCAGGGTTTTGCTGGATGACTGAATAAGATGAAGATCCAGCACTGGCTTGATTCTAGTTTAACTACCTAAGTTAACCAGCATCAGGACAAGCCTAATCCCAGCCTAAGGTGTAGGACTCAACTGAGGAACCACCTTTAAATGCCAGCTTCGCATGTAGGCCTAACGAACTATGAGGGCCTGGCCAATTAGCCTCAGTTTAATTGAGAAAATAAATGACCAGCTGAACGGTCCAACAAGGGTCGAGGGGATAATGGGGCATGAAAAATATGTTGTGTTTAAAAAAATGGTGGGAACATGTCCCCGGTTTCCACAACACAGATAGTCCTACGTCCAGGTCAAGGACTGGGAACACCTCCTCCTTACCGCGTGTCCGTCTCATTCCCGGCCAGTGGTGACCCGAATCCAGACGCACTTCTGCCCACGTCCCCTAGTGGTTCTGAGCTGGAGCCAGGCCTGGACTTGGGACTCTCCACAAAGACAGATGAGGAGGCAGAGTCCTTGCGAAAGCTTTGCCTGATAGGTGAGTTGCGGCTGGGTGATCCTGAGTAGGAGTCCCTGTCCCGCAGCTGTACGTCTGGGACCTTCTGAGGGGAAGATGGTGGCAGCCGGAAGCCCATGGTCAGCGTTGATGATGCAGGGCCATAGTTGTCAGAGTACAGAGTACCTCCAGGCTTATACAGCTGGTCCTCAAGGTCCCCCTGCAACGCTGAGGCTGAATACGTGCTGAGTGACCTCACAGATCCCCGTCGGTAGAGACCCCCAGACATGGGGAAGCTGAAAGGGTCAGCAATGGTGGCCAGCGACTGCGTGGATGCTATACTGAGACGCCCCTCATGAACCAGGTTGTAGGGGTCAGCGTAAAGACCCTCATTTTTCAAGAGCACCATGTTCTTGCCGGACACCTCCTCATCTGGCTTGACGTCCCGGCGCTCGAGGATGGCGGAGGGAGAAGCTGTCAGACCACCAGCTCCAGGCCCATGAGAGGGGGATGGATGGTGCCCATGCTGGGAGCCACCCGATGAATGAGGGTGGCCTGGACCACCGAACGAGGGAGGTCGACCCCCGCCACCATAAGACAGACGAGAGCGGGACGGCGAGGAACCGGACTGGGACGATGTGGAGGAAGGCAGGGTGTTCAGGCGACGAGTGGGTGACGACTCCCGGGACGTGTACACCATCTCTCTCTGTGAAAAATCCATGGAAACAATGTTCAGTCCATGTCAGAGCTGGGTGATACTACCGGCCCTATTCACATTTATATTATTCAAGACTTCAGGTTTTTGCTCTTCATTTCGACTGGGTTATCGGTATGTAAGATTCCCAGCCTTTGATTGGACCGCTGCTACAATATGGATCTCATCAGTCACTTCTGTTAATTCTAACAAACATAAAGGCCCACCATTCGTGCGGTTCCAGTCACAGAGGCACATAAAAATGAATAAGATGGTACAACTCCAGCGGGGATTTCGTGTCTCTCTAATGATGCTGAGTACATGGTTGTCATGGAAACCAGCATGAGTGGCAGCGGCATGTTCTGAAGCCGTGGGCCGGCATTAATTCTGCTGCGGCGTGAATAGACAGAGAGAGACAGAGTGGAGCAGAGGACGACTGACAGACAGAGAGAGAGAAAGAAACACACAGAGAGAGTGCGAGAGAGAGAGAGAGAGAGAGAGAGAGAGAGAGAGAGAGAGAGAGTGTGTGTGTGTGTGTGTGTGTGTGTTGTGTGTTGTGAATGAAGCTCCAGACTTTCTGCTTCACCTCTTTCTTTCCCGTCAAGGTAATTCGACTCCAGAGAGCTTTTCAGTCTATTCAGTGCTTTCACCCAGCTGAGCCTGATCTACTGCCACAACACTGGATAACATTACACTGGTATTGAGACACACTCTGAGTACACACAGTCTCCCCACTCGCGACCAGCGAAGAACCTCGAGCTGAGCTTAACTAGCTGCTTATACATTCACATCAACCAGAACGAAGCTGATGCTCCGTTAATGCCCGCTGTTCTTTTCTTCTCTCTCTCGAACACACACATTCAAACTTCCTCTTTATCAGGAGATTTCTTCCAAAGTCTTTTGTGCTTTTCCCATCTTCTCACATCCTTCCGTGCTGCTTCCTAAATGCATTTCACTTTCATTTATCTCGCTCTCGCTCTCTTTGTCTCTAAACATTTATCTAACCTGTCAGTCCGGTTCCTCTCCACAGTCGGACTACAGAATAAGGAGAACAATAGCAGGCTGCTGGGAAACAAATCAGCCCATATATTAAATATACACTCCTCAGATCCTGTAGTTTGGTAGATTTCTCTGTTTTCCTGACAAAAGGTGGGGGACTATTGGGCAGTTACTTTAGGCTGGGCTTTTTTCCAAGCTGTCCAGTCCAGAGGGAACCCACATCATGAAATGGACCAGTGAAAGACAACGAATTACACCTCTGTTTTTGACCCACACACACCGTGCAGCAGGGGGCAGCTATTAAATGCGCCCGGGGTGCAGTGATGGGGATGGTACCTTGCTCCAGGGTACCACAGGGCAACATACTGGCCTGGGATTCGAACCCATGATCTTCTGATCCTGCAGCCAACGCCCTAATCTGATCCTGCTGTCCCACACACAAATCCCTTTTCACCATTATGTTACTACCAGGAAGCTGAATGTTTAAAACATGTGTAGTCTCTTCATCAGGGGTTTCCTTTAACCTTATCGAGGAATTCCGAGCGGTTGCAAAGAAGCATCTGTAAATACATCCAGGCCAAAAAGATTTTTTACAGACAAATGTACTGTAGATTCTCGATCCTGATGCAGCATGTGCAACATCAGCGATTGGCCAGGATGTTCTCAAAAACGGCTGCAGTAGACTTGCAGTATACATGCAGAGTCTGAACCCTGCTGCCATAACCATCTGTGGCCAGTAAAACTGCCCAGAATAAGCAGTAAACTGGGTAGGAACTGCGTAAAGAAAAAAAAAACAACAAAAAGCAAAGTAAATGTATGCTTTGTTAAATGACTGATTTGCATTTTGCAGACTTTTCAGTTTCTATATCGTGAAGCATTGAAACTGGAGAGTGTAGCGTGTGTTTCATTACAGACTGGTCAGAGTAGGGAAAAGGGATGTGTCATTCAGACCCACACACACACACACTCACACACACACACACACACACACACTCACACACACTCACACACACACACACACTCACACACACTCACACACACTCAGGGAAAACAAGACTTTAATAATTTTCAAAGACTTTCTGCTTTTGTACTCATGAAACTGCTTCTCGGGACGCATGAACGTCTGATGTTTACTCAGTTTAGAGGTGTGGAATACAAAATTAAGCATTCACATTCTGGAGTGAAAACACACACACACACGCTCCACAAGTGAAGAGAAAGCATTTAGATCCCGAGTCAAGCCTAATGCTAGTTCAAGGGGTTTGTCTGGCAGCCGAAAGACAGAAACGACAAATCTCCTGCTCCGGGAGAAGGAGGGAACATTTGATGAGCAAAGTGTGGCTGAAATGCAAAGGCATTTCAAAGAGAAAGCATCACCAGCTCCTTTGGCAATCCACGTCTCAGGCGTTAACGAAGTCAGACACCGATTCAGGGTGGAGAATAAAAGAGGCTGAAAGAAAAAAAAAAATCCCAGGCAAGTTAGAAAGAACTAAAACGCTGTTTTTATGGATGAAAAGCTCTGATCAAGTAATAAAGCGGGTTCAGGAGACTTGCTGGAGGTGCTGTTTCATGCCTAGCGCCCTTGGGGAACATCTCCCACAGCTTCTGGGGAAATACAACCACTGCAGCCTTACCAGTGGGATGCTACCTAATGACCGCACAGAACTTTGATCTGTCGAATCTGTCTCTCTTTTCCACTCCTTTTTCTTTAATTCTTCATGGGCCCGGTCAGAAATTGACCCCTGCGTTCAGAGACCATTAAAGTGCAATCCATGCTGCTTTTTCTGTATAATTAGTACAAAATAGAAATAGTTTGGAATAAAATACTATGATGTGAAGAAACTTAGAGTAAATATTCTTCAGTGGAGGCGAATGGAACCAGACGTCCTCTTTTCAAAAGAAACGCCAAGACATTGTTTCAAGTTTTGAGATGAAAGTGAGATCAAACGGCTCTGGATGCTTTTGCTTGCTTCTGAACTTTTTTATTATAATCTCTTGACCATATTAAGTGCAATACTTCACAACGTTATTTATCGGCTACTAATGTTAAAGCTTTGCCTTGTTTGATCCTGATTTCTTTTGTTTGCAACAGTCAACCCTATCAGAAGTCTAGCAACCCTATCAGAAGGTCCTGGGTTCGATTCCCAGGTGGGACAGTCCGGGTCCTTTCTGTGTGGAGTTTGCATGGTCTCCCCACGTCCGTGTAGGTTGTCCCGAAGTGTGTGCGTGTGTCTGCCCTGTGATGGACCAGCGATCTGTCCAAGGTGTTTCCACACCTTTTGTCCTGTGAGAGCTGAGACAGACTCCAGCACCACCCAGGACTCTAATCAAGCGGCTCATAAAATGAGCGAGAGAGAGCGAGAGAGAGTCATTCTATCAGCCTTTCGAGCCATGTGCTGGTGCTTTTCCCACCTGCACCATTTGAAAATGAAAAAAAGTCACACCCTTAGACTGCACAGAGCAGTGGCCGTCCTGCCACCAACATCTACTGCCTTCAGAATTCAGAACTAACCAAAAGAAATGGTGAGAACTCTTAAAAATATAAAAGCCTAAAGGATTTTTATACTTTGGGAAATGTGTTGTCCTTAGGCGTCCTCAAATCTCTCATTTCCAAAGAAAGGTTGTTTTGTCCCACTGATGTTCTTTTAGGTTCTTCTAGGACATTGCTCTGAGAGATGCTTTATTTTAAGGAGGAAGATCTCCAGAAGAAGAACTGATGCTTGAAGCTACAGAGTGACACACTCTCTTACCCTCAGGTCCCCATTTGCCAGGTGTGCTGCAGCCGTGTAGGTGCCGTAGACGGGCTCCTTGCGGTAAATCTTGATGATGCTGCGGTCCTGGATGTCCCGCACGTCCTCCAGTTCATAGAAGACGTTCCGAGCCTCGTCCTTGATCAGGATGGCTGTGTTGGGCGACTTGAGCATGCTGGCTGTCAGCTTTTGAGGGAACATGTGGACGATGAGCGCATGCAAGGTCTCCAGACTGCTCAGCTCATGAGTGATGTGTACACGCCGAGTCTCATCCCCAAACTGCAAGAAGAGAACGCCTAGAGAGAGAGAGAGGGAGAGAGAGAGAGAGAGAGAGAGAGAGAGAGAGAGAGAGAGAGGAGAGAGAGAGAGAGAGAGAGAGAGAGCAAGAGAGAGAGAGAGCATAAGAGAGAGAGAGAGAGAGAGAGAGAGCAAGAGAGAGAGAGAGAGAGAGAGAGAGCAAGAGAGAGAGAGAGAGAGAGAGAGAGAGAGAGAGAGAGAGAGAGAGAGAGAGAGAGAGCAAGAGAGAGAGAGAGAGAGAGAGAGAGAGAGAGAGAGAGTAGAGCAAGAGAGAGAGAGAGAGAGAGAGAGAGAGAGAGCAAGAGAGAGAGAGAGAGAGAGAGAGAGAGAGAGAGAGAGAGGTGAGAGAGAGAGAGAGAGAGAGCAAGAGAGAGAGAGCGAGAGAGAGAGAGAGAGAGAGGAGAGAGAGTGAGGGAGAGCATGAGAGCACGAGAGAGAGAGAGAGAGAGAGAGAGGGAGAGAGAGGGAGAGAGAGAGAGCAAGAGAGAGAGAGGAGTTTTGAGAGAGAGAGAGCAAGAGAGAGAGAGAGAGAGAGGAGAGAGCAAGAGAGAGAGAGAGAGAGGAGAGAGCACAGAGAGAGAGAGAGAGGGGGAGGGGAGATAGAGAGAGAGAGAGAGAGAGAGAGAGAGAGAGGAGGAGGGGGGAGAAAGACAGATGGACAGGGAGAGAGAGACAGAGAGAGAGAGAGAGAGAGAGAGAGAGACAGATGACAAGGAGAGAGAGAGAGAGAGAGAGAGAGAGGAGAGAGAGAGGAGAAAGACAGATGACAGAGAGACAGAGACAGAGAGAGAGAGTGTAAGAGGAGTACAGAGGAAGTGAGTTAGAAAAAGAGAAGAGAAACAGACAGGGAGAGAGAGGGAGAGAGAGAGAGAGAGTGAGTGAAAAGAAAGAGAGTGAGAGAAAAAAGAGAAAAAAGAGAAAGGAAGACAGAGACCGAATAAAGTCTGTCAGTGGCTGGGAAGACTGTGAACTGCACCAGTGATTTGACTTAAAAAACTACTTCTGCAATAAAACACCATCAGAACTCAAGTGAATATCTGCTTGTGTGTTTTACAGACACTGAGCCATACGGGTCTGGCGTGACATGTTCAGGTCTCAACTTCACTGAATCACCCAAAACCCCTTCATTATCATCTGTCCTCTCGGCCTGGCAGCTTCATTTAGTGGGGAAGTAATCAAACCCACCTCGAGCCCAATGAACATTAACAGAGTCGTTTTTATTTCTTTTGGGATAAACTGTTAAAGTGACCGAGTCCACCAACAAAGGTGTTTAAAGTTCTAACAGATCCCAGAAAGATTTATAGCTTTTAAAATAAGTTAAAGCTCCTTATCCTGGCCTGAGTCAGACCTCTGCTGAGTAAGATAAGTGAAAGTGAAAGTGATTACTAGTCATTGTGAATATACAGTGAACCACAACGAAATGCTTTCACTGTATTTAACCCACACACACTGTGCAGCAGTGGCAGTGATGGGGACGGTACCTTCCTCAAGGGTACTTCAGGGTCTGGGACTTGACCATCCAACCATGGGGCCTAGTCTGGAACCACAGAGATAGGAGGCTATAACATTCTGAAATTTTTCTAAACTACTGGTCGGGGAATTTATAACCTTCTGATCATAGGCCACCAAATTTCAAGAAATGTCTGATCTATCATCATAAAACCAAGGAGAAAATGGCATTTACGTATCCATGGAAACCAGAAGAATGATGTGATGGCCAGGCAACGCTAGAGAAAGACAAAATGCAGCCAAACCTTCCTCTACAAATTGGAATTTCATCCCTTTTCGTTAAATACTGAGATACTTCAATACTTTACTTTAAGCAAAAACACGGTTTTCCTGGCCTTCTTCATCTTCTTCTTTCGGCTGCCCTCGCTAGGGGTCGCCACAGCGGGATCTGCCCTGCACCATTTCTTCCCGTCCTCTGCATCTTCCTCTTTCACACCGACCACCTGCATGTCCTCTCTCACCACATCCATGAACCTCCTCTCTTGTTCTTCCTTCCTCTTCCTGGCAGCTCCATCTTCACAGATTTTCCTGGCCGATCAAGGAAACTCAGGTACGCTCATCCTCGGAAACAGAGACAGGAGGCTAAATAACAATAAAAAACGACTCTACTGGTCTGGCCATGAACCTGACCATCTGGATCTGAGGCCCAAACACTAAAACCACAGCTTCCTCTAAGACACTCAAAGATATAGTAAAGTAATAAACACCAAATGATGAGATTACAAGTAATGCATTTAACAGGGTTGCAATATACGGGCTCCAATCACTGTCGTTTAGCACCAACGAGCTGGAGCTCTACAAGCTAATAGTCAATCTGGGAAACATCTTCAGTGAGCAAGCGTCTGCAAACACACATCAGGCCGATTTGCTGAGGGAATCTGATTAAAACACAGAG
>CM029384.1:4734342-4766842 GCA_017165825.1 Hepsetus odoe
TTTAGCACATCTGTCTCCATATCTGACATAACATTACATCACATCTGTCTCCATATCTGACATAACATTACATCACATCTGTCTCCATATCTGACATAACATTACAGCACATCTGTCTCCATATCAGACATAACATTAAAACACATCTGTCTCCATATCTGACATGTTTTAGCACATCTGTCTCCATATCTGACATAACATTACATCACATCACATCTGTCTCCATATCTGACATAACACTACATCACATCTGTCTCCATATCTGGCATAATGACATTGCATAACATCTGCCTCATTCTCAGACATGACATTGCATCACATGTGTTTCCTTATTAGGCATAACATTACAGCACAGTGCATACTGTTTTAGCACATCTATCTCCTTATCGGACATAACATTACATCACATCTGTCTCCATATCTGACATGTTTTAGCACATCTGTCTCCATATCTGAAATAATGACATTACATAACATCTGCCTCATTCTCAGACATAACATTGCATCACATGTGTTTCCTTATTAGGCATAACATTACAGCACACCTGTTTCCTTATCAGACACAACATTACATCACATCTGACTTCAAACCTGACATAACATTACAGCAAATCTGTCTCCTTTTCAGACATGGCTTTAAAGCACATCTGTCTCATTACCTGACATTAATTACAGCCCATCTGTTTTTATCTCAGACATAACATTACAGCCCCATCTGTCTCCATATCTGACATAATGTTACAGCACATCTGTCTCCTTATCACACACATCAATACAAGTTGGGTATCTGTCTCTTTGCTTTTTTTTTATCAGTTGTAAAAAGGGATGAAGGAAGGCTTGGTTTGAGGTGAAGGTGTAATGATTTAACGTGAACGTGTATAAATGGTTGCGTTGAGCCTCCACTGCATTGATCCTTGCAAAACTAAAGCAACGTTGCTCACCAGACCTGTCTCAGCGAATCAGAAACACGAGGGGAAAATGTAAAACTGCAAATGAAATGCTAAAATTGTGAAGAAAAGTGAGTAAATGACTGACACACAGAAAATCGCAGAATTACACATTTTAAAGGGCAACACAGCAAGAAGCTTAGGGGTTCGAGTCCCAGCTGGGACAGCCCTGATCCTTCCTGTGTCTGCATGTTCTCCCCATGTCTGTATGGGTTTTGTCTCAAAGACAAATAAGTCAGGAGGATTAGAGAGGCTAAAAATGCCAATTAAGTGTGTCTCCAGTTCTTCCGGTCCTCTGCATCTTCATCCTTCAAACCAACCACCTGAATGTCCTCTCTCAATGTGTCCATGAACCTCCTTGGTCTTCCTCTTTCTCCTTCCATAGCTCCATCTTTCAACATCCTCCCGGGAGAGTAATCCTCGTCTCTCCTCTGGATTTCTGTCCAAACCAACTAACCTTGCTTCTCTAACTTTGTCTCCAAGACGTCTAACCTGAGCTGTCCCTCTGATGTACTCCTTTCTAATCCTGTCCATCCTCATCACACCCGACGAAAATCTCAGCATCTTTAACTCTGACACCTCCAGCTCCGCTCCTTCTTTCTTCGCTATGCCACCGTCTCCAACCCATACAACATAGCTGGTCTCACTACTGTCCTGTAAACCTTCCCTTTTACTCTTGCTGGTACCCATCTGTCACAAATCACTCCAGCCACTCTTCTCCACCCATTCTAACCTGCCTGCACTCTCTTCTTCACCTCTCTTCCACACTCGCCATTACTCTGAACTGTTGATCCCAAGTATTTAAACTCCTCCACCTTTGTTACCTCCACTCCCTGCATCCTAACCACGCCACTGTCCTCCCTTTCATTCACACTCATATCTCTGTCTTTGTCCCACTCACTTTCATTCCTCTCCTCTCTAGAGCATATCTCCATCTTCTCCAGGTTCTCCTGCTGCTCCCTACTCACTACAGATCACAATATCATCAGCAAACATCATCGTCCACGGAGACCCCTGTCTAACCTCGTCCGTCAGCCTGTCCATTACCATTGCAAACAAGAATGGGCTCAGGGCTGATCCTTGATGTAATCCAACCTCTACCTTAAATGTATCTGTCACTCCCACTGCAGATCTCACCACTGTCACACTGCCATCATACATATCCTGAACTACTCTCACATACTTCTCTGCCACTCCAGAGTTCCTCATACAAAACCACAACCCTAAGCACCCTGTCATATGCTTTCTCCAAATCCACAAAGGCACAATGCAGCTCCCTCTGGCCTTCTCTGTACTTCTCCATCAGCACCCTCAGCGCAACATTGCATCTAGAAAATTCTTCAGCATGAAACCATACTGTTCACTGATCCTCACCTCTTTTCTTAACCTAGCTTCCACTACTCTTTCCCATAACTTCATGCTGTGGCTGATCAAATTTATCCTCTATAATTACTACAGCTCTTTGTGCATCTCCCTATTCTTGAAGATCGTAATAGTACACTTCGCTCTCCACTCTCAGCTCCTCACTTGCCAAGATTGTGTTAAACAGTCTGGTCAGAAACTCAACTGCCATCTCCCCTAAACATCTCCATGCTTCCACCATGTTATCCGGTCCAACAGCCTTTCCATTCTTCATCCTCTTCATCGCTGCCCTTACTTCCATCTTGCTTATTTGCTTCACTTTTTGGTTCACTATCCTCACATCATCCAATCTCCTCTCTCTCTCATTTTCTTCATTCATCAGCCCTTCAAAGTATTCCTTCCATCTGCTCAACACGCTCTGTTCACCTGTGAGTACGTTTCCATTTCTGTCTTTAATCGCCCTGACCTGCTGCACATCATTCCCAGATCTGTCTCTCTGTCTAGCCAATCGGTAAAGGTCCTTTTCTCCCTCTTTACTGTCCAACCTCTCGCACAATTCACCAAACACCTTATCTTTGGCCTTCGCCACTTCTTTCTTCGCTCATCTCCTTGTACACCTGTCTACTTTCTTCACCTCTGACTGTCCCACTTCTTCTTTGCCTCCCTCTTCTTCTGTATGCACTCCAGGATTTCTCGGTTCCACCACCGGGTTTCCTTATCCTCCTTCTCTCTTCCTTCCAGATGTCACACCAAGTACATTTCTAGCCGTCTGCCTTTTTTCACTTCTGCAGTAGTTTCACAATCCGGGTAGCTCTTCAACACCTCCCCAGTGCCCGTGTTAACCCTCTGCCTGAATTCCACCTACAGTCCTCCTCCTTCAGCTTCCACCACTTGATCTCGATCACTCCCCACTTTCTCCTCTTCTGACCTCCAAGGTCATCCTACAGACCACCATCCTATGCTGTTTAGCTACACTCTCCCCCGTCACTACTTTGCATCGCCGATTTCTTTCAGACTGACCCTCCTGCAAAGAATATAATCAGAGCATCTTCCTCCACTCTATACGTCACCCTGTGCTCCTCCCTCTTCTTCAAATAAGTATTAACTACAGACATTTCCGTCCTTTTAACAAAATCTACAACCATCTGACCTTCAGCATTCCTCTCCTTGACACCATATTTTTTTAAGCACTAATAAAAGTTAGATATAATATAATATAAAAATATATCACATCATCTAACTTTTATTATCGCTTAAAAATCTAAATATATTTAATTATCATCAACTATAGTGCTGAAATCGTTTGACCTAAATGTCCATCCGATGGCTGAATAGTTTTCAAGCGAAAATCTTCCAGCTCTCTCTTTCTCTCTCTCTCTCTTTATCTCACTCTCTCTCTGTCTCTAACTTTCTTTCTCTCTCTCGCTCTCTCTCTGTCTCTACCTCTCTCTCTCTATCTATCTTGCTCTCTCGTCTCTCCCTCTCTTTCTCTATCTATCTTGCTCTCTCTCTGTCTCACCCTCTCTTTCTCTCTCTATCTTGCTCTCTCTCTCTGTCTCTCTCTCTCTCTCTCTCTCTTGCTCTCTCTCTGTCTGTCTTCCTCTCTCTCTCTCTCTCTGCCCTCTCTCTCTCTCTCTGTCTCTCCCTCTCTCTCTGTCTCTCTCTCTCTCTCTCTCTCTTGCCTCTTTCTCTATCTTCTCTCATTCATTCAGGGGAAGTGTGCCATGATGAGGGAGGAAGTGTGTTACTGTGTATGTTTCCTAACACCGAACGGTTTAATGAAGAGGCATCCACATCCCAGCACTCGGCCATACTGAGCTCCCAGGATGCACTGGGATGGGAAACCACAAGCTGATTGGTGAAGCAGGTCAGCATCCACAGAGAGCAGAGTCCTCTGTTAAACTGCCAAAAGAGCAGGCCGTCTGCTTTCCTCAGCTGTTTCTTCAGCACCCCAGATGATCTCCGTTCATTTTCCAGCAAGATCATAAATGTAATAATCAAATAATAATCAGATTTAAAAAATTCATCTCATGCAGTAAATACAGATGGAGACGATGCTGAAATAAAAAATGTAAATATGTAGGAAATGCACAAAAATGAGAAAGTATAAAGTAAAAATCAATGCCTAACCTACAGTCTCTCTCTCTCTCTCTCTCTCTCTCTCTCTCTCCCTCCCTCCCTCTCAACCCCTCTTTCTCTCTCTTTCTCTCTCTCTCTCTTTCACTCTCTCTCTCTCTCTCTCTTTTTCCCCTCTCTCATTCTCTATCGCTCTCTCATGCTCTCTCTCTCTCATTTCCACCCCATCTCGTCCTTTCCTCTCTCTCTCTGTAAAGCAGAATGCTGATGGATGGCCCCCTGTGTGGCTGTAATGGTCCCATTTATCCACAACGGTGACCAAACTGGACACACACACACACACACAACACACACACACACACACACACACACACACACACACACACACACACACACACACACACACACACAAACAATGCACTTATAAATAATGACTACTACCAACTGCAACAGTGTTCTATTCTATTCTATTGTATTTTGTTCTGTTCTATTTGGTTCTACTGCATTGTGTTCTGTTCAGAACAGAACAGCACAGCACCTAGTGAACCGCAACGAAACCGGACTTCTGCATTTAACCCATGCACAAACACACACCGTGCAGCAGGGGGCAGCTATGAAAGCGCTCTGGGAGCAGTGACCGGGACAGTACCTTGCTCAAGGGTACCTCGGGGCAACCTACTGGTGAGGGGCTTGAACCCACAATCTTCCAATTATGTGGCCGACTCCCTAAACACTAGGCCATCAAAGATCAACTAACTCTATTAGAAATAGAGAGAGCGAGAGAGAGAGATAGAGAGAGAGAGAGAGAGAGAGAGAGAGAGAGAGAGAGAGAGAGAGAGAGAATGACAATGACAAGTAGTCACTTTAACTTCAATTCACTCATTTGCTTCCATATTTGTCTATCCTTTTTTGATTTCACACTTTTCTCATTTTACTGCTATTCTCTCTCTTTCTTTTCTTTTCTTTTCTCTCCCTTCTGTTTTTTTTTTCTTTATCCCCCTTTTCCTGTCTTTGGTTATTGTAAGTCACAGAATGCATGGCTGAAATTGCTCTGGATAGTTGAAACTGAGTGCTCCAAATTGCAGCAGACTGAGATTTTGCAGAGAGAGAGAAAGAGAGAGAGAGAGAGAGAGAGAGAGAGAGAGAGAGAGAGAGAGAGAGAGAGAGAAAGGGATGGGGATGGACGTCACGTCGGATGTTAAATGAAAAGCTCATCCTGCTAACGGATCTCTTCACACCCTGCATATTTATCATGTTTCATCCTGAAGCAGCACGAGGCCTCCTTTGTCTGAAATTTGTTTTGAGAAGTTCCACTTCATCTCCAAGCTCACAAAGCAGCCACTCCACTCCAGCCTCTTCATGCCGAGCCCTTGCTGCCCCTCGCACCACACAGGGGGCAACAGCAGAGCGTGAGGATGAATTTAAACACACACACACACACACACACACACACACACTGCTCCACATTCACACTGGCCTGCTTCCCCAGCTGTCAGTCATACACTCTCCGTGTAAGTGTGTAGGGTCGTCATGGTGCCAGGATTTTGAAATCGATGCTCAGGGACAAATTACAAGGCATCCAATCTATTTTATAGCCTAATCAACTTTCATCTTTCATTTTCTAATGTTCAATTAATCCAAAATGATGGATGCATTGCAATGCCATGAAATATATTTGCCCTTCGATTTATCTCACACTATATTGCGTCTTCAAGACTGAGGGAACTGAGAGAAACACCAGATACAGTTTTCAATGATCGGTTCATTTCTAGGAGTAAACGTTATCGAAGCTTAACCAGTCTTCCATGAAAAAGTAGTTATTCAGTCAACCAGTTAACCGCGCTGAAGAAATTAGTCGGGCCAGACTCTCCAAAAAGACAGGAGGCGGAGCTGGAGGTGTCCGAGTTAAAGATGCTGAGATTTTCCTTGGGTGTGACGAGGACTGACAGGATTAGAAATGAGTATTTTAGAGGGAAAGATCAGGTAGGATGTTTTGGAGATGAAGTGAAAGTGACTATTCTTGTCATCGTGAGAACACACAGCACAGCACATGGTGAACCACAACAAAACTGGACCTCTGCATTTAACCCATGCACACAAACACACACTGTGCAGCTGGGGGCAGCTATGAAAGCGCCCAGGGAGCAGTGATGGGGACGGTACCTGCTCAAGGGTACCTCAGGGCAGCCTACTGGTAAGGGTTTTGAACCCACGATCTTCTAGGAGAGACGAGGATTATATCGGGAGGAGGATGCTGAAGATGGAGCTGCCAGGAAAGAGGAGAAGAGGAAGACCAAAGAAAAGGTTTATGGACGTGGTGAGAGAGGACATGCAGGTGGTTGGTTTGAAGTAGGAAGATGCAGAGGACATGAAGAAATGGAAGTGGATAGTCCACTGTGGCGACCCCTAAATGGGAGCAGCTGATAGAGCTCAACAAGCAACCAAAATTATACATCAGTCCAGAAACAGCTAAAAACCCCCATGATTCATAGTGAGATTCATCATCTGCAAATACGGGGAACACAGAACAGCGGTGGATCTTCCCAGAAGTGGCCGGCCTACAAAAAATCCTCGAAAATCACCTTAAACAAGGTCATCTATTCATGCATGGAAAAGTAACACTTTTAACAGCCTTAGTTACTCGGTCAGCCAATCAATCAAACTGAAGAACTGAGACCAGACCCTCCAAGATCAGATAACTTTCAGCCAATCACTTCGCAGTCCTTTTTCCAACATCCAGTAGGCTAATAGAGCTCAACAAGCAACCAAAAAAAAATCTTCCCAGAAGTGGCTGTCCTACAAAAGAATCCTGAAAAATGCAGCGATGACCCTTCCAGGAAGCCACGATGAACATGTAAGGATCTATAGAACCTTCTCACCTCAAATTAAAAAGTCAGGACAAACATGAAAAAAGCAGGAATATAAAGGTCCATCATCGCATTTATCCAAAAAAAACACCTTCACATCAATCATATACACAGTTTCCTCCTGGACAGAGGTGCTACACATAAGACAACATAGAACGAGACAAAGAACATGACGTCTTGATGACCTCCAAGCCTTTTAGGGTGGATCTGACTTTCCGCAGCTTCGTAGGACTATAAACGGCTGTGCTGCTCTGTCTGATCTGATCACACATAGCTTTGCCCAGCAGTTTGAGCTTGAGCTCTTCTATTAGATCTGAACAGATGGGTTATGTCCCCATCACTGATTGTCCATCCTTGGACACTATTTCGTAATAACCACTGCATAATAGGAACATTACACTAGTCCTGCCATTTTGAAGATACTCGATCCATCACAATCTGGCCTCGTCAAAGCCCCTCAGATCCTCCTGCTTTTTTTTTCCTGCTTCCAAAACGTCAGCTGGCTGTCGACTTGCTGCCTGGTTTATCCCAAGCATTGGAGGGGACCACATCAGAAAATCAATATTATTTATTGTCATTGTTCACATTGTTGTGGCTGATCTTCTATTAGGATCAGAGCTTCTATTAGGATTTTATGTCAAATCCTTTCCTAAATCCAGGAAAATGAATCAAAAACTCTGTGTGTTATTTAAAGATACAATACCGAGGCAGCAGATAGAGATTAGTCTGCAAAAGGCAGTTTAATACGGCCTCCATTTCAGGGGTTAATTCAACAACGATGCACTTTTACCCAGATCCTGCCAAAACCACCCGGACGGGCAAATGAGCATTTTAATTTCTCTCTCTGAGGTACAGAATGAAATGTAGAATAATACATTGTGTGTGTGTGTGTGTGTGTGTGTGTGTGTGTGTGTGTGTGTGTGTGTGTGTGTGTGTGTGTGTGTGTTAATAAACCCCAGTGGTCAGGAAAGACCTCCTGATCCCAGTGAAATTAGACATCCTGAGCAAAGCCAATGAATTTTAATTCACATCCTACATCTCTCGTTCTCTCAGTTTATTCTCTTTTCTCTTATCAGCATGCCACGGTTCACAGCCGAGTTCTCTCACACTCTCACACACACACACGCACACACACACACACACACACACACACACACACACACACACACACACACAAATAGCTTTTTGAACAAGGTATAATGAGGGATGTAGGCTTGGCTGTAAACACACACACACAGTATGTACTTGCATGCATATATATATATATACATTCATTAATATATAAAGATAGTACAAAGAAAAAAGACACACACACACACACACACACACACACACACACACACACACACACAGACACACACACATACAAACATATATATATAGCTGAAGTTTTCTGTAGGATTTTTAAAATTAAATCTATTGTTTCATTTATTTCTATTGAATGATCTCACTTAAGGTTCAAAGTTCAGGGCTTTTGCTGTGATTATTAACTGATTCATATAGTCAGTCAGTCATTTTCTGGGCCGCTTGTCCTAATCAGGGTCACGGGGGGTGGGAATGGTGCTGGAGTACATCCCAGCTCACACAGGGAGAAGGACGGGGACACACCCTGGACAGGTCGCCAGCCCATCGCAGTGATTCAAATATTAATATTAATATTAATTAATATATGATACAATACACCTGATTACCTAATTATTATAGGTCAAACATAGAACATAAGTAGATATTTGAGTGTAATTAAGAGAGTGATTTAGATTTCATCCAAAAAAAAAACACGCTCCATCAAAAACTTTGTGGCATGTACCTCATATGTACATAGCTAGAACCGAGGGGACTAAAAAACACGGAAAGGCAATTAAAGCAGCCAATCGAGCCATTTAGATCTGAATCCAAGCTTTTTGACTGGCTAATGATATAAGCAATCAAATGCACAGATCTGGAAAGAAATTTCAAATTAAAAGTCATTCATTAAGCACCATAAAAGGACTGATTTTCAATACCCAGCGGAACATTTCAAGAGTTTTTCTGTTTCCCAGATAGCTGTGATGTACACAATCTGTAAGGACCCTGTTTATTCTTGTGTGAGTGAGGTTGATAATATAATTTTACATCTTTATAATACGTAACACATCTTTAGAGCTCTGTTCCAGGGCTGGAAAACAGTCTGGGAGGATGTCCAACATTGCCTGGTGATTCTGCTCCACACCTGATGAGGCTAATTAGACTTGCAGTTAATCACCAGTGGGTGTTAAAATCAGGAAGAGCTACTGGCTGGACTCACCACTGGACAGATTACCGTTTAGCTAATCCTCAATAACTCAGCAGATACTGGAACCCTCATTGCACCGGCGAAACGATCAGCCTCCGATCCAGGATGTGAAACACCTACGGTTGTGTATTCTTTGCGGGTTTTGTCTACTTAACACACCCGTGACCCTCCTGTAACCGGCCGTGAGGCTTTGCACTCTGTGTGTGTGTGAACGCTGGAGGCTGAAACATGCAAAACTCCTCCCTCACGCTAATGCATATACATCGATGGCGTAACACTAAACAGTGTTCTGTAAATTCATTCACACACACAGCGAGGCTGCTTTCATCTCAGCGCAGTGTGTTCTGCTCCAGGGAGAGCCTCTGATTGAAATGCAAATGCAGCACTGGAGTAACTAAAGCTGTGTCCTCAGAGATAGGCAAGCTGATACACACATGTAAGCACACACACACACACACACACACGCAGAACCATTCAAAATCTTGGAATCCCTTCATACTAGTAATTGTTGCTATTTTATTTAATAATAATGCGTCCGGTGGGGACTGAAAGACTGACGGTCGTCCACTTTAACAATTAATCACCCACCTATTAAGCCTTAATAATTAAGGAGGAGTTACTGGAATCAGCCAATCACATCGCGATTTATAAGCAGCGGGACCAATTCTGAGAGACAAATGTAGGCCTCCTGGAAGCTCTTTGACTGTAAATGAGCCACAGTGTAAGCAGGAATCAGTCGCTGGTTAGAAATGGAGAACAGGGGCAGCAGCGTTAGGTCTGGACTCTTTGCTGAAAGATTAACTGCAAACCTGCAGCAAAGAAGCTCTCTAGGAATTTCGTGGCTGAATTTTGTTAGAAAGAGTAACCAGGACTGGATCGCGATCGCTCTCTGGTCTTCAACAGAATGCTTCCTCTGCAACTAATCAAATACACCAGGGAGCAGTGCTGGGGACACCCCAGTGTGATTTCTAATAGTACATTAGCCACTTAAGACTTAAGACTAACATACGTAGCTCCCTCCAAAAGCACTGGATCAGCAAGGCCCATTAAATTCATTTTGTTATAAACATGGTGGCTGTGTGGTCAGGCACTTGATCCCATTGTTGGAGGATCACAGGTTTGAGTCATGGACCAGTAGGTTGCCCTGAAGTACCCTTGAGCAAGGTACCGCTAGCAGAAATAAGCATTATTGTAGAGGTGTTTTATTTATTATTTTTTTGTCTTTGGCACTGGCCCAGCTGTAACAGTCACCATTTATCACCAATTTATGTCCATCCATCCTTCCGTTTTCAAACCCACTTATCTGGCACCGGGATCACGGTGGTACCTGGCTGAGGAGGTCACCCCAGACGTTCCCATGCACTTCCACCAGCTCCTCCCAGGGAATCCCGAGGTGCTCCCAGACCAGACGTGATATACAATCTTCCCAGCGTGTCCTGGGTTTGCCCCACGGTCTCCTCCTAGTAGGAAGTGTGCCTGGAACACTTCCACAGGGAGGTGAGTGGGAGGCATCCTAACTAGATGCCTGAACCACCTCATATGGCTTCAGGGGAGCAGTGGCTCTCCTCCAGCTACCCTACAGTGGAAGCTCAGTGGAAACTGCTTGTAGTCAGTCTTTTTCTTTAGTTACTTCTCAGAACTCATTCAAGGTTTGGAACGAAGATGATTGATAAACTGAGAGATTTTCCTTCTTGCTCAACTCTTACGGTCAATTTTAATGAATAAGATCACGAGAAACGGCTCAAATGGGGAGTGACTCGTTCCAAACCCAGTGGGGTCTAATCACCTTTTCTGGGGAAGCAAAGGTGCGCATATATAGGTGCATCTGGCATATACATAGGTATACTTCAAACTACTTCCTTATTCATTTAAGATAAGGGGCATCCTGAATAACAATTCTATTCCAGCTTTGATCTAAGTTCAACATTTTTACTAAAACGTACTAAATCTATGGCCATGGCTGGGAACACAAGATCATTTTAGGCCAATATTTTGATTGCTTTGGTCCACAGCATGGGACAACCAATTACAATTACCGTATCAGATCTTCTTCTTCTTCTTTTTCTTTCGGCTGCTCCGTCAACCGTCTCCGTTTCTTCCGGTCCTCTGCATCTTCCTGCTTCAAACCGACCACCTGTATGTCCTCTCTCACCACGTCCATAAACCTCCTCTTTGGTCTTCCTCTTCTCCTCTTTCCTGGCAGCTCCATCTTCAACATCCTCCTCCCAACAGAATCCTCGTCTCTCTTCTGGACATGTCCAAACCAACGCAACCTTGCTTCTCTAACTTTGTCTTCAAACTATCCAACCTGAGCTGTCCCTCTAATATACTCATTTCTAATCATGTCCATCCTTGTCACACCCAACGAAAATCTCAGCATCTTTAACTCTGACACCTCCAGCTCCGTCTCCTGTCTTTTCGCCAGTGCCACCGTCTCCAACTCATACAACATAGCTGGTCTCACTACTGTCCTGTAAACCTTCCCTTTTACTCTTGCTGGTACCCATCTGTCATAAATCACTCCAGCCACTCTTCTCCACCCTTTTCAACCTGACTACACTCTCTTCTTCACCTCTCTTCCACACAAGTGATGCACAAGCCAGTGTATTTCTTCGTGCCGGTCCCAAGCCCGGATAAATCACATCAGGAAGTGTATAAAACTTTGGCAAATCAATATGCGGACATATTGGTGTTTACGTTCCAGAACAGTTCCAACACTCTCTGGTAAGGAAAACTGCGTGGGTTGATCTACACCCTAGTTATGCTTCGCTACACCTTCTGCATTTATCACTTTTAGCAAACGATACAGTTTAAAAATGAGGCTCGGCTGGAAAACAATGACTTGATTTGCTGGATTCCCTGAAGGCACATATCAGGACAGTTCAGGAGATCTACATTAATCCTCCTCAACTGTGACTCACTCATCAGACTTCTATCAGGTGGTCTTGAACAAAGCTCACACCTGTTCAGCATTGAAAAGAAAGGGCGAGTCTCTCAGAGAGTTTAGTTCAGGTTTGTTTGGGTTGCTTTCTGAAATCTGAGTTCACAAGGTGATGCGGATCGAGGCCCCGAATATTAGGCTCTAGGATCAATTACTCTGGTGCAGACCCGAGTGGGATAACAGTGTTCTGACCTACAAGAATGAACAAAACCAAGGGTCCAAACGCACTTGAGCTTGATGCAGATGTTAAGCATTCTATAAGAGCTTCCTCTGCGTGGGTTAGATGGCCTTCTCCTCCATCAAAAAAGTTGGGTTGAGAACGGGTTGAGCTCCTCAGTCTGAAAAGATCCAGCGGCGCTTCATGTGACTCAGAGGAAGGAAGTGCAAGCCTACACCCTCCCAGTGTTTCCTGTGATGAGACTAGACTGAGGAAAAGTAAAACTCATCCACAATTCTGCTCAATCTGACATTTCTTCACTTTTCATGGATTCTTTTGTAGCAAATGATCCTCAAATTATAAATGTCTTAGACATGGATCCACAAAAAAGCTTTTATATTATTAAAGTATGTTCTTCCAAAGAGAAGCAGGTTCTTGACAAAAGTCAAAACCTCATGGTCAGAGGTAATCGGATCTTCCACCTCTGTCGTCTTGTTACTCTGCACCTTGGGTGTGTGTGTGTGGGTGTGTGTGTGTGTGTGTGTGTGTGTAACCCTCAGCCCTCTCAGGTGACACGGTGAATGAAGAGCAGGTCTGCCTGGTTCTCCTGCCTCGACTCTTTTATTAGCTCTTACTGTGGGAAACGGCTAAATGTTCCATTATCGTCAGACCTGTCCTCTTAAAACTCTTAAAACAAGCCTGTTAAAAATAGGTCAAGTTTTATGTCCAAGAGATTTGAAAAGGCTTTTGTCTTAAGAGACAATTCAACGTGACTGGGAGAGACACAATGTGATAAAACTGTGTGAAGTTCTTTGGAAATCCTGAAGCCCAGAACCTTGGCAGTGTAATAAAAACACTTCACTGGCTTCTTTAGTTTAGAACTAGAACTGTAGCTGTGAAGCTAATGATGCTAGAATACAAAAGTAGTCCAGTCTTAATTTAGGTGGAGGTGGTCTTGAGGAGGTGGTCACCAAGGTCGCCAAGGTTGGTACTTCCAAAGCAGCGGTGGCCTAATGGTTAGGGAGTTGGCCACAGGATCAGAAGGTTGTGGGTTCTAATCCCAGACCAGTAGATCGCCCTGAGGTACCCTTGAGCAAGGTACCATCCCCATCACTGCTCCTCATCGAGATGTCTGTGACATCTTAACCAGGATCTGGCTGCTGTTTGCGAGATGTTTAATTTAGTGAAAGTGACCATCTTTGTTATTGTGAAACACAGTACAGCACACAGTGAACTACAAAAAAAACACCCTCCGCATTTTACCCAAACACTCACACATGTGCAGCAGGGGGCAGCTACTGAAAGCACCAGGGGAGCAGTGACGAGGACGGTACCTTGCTCAAGGGTACCTCACAGCAATGTACTGGTCTGGGATTTATACCCATGAACTTCTGATCTTGGGGCCAATTCCCTAATCACTAGGCCACCGCTGCCCCATTTATGCGACAACAGGGTGCCTTTTAAACTATTTGAAACTATTGTTGCTCCAGTTCTAAAATAAAGACATAAAATCTGGATTTCAAACGTTTCTTGGATGCTTAACTTCACCTGGAGTAAGTGAACATTTGTGTAAATTACATTCTGTACCACAATATTCCTTTAAGGCCTTGCTTATTATGAAGACAGCCATCCATCCATCTATCCATCCATGGAGCTTATCCCAGCCCTCCTAGGATGAAAGATGGAAAAATACCCTGAACAGGCCAGAAGCTTTCAGATAATGGCTTTTCAGACTCTCTCAATAGTGTTTCTTTCCATTGATGTCTACAGAACGGCACTGAAAGAACTGAAAAGCACTCCCCCGACTTTAAACCAGGCATTTAAGATGAAAAAAACGGGCACCTCTTCCACTGAGCAGCAATGAAACAGCACCATTTGTCATTCACAGCCGACCAGTCAATATGAAAGATGTCGAGGATGTCTTCTCAGTAGTCACTCAGCCAAAAACTGCCTGTTTGTGAACATTGGGAGCTGTACAATAATCAACAGTTCACCACAGTCTGAAGAGGAACAAAGAGCTCACTGTCAGTTTATCTCAGGCTTTCACACCTTTAATTTGCTGTGTTGTGTTTAGATTGTCAATCAGATGCCTAAACCTACCCACTCAGAAATCTTCATCACAGTATTCTTTAAAAAAGGTGCAAGAAATGCAGCTATAATACAAATATGCTTCAATCAACCAACACCGTTCCAAAAATACAACGATACACGCTATTCAAGGGACAGGACAGCATGCAGGATGAGGTAGGCGGACGTCAAAGTGTAAAATGTGGTGGAATGTGCAGTATATTTGCAGGAGGTACAATATATAATCAAGAGGACTGGTAACTGACAGACAGGTCAGGGTCAGGGATCACTTATTATAGAGTCTGGAAGAAAAGACCTCAGACAGTGTTTATGTGAACAGAGAAGCTGAACATACAGTCCTGTTGGTGTAAAAATACTATTTAATGCCTGTCAAATTGTCTACAAGGTTCTAGATAAAGAGGTTCCAACCACTCAGCATTCAGCATTAGCAGTAAACTAATCACCTGATCATCTGCACCTGTTTCTTCACTGCTTCAGTTAGACTTTGTTCTACTTGAAGGTTCAGACGTAGATCACTGTGTGGATTAACCAACACAAAACTATCAAACTGCTCAGGTACAGAGACTGGACTGAACATGAGAAACAACAACACTGTCCTTCAGGAAGATCTGGAGAACTGCTCAGGTACAGAGACTGGACTGAAAATGAGAGACAACAACACTGTCCTTCAGGAAGATCTGGAGAACTGCTCAGGTACAGAGACTGGACTGAACATGAGAGACAACAACACTGTCCTTCAGGAAGATCTGGAGAACTGCTCCTCTACAATGTATGAAAAAAATAAATAGTTATGTCTTTGTCAAGTTTTCTCTCTTTTTTTGTGACTTTGTTGCCCCAAAACACTGAAGCACAGAAACTGAACCCAGACTGGACGAGCAGCAGTAACAGAGACTCCAAAGGACCCAAGTGTCCTTAGGCCACTCAGCCCGCTTTATACAAGGACTCTGTATTTACAGTCTTCAACCATTTGTTGTCCAAGCACACTCATGCATTCAATTTAAGGAGACAGGCAAGAGTGAAATGGAAGTTCACAGTATGGTAGTGAGACCAGCAATATTGTATGGGTTGGAGACGATGGCACTGACGAAAAGACAGGAGCTGGAGGTTTCAGAGTTAAAGATGCTGAGATTTTCGTTGGGTGTGACGAGGATGGACAGGATTAGAAATGAGTATATTAGAGGGACAGATCAGGTTAGACGTGTTGGAGACAAAGTTAGAGAAGCAAGGTTGCGTTTGTTTGGACATGTGCAGAGGAGAGACGAGGATTATATTGGGAGGAGGATGTTGAAGATGGAGCTGCCAGGAAAGAGGAGAAGAGGAAGACCAAAGAGGAGGTTTATGGATGTGGTGAGAGAGGACATGCAGGTTGTCGGTTTGAAGGAGGAAGATGCAGAGGACCGGAAGAAACGGAGACGGATGATCCGCTGTGGCGAGCCGAAAGAAGAAGAAGAAAAAGAAGAAGAACAGTAACAGAAAGAACAGTATATCCCCTCTCGCTTAACACATCGTCCATGTTAACAACAATTTATTATTTCTTGTAAACTAGTGTTAAAAATGTATTCCTTCAAAAAATGAGACATTGAAATTCTTTCCCTCACACTAAGCTCTGTTTCATGGCCGACCAGGCTGAAATATCCAGAGATTAACTACTCCAGGAAACAACAGACATATTACAGCCACCAACACTCGACCTGAGGCCTGACGCACATCTGACAGTGTGTGATATTACACAAAATCAGTGGCTTTAAGAGTTCAGGATAATAAAGGATGAAGTCTGGGACTAACAGTGTTTTTTGGATTTCAAGGCACGGAAAACGAAACAAAAATATGAACTTATCAGTGATGCACACCAAAATTCAGGCTCCGCACCAAAATCCCTGTTGAGTTTTTCACATCTTTTCAGCCCATGTTCCCAGTGGAGCACCACAGACCAATGCTCTGCCATCTCACACTTCCAGCAGGAGGCACAGCACCCCTGGAGCAACTCAAAGGTTTTGAGCAATTCTCAGATTCAAGGGCAAACCGGGAGATTCCAACGGCAGCTTCCAGCTGTGTTCAGATTCCCCCTCATTAGTTTGCAGGGCAGGGTGTCTAACGTAGCGTATTCATGCAGATACTCTATATGCACTTCACAGCTTGCCTGAGATCCCACACGGTAGGATGGCATATACCTTCACAGTCAATAAAATACGCCTCACTGAATTTCACTACATCAACTCTGAATCACCCAAAGAATGTGTGAATGTGGTGTATCTCCTGCAGCCAGAATGCTCTAGGAGATGTTTCCTCTCAAAGCTCTTGAATGGTTTTCCTTCAAAATTAGATTTTTCGTTCCAGGATACATTGGCAGCAAGCATTACTACCAACTGCAAAGAAATCCCAACTTGATCCTCACCTATTACTTTTTCCTCAGTGAAGGAAGAAAGTGCAGCAAGAACAGTGTGGAGAAGTGAAGTGGAGATGCTTTGAAAACAGAACTGACGTGGGTTTAAACGAACAGCGGCAGATTAAAACACCTCCTAAAGGTTAATTAACTTTCAGTGCAACATAACAAACATGCCAATCATGAAGCCTTTCAGCACCCTGCTGCTAAATACAGTATCTGATGTAATACTGCGCTCACACTCAGTACTGTCTGCGATCTGTATCAGCTGTCTTACTGTCCTTGTGTCTTTCAAACGGCTCTGTCTGCACTTGTGTGGTATTTGTGTGGTGAGAGTGTTGAGGAGGACATGGCTGCAGATCACTCTGTCATGCTGAGTTAGAATAGCAGACTGGATGCTTTAAAAGGAGGGCGGTGCTTGAAATCATTGTTCTTCCTCTGTTAACCATGGTTACCTGGACTTTTGGAGGATGGTCTGGGGTCAAGAAGGGCAGCAAAGAAGCCACTTCTCTCCAAGAAAAACATCAGGTACGGACTAATATTTTGCAGAAGGTACAGGGATTGGACTGCTGAGGACTAGGGTGATGTCTTTCTCTGATGAATCCCCTTTTCGATTGTTCAGGGCATCTGGAAAAAAGATTGTCTGTAGAAGGAAAGGTGAGCGCTACCATCACTCCTGTGTCCTGCCAACAATGAAGCATCCTGAGATCATTCATGTGTGGAGCTTCTCAGCCGAGGGAGTGGCTCCCTCACAATTTTTTAAGACAACACAGCCATGAATGAAGAATGGAACCAAAACCTCCTCCAAGAGGAACTTCTCCCAGAACAGTCTGGTGAAGAACAACGCCTTTTCCAGCCTGATGGAGCATTATATGATGCCATTAGACAGGAGTGATAACTAAGTGGCTCGGGGAATAAGACATCTAAATGTTGCGCCCATGGCCAGGAAACCTCTCAAACCTTAAATGCACTGAGAACTTGTGGTCAGTCCTCAAGAGGCGTGTGGAGAAACAAAAACCCACAAATTCTGACAAATTCCAAGAATTGATTATGCAAGAATGGGCTCCATCAGTCAGGATTTGGTCCAGAAGTTGATTGACAGCATGCCAGGGTGAACTGAGATCTTGAAAAAGAAGGACCAACACTGCAAATATTGACAAATATTGACATGAACTTAATGTAATTGTCAATAAAAGCCTTTATGGAATGCTTGTAATTAGTTACCATAGCAACATCTGACAAAGACCTAAAAACACAGAAGCGGCAAACTTTGTGAAAACCATTATTTGTGTCAGTCTCAAAACTTTTGGCCACGGCTGTATATACAGTTTCCACCAACAGTCCAAATACGTGCATGTCACGTGGCTTTAAGATGCTAAATTGCCCCGAGGTGTTCGTCTGTGTGTGTGTGTGTGTGTGTGTGTGTGTGTGTGTGTGTGTGTGTGCAGGTGTATCTCTGCCCTGAATGGCAACCTGTCTCGGCTGCTTCTCCACCTTTCGCCCCATGTGCACTGGGATAAACTCCAGACCCCTGCTGCTTTGGCCGTACAGTCTGCTGTAAAATGTATTTCCATGGAGACTGGGTGGGTGGACCTGCTGCACTATGACTTTGAAATGGCTGAACAGAAGAATCCACGGTGCCTCATGCACATGCTGTAGAAGCAGCTGAATAAGTGTCGTTTCTCCAGATTAAAAAAAAAGAATTTTGAAATGTGAGTTGTAACGTTGCTCCATTAACATTAATATTAACAGCATTAAGCAGACAATCTCATCCAGAGCGACTTACATCAATGCTTCATCTCCATATCTGTCCTTCATCCCAGTGACCTTCTACAGACCAGCACCTGCTGATGAACCATCAGCCAAGTCACACCTTTATAAACCCTGCATCTGAGTGAAGCAAAAGAATTGTTAGTCTCAGATATTAGATGATTTTAGATGATTCAGTGGAAGAGAAGAAAGTGTTGAAAGGTATAAGAGAAGAGCTAGATAGGGAAGGTTAATCCCTTGGGTAATCCTTGAACAGATTCCTTCAGATTACACTTGAAGACTGCAAGAGATTCAGCAGTTCTGACCGCCATTCCGACTTTAACATCCAGAGCGCCACTGCGGTGCATCCCAGCCCATTTCCAGCTCTTATCCAGAGTGGAATAAATGTAAAATGTGAAAGATTAAGACTGCTTGACCCCTGTTAGTGCTCTGAAATGCTAAATATCCATGGGTTCTCTGAGCTTGCCTGAAAAAAACTAACAAGGCCTTATTAAAACAAGAAAGTGATTTTACCACTTCACTGATCACAAGTTTTGTTCTAGGGAAATGAATACATTCGGTACCTTGGGTTGAACATTAATGGGACCAAAAAGAGGGGGACGAACAAACAGGATGTGGTTAATTGTAGGACGAATGTCCATTACTGTGCAGTTCATTCTGTTGGTTTTAGTTCACCTTTAATAGTGACCGCTAAATAGTTTGTTAGCACATGGTGAAAGTAGACGGTCTGTGAGCTGCAGTGTGTTGTTTGTGAGAACGCTCTCTGGATTTGTTCTGTTTGTGCTCATTCTTTAACTCCACAACTTCCAGCTCTGCCTCCCTGCCGTCTGCTGTCAGTTCTAGCAGCGGATAACATCAGATGCAGACAAATTCTGAGTTTGTCGCTACATGGCGATGTTGAAGCCTCTCAGTTGGATGTTGTATACTAAACTCATGCTTCCTGTTTTGCTCGGTAGGGCTGTGCTCTTCCTGAAGCTCTCAGGTGCGATGATATCCTTTTTCAGAGGCTTTGCCATCCAGCCTTGAATGGAAGTGAAAGTGAAAGTGACTGGCAGTCATTGCGAAACAGCACAGCACACAGTGAACCACAACGAAATGCGTTCTATTCACCCGCACAAGCACGTGCAGCCATATCATGTGATCGTGCAGCAGTGATGGGGTCGGTAACGTGCTCAGGGGTACCTCTGGGCAACCTTCTGGTCTGGGACTCAAACCCACGACCTTCTGATCCTGGGGCCTAGTCCCTGAACCCTGCTGCCCATCGCACCCGTATTGATAAACACAACACTGAATTTTTCATCTTCTGGGAGCTCCCATTTAGGGGTCGCCAAAGCGGATCAGTTTCCACTTCTTCCTGTCCCCTGCATCTTCCTCTGTCCCCCCATCCGCATGTCCTCCCTCACCACATCCATAAAACTCCTCTTTGGTCTTCCTCTTCTCCTCTTTCCTGGCAGCTCCATCTTCAACATCCTCCTCCCGATATAATCCTCATCTCTCCTCTGGACATGTCCTAACCAACACAACTCTCTCCAGCTCTTCCAACCTGAACTGGCCCTCTCTCCATCCTGTCCATCCTCGTCACTCCTAAAGTTAATCTCAGCATCTTCACCTCTGCCACCTCCAGCTTCCACACCTCTGTGAACCTCAGTGAGCCCTCTCGTCCCATTGTCAATGAACGTGGGGTAGGAGACATTAGGAAGTACAAGAAAGTTTGACACGGTAATGTGTGGCATCCCAGATGCTACGTTGCTGTGGACACTCCAAGAAGTAAAGGCGCCCATTCATCATGCCAAAGGTTTATAGCTGGTCTGACACTGGACGTTTACCCGCAGAAACAAAATCACAAAAAAAAGAATTTATGCCTACCTGGCACACCAGCACAGCAGCAAAATATGGACTTCAAGAGCTTGTACCATGAACAGACATGCATGTCCAAAATGTTTTCCATTTAAATATAGTTTTAATCCTTTAGCGTTTAGTCTGTTCTGCTCAAGGTATAGTGGATGATGTTCATCTATTGCTATGAAAAAGTTCAGTTCTGCTAAATGTTCTGCGCTCTGTAGCTGTCAACATTTAAACAGACAGGACTGTCCTCACATCCTATTATAAACCCATCCATCTCTCCATTCCTCCACCTATGCTAACTAGGGTGTGGCAGGTGAAAGGTGGAGAAACACCCAAGACAGGTTGCCAGGGCCGACACACACTCACATCTCCAATCCATCTGTTATGTCTTTGGACAGTAAGAGGAACCCAGAGCACCAGTAGGAGACCAACACAGGCAGCATGCACAGCTCGGAATCGAACCCACGACCGACTTACTAACGAACCGTGACATCACACATCCAAAAACAACAAGAAATGCATTTTATGATTGTGCCCCACTCCCTTCTAGCTACTGGGTAGCAGTGGGGTAAATTCACTATTGGTCGAGATCTAAAGGTTCCCCCTGCTGTGTTCTGCGCAGACACACCACGTCCCTCAGAAGCAGCGTGAAGAGTGAGCGATGCGCTCTTTGCAGTGGCTGTGGTGCAGGTCCAAGTTAACCTGATGATGTCATTCCCAGCCAACAAGCAGCGTCGCCTGTTGCTTAGCAACGCTGTAACATACTGTCGGGGGGGGGGGGATTGACCATTTAACCCGCTGCTGCATTGGCTGAATCGCACCCAGCAGTATTGGCCGCTCAATTACGGAGGGCTAAACGCTGAAGAGCTAGAAGAGGAGTTAAGCTCATCAATTAGCACGAGACACGTGTGTGTATCCATGCTGATGATGATGTTTTTCATTCATAAAACCCACATATGCACACACACACACACACACACACGCACTGCCCCAATGTGAAGTCTCAGGTTCACGCACCTGGTCCAGTTGCATCCAGCTGAGTAACATATGTCACCACAGTGAGACTGAGACACACACACACACACACACACACACACCCTTCCAGTAGGGTCCCTTGCTGTCAGAAGGGACAGAGCAGACAAACACCACATGACCTGCATGCAAAACAGCTCACACACACACACACACACACACACACTCCTACCTGCCTCATTTTCCTCTGAACTCATACATACACAACCTGCACACAGTCACCGCGACAACCATGCAAAACAATAAACAAACAAGCTTCCTTACCTGCACCTGCGAGCCCGTGCATATGAGTGAGTAAGGGTGTGCATGCAGCTGTCAGCTGTCCACTGCACTCATTCTTCCTCCCTCTCTCATTCTCTCTCTCTCTGGCTCTTAAAGTGTTTTTTTTATTATTTATTTCATTACCACATCATCAGGCTGCTGCTGCTGCTGCTGCTTTAACTCTTCAGCGCTGGAGTCGCTCAGAAAGGGGGGCTCAGAAAACTCTCTTCTTCATTTACACACTGCTGCACTCATCCTTCCCTTCCCTCGCTCTCCCCTCCTCCTCCTTCTCTTCTTCCTCCTCCCCTTGCTCCTCCTCCCCTCCCCCAAACCATTTTTCCTCCCCTCTTTCCCCCCCCGGATGAATCCCCAGCAATCCGATGTGATGCGTATTCCTCCCTTCGCTCATGAAATGACGCTACTTTCCCTCTCGCCTATCTTTTTCCTGCTATCTCTCTCTCTTTCTCTGTCTCTCTCTCTTCCTCACTTTACCGCTCCCTCTCTCCTTACATCCTGACCTTTGCAATATGATATCACCAGTTTCCATATAAGGGGGTGGCGAGGTTGCCATGGCAACCATGGACTCCACCTGTCTCTCACTAACCTCTCTCTTTCTCTCTCTCTGTCTTTCTTTCTCTTTCTCTCAGTCTTTCTCTCTCTTGTCTCCCTCTCTCTCCTCCCTATTTCTCTTTTTTCTCTCCCTGTTTCTCTCTGAAATTATCTTTTTCATCTTTCAGTGTCCCTTCCTGCCTCACTCACTCTCCTTCTCTGTTTCGCTCTCTTTCTCTCTCACCCTTTCTCTGTTGACCGATTAAACAAATAGACAAAAGATAAACAGAACTGAGCGAAACAGCTCTGCAGCTGGAAGTGACTCCAGATTAACAGAGAGATGGAGGGATGAGAGAGAAGAGTGGATTATCTACAGTCTTTACTAGAGAAAACACCTCACGGCCCGGCCGTGTGTTGTACCTAAACGTTCTGTACAGCTCAGTAAGCCGTGCGTGCGTGTTTGTCTTCCTCTGTCTGTGTTTTACGCTCTCCACACTTCCTGCCGCTCAGCTGGTGGTCGAGTGATGCAACAGAGTCTCTGCAGGAAAACCATTCACTGCTTCCCACAACCTGTAATTCAGCAGTGAGGCTCACAGACCCAGACACCACACAGGTCCTGTGTTTGTGTTCAACACCCAAACAAGACACCAGCACGATCCACGGGCAAAATCCCTCTGGGTGACTTTCTGAAACTCCATGCTCCAATTTATTTGCTACCGAGATCACGGTTCTAAAATTCAGATTACAACTAACAGCTTCCGGTCTGCTGTGAGACAAAACAGTACATGTTCAGGAAACAGCCCTTCTCAAATTAGAGTACAACGTCATTGGAAGGAAAAAGACCGGTGGAGATTCTCCGGTGGAGGAGAAACACTGACGAGCCACTTGGTTACACCTACAGTCAGTGTGTGGATCTCAGTCTGAAGCACTGCTGCTGTGCTTTTAAAGACTATGAAGACGTTCACGTTGGTTCTTCTGAAGCTGCACAGCTTTGTGTAACAATAATAACAATAATAACAACAATAATAATAATAATCAGCATCATCACCATCATTAAACTTTATTGATCCCAATGAAAACTGCTAATTATAATTCTTATTAGTTTTAGTAGTAGTATAGTAGCATCAACAATAATAATAATAATAATAATAATAATAATAATAATAATAATATTAATAGTAAAAATAGGCCATTCTCATTGGGATCAGTAAAGGTTTATGATGATGATATTATTATTAATTATTATTATTATTTTATTTTATTTTTTCAGTCATATTGGAATGATTCTATTCTCCACAAGATCCCTCAGGTTCTTCAGACCAGACCACCCTCTTCCAGCGCTCCAAGATCTGATTCTCACGTGCTCACTTCAGAAGACAAGGATCAGGATGGGTCCCACAGTCAATGTCCCACATGTCTGAGTGTGTGTGTGTGTGTGTGTGTGTGTGTGTGTGTGTTCAGGTACCTGTTCTCGTGCACTCCTCTCAGAGCTCCCCCTCATGCTGCTGTGTGAAGGGGATGGTGACGGTGGCAGCGAGTGCTGTGGTGTGTATTTGCTCTTCAGGTGCTCCATGAAGGCGTCCCGCTTGCGCTCCATGTCGGCCTTATGCAGGTTACTGAGAGCCTCCAGGCTCTGGGCTGCGATGACAGTGTGCCGGTGTTCGGACGTGTGCACCAGGCCCACGTTAGAGAAACGGCGTCCGTTCCCCAGCGTCCGGTACTCGCGTGGGTACTCCAGGTCATCAGTGGACATGATGTGACCCCCACCACGCTCAGGGTCTGCAGCAAGTGGACAAAGTAACATCAGTATCTGTTGCAGTACTTGATAGTATGTTACACATGCAGAAATTTTTGATGGCAGTTAGATCTACACAATATACTAACATTATATACACTTATGGTGTTATTATTTGTGTGTGTGTGTGTGTGTGTGTGTTTGTAGTAGTTCAGCTTGATCTGAGTCTTGATCCACTCCTCATTTCTTAATATTATTCTAGGAAACCACCTTTGTTGATACAAAAATACAGTCAGACTGCTTCATCTTTGGCTTATTGAGGATTAAATGAAAGAAACAGGAACACATGTTATAGTGCTCCAGGCTGCAAAGTCCCTAAAGGTTCTAGGAAAAGGGGTTCCAACCACTCAGCGTTCAGAACCAATCAGCTGATCATCTGGAATCATCTGCACCTGTTTCTTCATTGCTTCATGTCTTCAGTTAGACATTGTTCTGCTTGAAGGTTCAGACGTAGATCACTGTGTGGATTAACCAACACAAGACAATCAACTTGCTCAGGTACAGAGACTGGACTGAAAATGAGAGACAACAACACTGTCCTTCAGGAAGATCTGGAGAACTGCTCCTCAATGATACATTAAATATACTAAACGTCTGACTCTCTAGAAGCAAAATATGAAGAAAGGAGGGGTGATTCAAGACTTTTGAACAGTAATGTATAATACATTTAACAACTTTTCAGCCTTGTTGCTTCGTTTAAGGCTGATTTGTTCTTTGATGTCACTTCACCTCAGTAAGTGTCTTGTGCTGGAAAAGGGCTTGTTCTTTATTTAATCATGCAGCGTTGCTATGGTTCACACAATGAGTTCATCAGTGTTACAATGAAACTATAAGAATATAACAGCATAACTGAACTACATTGTGTAGCGCGTGTATTTGATCAATCAGTCACAATCATCAGCACACGAAGCAACACTTATGTATGGAGACAAAAACAAACACACACACACACACACGCACAGAGCGAAGACAGAAGTACAGAGGTAGAAATGAACACAAAAGGGAGAGATAGCAGGCAGGTGTGTGTGTGTGTGTGTGTGTGTGTGTGTGTGTGTCCTGTACAGTTATTGATCTCAATTGTAGGTATAAAGAGAGGAAAGCAAAGTAAAACAGTAAAAGAGCCACGCTTCACTTCAAAGAACAGACTGGAGCCGAATTTTCCCGCCAGTAGATTCCATTTCGTTTTGCCTGTTTGTCATTTGAAGTTTTGTTTATTGCATTCTGAACAAAAACACACACACACACACACACACACACATATTTGAATGAAATTGTTGAAACGCAGAAAAAGAAAACAACATGTACAAACGTTCACATTTTTTCACGTCTGAGCAACAAAAACCCACAAAGGTTTGGCCGTTCAGCCTCCGTTTTTAACCAAGCTGTACAGTCGTTTTCATTCTTTCTAGGTTCCTCCATCATCCCTTCATCCACTGTTTTCACCCAGGGAAAAATGAACCCATCTTTTTTCACCTTTTTGATATCTTTGGTTTACCGTCTAGTCCATACTTTTAGCCTTTTTGCATTCTGAAAGAGGAACGAGTTTGCGTATTTGCTGGATGTAAGAGTCGAGTGTATTTTACTAACATAATCCAGTCCATCGCACCAAAATACGCCACACACACCAGCAAGAGTCAGGGTCACCTTTACCGCACCTAGTAACTAATGCTGCACCTGGAAACTGAGTCTGACCTAACTCTTCACCTTTACCGCACATAGTAACTAATGCTGCACCTGGAAACTGAGTCTGACCTAACTCTTCACCTTTACCTCACCTAGTAACTAATGCTGCACCTGGAAACTAAGTCTGACCTAACTCTTCACCTTTACCTCACCTAGTAACTAATACTGCACCTGGAAACTAAGTCTAAGCTAACTCTTCACCTTTACCTCACCTAGTAACTAATACTGCACCTGGAAACTAAGTCTGACCTAACTCTTCACCTTAACCTCAACAGGGAAAATGCACTGTACACACACACACACACACACACACACACACACACACTGAAGAGACTGAGGACAGAGTGTTGTGTAGAAACAAGACTGTGGTTGGCAAAGGTCAATGAAACACGCAGGACCAGACAGAGAACGTCTGGCCCGTGACGGACTACATTGAGCAGACGGTGGATTCTGATTGGCCGGCTGCAGTTTACCTTGCTTTGGATAGCAGGCCCCAGCGTTAGCTGAAAGAGAAACATCAACCAGTTAATCTCATGAATCAGGCTCACACACAAGCACGCACTCATTGCCCGGCTCGCTGAAAAATTCATTCTTTCTTTTTTTTTTCCTTGGCTATGAAATAAAACATTGATCAGTCAATAAAATGAATTAGAGAAGGAACCCCTGCCTGAGTGCTGATTCATTTCATACATAATGAAAGAGTCGTCTCACATTCTAGATGTTAAAAAGCGGAACCTGAAAAAGCACATTTGGGGGCTTTTAAAGAAAACAAAGCTCAAGGTCAAAGCTGTGTCTCTGAACGAGATCATACCGAATGTGTGCGAATCGTAGATTTTCTACTGGGTGATATTAAAGCTAGCAGGCTAAGACGCTCATTGAATTCTGCATGTAATAACATTCCTGTCTGAATAAAACGCTAAGGGAACGTTCCTGGACATGCTCTGATGGGTTGAGATGGAGCATGGGAAGAGCAGGAAATGTCTTTTCTCAGAGCCTGGGGGTGGGATTAGAGAAACATCTGGAGAATAACCACACCACTCCAAATCACCACATCACCCGAGAGCTCACAAACACAGACCCGCAGTGGCCTGATCTGGATCACCATATTCCACTTCTTCCTGATCACATGGCTCAATTACAGTTAAACCAACTATCTGTGTACAGTTCAGGCCGATTCAACAATCAGGACGTCCCGTTTAGAAGGTTTCTTCAAATGCAGCCTTCGTTTCCATGGATACATCTTTCACCACCTAGCATATCCCAAGATTCATTGCGCACCGGTGATGGATTTATTTATCAGTTAAAATATAGAAAATATACAGCAACGGTGGCTTAATGGTTAGGGACTAAGCCCAAAGATCAGAAGGTTGTGGGTTCAAATCCCAAGACCGAGAGGTTGCCCTGAGTTACCCTTAAGCAAGGTATCCTCCCCGGGTGCTTTAAACATCTGCCCCCCTGCTGCACTAATGGGTAAAATGCAGAGGATGCATTTGGTTTTTCAGTTTTATAGAGGTTAGAAGTTTGTTCAAATTTCCTTCATATCCTCCAAATTTCTTTCCTTCATAGCCTCTAAGAGCCAACCTTCGGAGCATCCTTCGAAGGACACGTCCCATGAATAGGGAAATGTGAGCAGAGACGGACCTGAATACAGCAGGATATTGCCAGTGAGCTGACGGTAAGAGAATATTACCAGTCGGCTTGGTAGTAAGTTTGTATTTCCTTTACGGTTCATTTATTTTATTACTCATTCTTCAAGAGCTCAGCTTATGAACATGATTATGTGAGTTTCTGATTGGTGCAAACTAAATAAGAAGGCTGTGTTCACACTGCAAGCGCTCCATCATGGATTGCTGTTGAGATGGACTGTGCTGGACACTTCGTAATGCAGGAGTTCACATCACATGTCCTGGAGGTTTGACCAGTACAGTTGAGAAGATCACTAGACTGCACTGGGCATCGGCCCTCCAGAACCAAATCTGTGCACATTCAAACATATATCATTCTAATTAGAGGCAGAATAATAATAATAATATATTACAAATCAAGTGCTGAATGTAAAATGCTGGTGCAGTGGTGGCCTAGTGGTTAGGGACCAGGACCCAGGATCAGTAGGTTACCCTGAGGTACCCTTGAGCAAGGTACCGTCCCCAACACTGCTTCCCCGGCACCGAATATATGGCTGCCCCCCAGGTGATATATGGGTAAAATGCAGAGAAACAATTTCGTTCTTCTTCTTTTGGCTGCTCCCGTTTAGGAGTCGCTACAGCAGATCATCCGTCTCCATTTCTTCCTGTCCTCTGCATCGTCCTCCTTCAAACCAACCACCTGCATGTCCTCCATGTCTCACCACGTCCATAAATCTCCTCTTTGTCCTTCCTCCTTTCTGGCAATCTCTCCTCTGGACACGTCCAAACCAATGCAACCTTGCTTCTCTCACTTTGTCTCTAAAACATCTAACCTGATCTGTCCCTCTAATATACTCATTTCTAATCCTGTCCATCCTCGTCAAACCCATCGAAAAGCTCAGCATCTTTAACTCTGACACCTCCAGCTCCGCCTCCTGTCTTTTCGTCAGCGCCATCATCTCAAACCCGTACAATATAGCTGGTCCCGCTTCTGTCCTGGAACAATTTGGTTCACCGTGTGTTCACAATCACAAGTTGTCACTTTTACTGTCACTTCATAAAGTTGGAATATGAGACCTTCACCTTCCCACAGCATTATGGAAGACCCCAGCATCCCTTCCCACATTCGCTTCTCATTCCTGCCATCCGGGAAGAGGTTTCATAGCATACGGCCCTCCTCTACCAGAATGGGAAACAGTCTCTTCCCCCTGGCCATCAGACTTCTCAACCAGAACCGACTCTCGTTCCCATTACTTGAACGCACACACTTCCATATGTACACAACTTTAATTGAACTAATTGCACTTGTTGCGGTTTTATTTCATGTCCTGTCCAGGGTCCTGGAGGAACATTGTTTCTTTTCACCGTGTACTGTGTATGTGGTTGGAATGACAATAAAACCTACCGGACTTGACCTACTTGACTGGGCAGCAACAAAACGCATCCTCTGCATTTAACCCACACTCAACATGCAGCAGTTGGCACCCAGGGAGCAGTGAAAGGGACGGTACCTTGCTCGATGGCACCCCAGGGCAACCTACTGACCCGGGATCTGAACCCAGGACTGTCCGATCCTCGGGTCTAGTCCTGAAACACCGGGCCAACGATAAGAGCAAGTCTATTGTTATTAATTGTTATTAAATTATTAGGTTAAAATTTAAAATGATGGAAGTCGCCAGTCTGACACCCAACATTTGGTAATCAGAAAAAAATTATTTGCTCCAAAAAAGTCTGGGTTCAAAACAAGGTTAACGAAACGAAAATGATCACATTTAAATCGAAATCAAAATGCCGGTTAGATATTTTCCCAGGATTGTTCAGTCCTGGTAATTATCCAGAATGAATAAAATAAAAGAATGAAAATTCATACATTCATAAAATAATGAAAATGCATTGGAGATAGGGATCAAGTGTTGCTTTCGTATTGCATCTGAATCCAAATGCCAGACGCCTATATTGCAAAAGCAATTAACAGACATATTGAGGGGTCCTGGTGTACCTCTAATACATTACGGGACCATTTTTAGAGCAGAAATGTCAAAATGACACCCATTTCCACCAATATGGTTCTTAATTCTTACTGTGAGCGATATCGTATCTTTTATTAAGGATATCTCTGTGGGGGATCCGAGTAATCTCTCTGGGCTGCCTCAGTGCCACCAGTCTCATTTCTCTACAGCCAGACTTATGGAACTTACAATTCGATGAATAATTCACATATTATTTCAATGATGCTGCGTTAAATATGAAACCAGTCAGCAGATTATGAAGTATGATTGGTGCTTTAAGGACATAATGGAGTAATGGGGTGCTGGAGATGAGGCTAATTTGAGTGACCTTGTGGTTAATACTGTATTGAATGCTTTAACACACACACACACACACACACACACACACACACACACGTGTGCTCTCGGGGACAAAGGATGTGATGCTGAGAAGCTGTGCACTGGCCCTGACACAAAATTAGCTTGATGAATGGCATTTGCACTTGCGTTAAGTGCTTTCATTAGCAAAAAAGATGGAGCTCCTCCAGTGTGAAAGGTTTTAAAATGCATGTCTGCACCATTATGGGGTGCAAGTACACGCGTCATGATGAACTGTAGCTCACCGGATTGCCTCTCTCAGAGCATTAGTTTCATTTTTTGAGACTTTTCCAGGATTGAGCAAATGCAAAGGTGAGAGCAGAGTCTGGGGGTCTGGAAACTCCCTGCCTGGCACATTTCAGAGCCTTCCCTGCTTAAATGCGCCCACTAAGAGTTTTTCATATTTTTTGTATATCACTGAAATGATTAGATGAAAACGTTCCATGATTGCACGAAAGCAAGTGTTTATGAAAAAAGTGAAAGTGAAAGTGACAACCCTTGTCATTGCGAGGTCACGGCACAACACACATGAACCACAACGAAATTGGACCTCTGCATTTAACCCATGCACACTCAAACCCGTGCAGTAGTGGGCAGCTATTGAAAGCGCCCGGGGAGCAGTGATGGGGACGGTACCTTGCTCAAGGGTACCTCAGGGAAACCTATTGGGAAGGGGTTTGAACCCCCGATCCTCCGGCTAACGCCCTAACCGCTAGGCCACCGCTGCCCCAGAGATCATGTCAGAAGTGGGATTCGAACCCACGCCTCCAGGAGCGACTGCGACTGAGACTGTTTATCACTCTTTACTGGCTGCAGAGAGTGATGTAAGTCACGCTGTCTTAAGGCTGCATTTACATTTGCAGCTTGATGTTCCCCCGGATTTGTGCTGTGAGTTTGTGCGACCCGTTAGGATGCGCAGCTGTTGCCTTTTGTACATTAAGAACAAGCACGGGGTCACTTTTATATACAAATACAGCTCTGAAAATGAAGACTCGTCATGGTGACCACAGCCTTGATCTCCCGGCCCCGGGTGACTGCAGCGTCAGGAGGCTTCAGACCCGTGATTTCGGGATGGCGGGGAAGGGCTGGATGGAGGTGCCGCTCTAGAGGCAGCGTCTGAGACTGAAGAGGCACCGCGGGGTGAGGGAGGACTGATCAGATCAGAGGGAGGCCTCGACTCATCACTTTCTACCGGCTGATCATCAATGAAGGTTTCACTCATTCACTGACTCACACACTCCCTCACTCACTGTCTCACACACTCCCTGCCTCACTCTCTCACACACTCATTGACTCACTCACTGTCTCACACACTCCCTCCCTCCCTCCTTCACTCACTGTCTCACACACTCCTTCACTCATTTACTCACTGTTTCACTCACTCCCTCGCTCACTCACTGTCTCAAACACTCACTTACTCACTCACTCTCTCACACACTCCCTCCCTCCCTCACACACTCCCTCATTCCCTCACTCACACACACTCATTTGCACACTCCCTCACTCGCACACTAACTCTCGCTCATTCACTCACTCTCTGGTCCTCCACATACAGTAGAAGGAAAAGGTGCTCCTTTCCTCATCCATTCCTCCTTTCTTCCCTCTCTCTCTCTCTCTCTCTCTCTCTCTCTCTCCCGTCCTGTACTATTGTGAGTCTGAGTGTGTGAGTGCATGTTAAACCCAGCACAGGGGTGTAAGACACTTCAGACTGACATGAAACATCCTCCGAGTGGTGTTAGCAACCACAGAGACACGAAAAAGTTCACCCATCCTCGACTCCTGCTCTCCTTTGCCTTTAACAAGCATGAGCGAGTCTGACAGATATGAGGCCGAGGATCCGGCGTTGTAGCAATAATGTCCTTCGGTATGTCCGGCTCCAACCGCCTCATTCTCTTGAACGAAAAAGCCCAAACAGAGCTGGGACCAAATGGAACTCTTCTAGACTGGTGGGGCTAATTCTTCATGAGCTGAACCAGGGTGGCCAAAAAAAAAAGTATAAATACAGACACCGGGTCAATGCTTCCAGAATCACAGATTATATACAGTACTCACAGTAGGGCTCCTCAATTATGGCAAGAATTATAATCTGGATTATTCTGGTCAACATTAAGATCAGGATGATTTAACTTTGGAAACATCATGCATATCATTTCTTTTTTTTTTTTATTTTCTTTTAAAATAGCATTTTAGCTATTACTTTTTCTTTTAACTTTACATTTCAATTCAAATAATGAAAAAAAAAATCAAATTAACAAAATATATTTGGTTTTTATTAATAATATTTAAAAAAATAATCGCTAAATCAATTTCCTCTAAATTAAAAGGACACATTATGTGCACCGTTACAGGCTGAAAAACCAAGCAGGTGATGTTTCCTCCACCCGGGCTGGAGACCCTCTCCGAGCTGGACGGGATGCAGAAATTTCTGTACCGGATTTAAAAGCGCCAGTTATTGTGTTTTTATAACTGCAGTCATTTTTG
>CM029384.1:4769342-4781842 GCA_017165825.1 Hepsetus odoe
TCTCTTTCTCTGCTCTTTCTCCCTTATCTCTCCTTACCTTCTGCCCCTTTCCTCCTTCTCACCCATCATCAGTTCTCCCTCACACTTCTACCTTCTTCATATTCTTCCACCCTCCACCCTTTAGCTTTCTTTCTTTCTTTCTTTCTTTCTTTCTTTCGTTCTATTTATCTCTTACTCTTTGTCTCTCTCTCACATGCATTGCCTCTTCTCTTTCTTTTTTTATCTCTCTTACTCCTTTTCTCCTACTGTCCCTTTTTCATTTTTTTCCTGCCCTTCTCTCATTGTTTCTCCCTCTAGCGTTCTTTCTTTTTCTTTCTCCATTCTCTCTCATTTTCATCTCTTGCATCCTCTTTCTCTCTTTTCTTGTTCATCCACCACATTCAGTTAGCTCTCCGCCAGCCTATTCTTCCTCTCTGTCCCCACTATCAGTTTCTCCCTCTCTTCTTCCATCTTCGTATTCTTCCACCCTCTCGCTTTTTCCTTTCTTTCTTTCTGTCTGTTTATCCCCTTACTCTTTGTCTCTCTCTCATGCATTTCCTCTTTTCTTTCTCTTATCATCTCTCTTACTCCTTTTCTCCCACTGTCCCTTTCTTTTTCATTTTTTCTTGCCCTTCTCTCATTGTTTCTCTCTCTACCTTTCTTTCTTTCTTTCTGTCTTTCTTTCTTTCTATTTCTTTCTTTCTTTCTAACTTTTCCAATCTCTCTCCCTTATCATCTCTTTCATCCTTTTTTCTCTTTCTGACCTTATTTTTTCTCTCATTCTTTTCTCTCATTCCTCATTCAGTTCTCTCTCTCTCTCTCGCTCCTCTCTCTCTCTCTCTCTCTCTCTCTCTCTCTCTCTCTCTCTCTCCTCTCTCTCTCTCTCTCTCTCTCTCTCTCTCTCTCTCTACTGGTTAGAGTTGCTGACAATTCAGTGTCCTCTTCTCACTGCATAATTGCTATGACTGCCCAGAGGCTATCAAACTGACTGAGAAACAACTCTCCATCCACCAGGTCCATTAGGGCTGAGTCACACACACACACACACACACACACACACACACAGGCAAAGCATGCACATGTATATAACACATCTGACTTATTTTGCTAGTATGCATGAAGTTATTCTCTTGGGATTTGAGAAAGGTGCTGTATATTCTGCTTTATAACTCAGTGAGAACAAACAGCACCAAGTATTTAAGAACGGATAAACAGAAAGAGCATCACATGACATCCTCTGTCTGCTGTACCGCGCTGATGCTGCAGTAAAAAGCCAGTGCTTTTGGATTTTCCTGGGTGATCGTGCTCGCATTTCCACCGCGGATAAAAACATCTGAAGTGATGTGGCGTGTTTATTAATGTAGGCATTAACGCACCCTTTTGTCCTCTTCTTATCCATCACAGATACAGGTTCCTGAATGAGGGCCATAATTGAACCAAATCCCAGACCAGTAGAGGCTGCTCCTGGGGTGCTATGAGCAATTACACGTCCCCTCTCACTGCTCCCCTAGGTGCTGGATGTAACGCCCCCCTGCTGCGGTATGTGGTTAAAAACAGGGCTTGCATTTTCATTGTGTTTCAATGTATTTTAGCGTTCATAATGACATAGTCCTTTCCACTTTACACATTCAATACCCAGCCAGTTAGCACTTCCAGCAGAAACACTGCCACACACACACACACCACACACACCACACACACACACATACACAGCAGGTGAGAGGTTTGCTGGCCTGTTCTCTCCTCTGAGTGTTTATAATACTCACTAATTAGAAGCTAAGCAGAGATTCCTCTCCATCCCCTCCTCTCTCCTTCTGCTCTGCCGTTCTTCCTCTTACTGCTCTGCTCTACTCCTCCCAGCTGATCCTGAGAAAGATCCAGGGGCAGATAAAATTAGCATAGTGATTGGTGTGGAATCAAACCAGGTTGGAAATTTCTTTTAGTAATAAGCAGTCTTTTCAAATAAGCCCAGTTTCTCTCTCTCTCTCACCTCTCTCTCTCTCTCTCTCCTCCTCTCTCTCTCTCTCTTTTTCTCTTTTCAGACTTAATGCTTTTCCTTATTTATCTGAGAGAAACCACAGAGACATTGCAGCTTGTTTGTATTTGTTATATTTCAAAGATTATACACACATAATCTTTCCCAGATATAAAAAAAATCTGATATATAAATTTCAGTTTATTTAAAAAGAAGAAAAACAAAGAACAGGAAAACCAGCGAGTCGCAGGATATCAGTAAGATTTTATATCAACACTAAAGAAAACAGGGTTTTCCAAAAGATCTGTGTAAAAATGAGCAGTGATTCGCTAGACTTCAGTATCAGGTGTCAGACTCTGTTATTACACTCATGTCGTGCATTAAACACAGAGATGTTCAAGTGTTAAGCAACCATGAAAATGCTGCATATCTTTCTCGCTCATTTTCATAGCTGCTTGCCCTAATTAGGATCTCAGGGAGGGTGCTGGAATCTGTCATCTCACAGGAGGAAGAACAGGAGACACCTGGACATGATCCATACTTTGGGAAAGACAAAGACCATCACCACAACTCACACTTAGGGACAATTTAGCATCTTCAGTCCACCTGATGTTCCTGTCTTTGGATGGTGGGAGCAAACCGGGGGAGGACAAATTCTACACAGAAAGGACCTGGACCGTCCCACCTGGATATCGAGCCCAGGAGCTACCATGTGAGACCAGCTTTGCTGCTATCCCCACCATTACACATGTTGTGTATATCATTATTAAAATGTTCAGTTCCTGAATTTTGGTGTGGATTGTTAGCTCCAGCGGGACACTTCAACATCTGACCCGCTGTGAAAAAGTGCAGTGGGGCGCTGTTGGCGCCGAGTTTTAGAGCTGGGCCCCCCATGATCCAGAAGGTCACAGGATTCGAATCCCAGGCCAGAAGGTTGCCTAAGTACCCTTGAGCAGATACCGTCCTTCATATTCAGAGGACAGTTTTGGTCGTTACGAGGTTAAGCTGTGTGTTGCAACAAATGACTACACATTAATAAAATAGTCACTTTCACTTACGCTTAACCAAACATGGTTGTTAATTGAGATCAATTACAGCAGAAACCGACGAACGTTTTCCTGTCAGCCCGTTTGGGGCTTAATATCACTTAAACAGAGGGCTTTCCAGCGATGTGGAAGCAGGCTAAAGCTCCAGAAACGGCTCAACTAAAGCCTAATCAAAAGAAAAATGACAGCAGAACCCAGACAAACCTCAGAGATTCTGATCCTCCTGCTTCTCAAGATAAGTCAGCGTTCGTGAATTCCGTAACAAAGAGACTGAGCAGTGATTCCACGTCGGATGGCTCAGCTGTCTGGAGAACACAGGCCTAGCCTCATGCGCCAAAAGTACCATGACATTGAAACCTTGTGTGGGAATAATGGCTTTCTTACGAATGATCGGGCCTTTGCAGAAAATACAAAGAAATTTGAGCAAAAAAAGAGGACCAAGTCACAGCTATACGCTGCCTTGGAAACCGATAAAATGACCAGAACGCTGCCGCTGAACGGCTCCAATACGATGCTGCCAAACTGGCTGTTAAAGGACACATGTCCATGAAAAAAAACTCATTTTACTCAATCAAACTCCTAAAACCAGCTGTAGCACCTAAGCGGTGATGACAAACAATGCTGGGAGATTGTTTGCATACTTCAGTCACATGTGCCAGGCGCAGTGGCCTAGTGGTTGGGCGGTGCTAACCACCTCGGTGGAGGATGGGAGGATTTGAGCCCTTCCCAGCAGTTTGCCTATGGGAGTGCCCTTGGAGCAGGTGCAAGTACATCACCTGCTCCAGAGCACTTTCAACCTGAAGCTGCCCACTGCTGCCACAGTGTTTGAGTGTGCATGGGTTAAATACAGAGGTCCAATTTGGTTGTGGTTCATTGTCTGCTGTGCTTTGACCTCGCAATGACAAGGGTTGTCACTTTCACTTTCTTTTTCATATAGGCAGAGTAACACAAAGTGCCTGTTCATTCCTAGCGGCATAAAGAGAGGTTGTAAGTGATGAGTACTGAATCAATGAACTCCTTCTTGTACACATGGAACAACATAAGCTGTAAAAAAGTCCTACAGGTAAAGTGACATCAAGTAAAATCATCATGCCTCATTTCTTCCAGTCCTCTAAGCCATGCACTCCATTTAGTGATCCTGCCATGTCCTCTATCACCGTCCATGAACCTCCTCTTTGGTCTTCCTCTTCTCCTCTTTCCTGGCAGCTCCATCTTCAACATCCTCCTCCCAGTATAATCCTCATCTCTCCTCTGCATGTCCAAACCAACGTAACCTTGCTTCTCTAACTTTGTCTCCAAGACGTCCCACTAGAGCAGCCACCTAATATCTGTTCAATTCCTGTCCGTCCTCCCCATCACACCCAATAAAATCTCATCTTTGCTCCTGGCGCCTCCAGCTCATATCTTGCCTATTTTTCATCAACCCACCTTCTCCTTGAATACTTCATTAAGCAGTCTCCTCTGTCACCAGCCTTTTCCTTCAAACCTTCCTTTCAAGATCTGTGCTGAAAATGTGTGACATTAATTGAATCACTGTAGCTAAAACAATTCCTTAAATGGAGATATGGAGGTCTGGAGGTGGCTAGTCAGGAGTGGTGTTGGGAGAGCTCCAGTGTGTTTATTTGTTAGCGTTTAAAGGTATGCTTATGTAGTGTATTTATTTGTTTATTTAGACACCCCTACATGTGTGTGTGTGTGTGTGTTAATGTTAATAATATAGTATTGTTTAAAAGATCAATTGCTTAATTACTTAATTAAGCAAGATTGAAGACACTCTATATACATTCCTAAAACAGTATATTGCACCAGAATATAACCAAAAAGCAAATAAATCATCAGGTTTTCATATCAATATATCCAGACAAGTCTAAATGTTTTAGAGAGAGTGAAGATATCTCTTCTCCAGTGTCCAATCAATCTTTTCTTTTCTTTTGTGCCTCAAACATGTTCCAACAATGTAACAACAAAGATATGCTATAGCAATAATAAGGACTAATAAATGATAGACTAGCAACAATCCTTTCTGTTTATGTCTGACGTCTGTGTCTTCCCAGCTTTGTGTCCTGTTTCTCCTCTCTTTTCTTTCACTGATCCTCCTTTCCTCTCTCTCCATCCTCTTGCTTTCCTCCTATCTGCTGGCATCTCTCTCCTCTCTCTCTCCCCTCTCTCTCTCTCCCTCTCTCTCTCACTCCCTCCTCCTCCTCTCTCCTCTCTCTAACCCTCCTCTCTCTCTCTCTCACTCTCTTTCTCTCTCCTCTCCCTCCTCTCTCTCCCTCACTCCACTCTCTCTCTCTCTCTCCACCTCTCTCTCTCTCTCCTCCCACTGCCTCCTCTCTACTTTATATATGTAATAATATGTTGTATATGTGTTATAATAGTAATGTGTCATTAAATAAATATTAATATGTATGTATGTTATATGTGTGTAAATATGTAAATGTGTTATAATATGTATTAAATAAATATGTATGTTAGTAAATAAATATATATATAATAATAATATATTAAATAAATGTATATGTAGTAAATATATATGTGTATTGTGTAAAATAATGTGTACTAGTATATATATGCATAATGTGTTATGTATGTATATAATAAATGTATGTAAGCAGAATATAAATATGTTGTATGTGTAATAAATATGTATATGTGTAAATGCAACATAATATATAATAAATAATATATAAATATATATGTATATCTTTTCTCCCCACTCTCCTCTCTCCCTCCCCCTCTCTCCACCCTCTCCTCTCTCTCTTTCCTCCCTCTCCCTCTCTCCTGCCCTCCCTCTCTCTCTCCCCTCTCCTCTCCTCTCTCTCTCTACGTTCCCTGTCCTTCATCCCCTCCTTGTAGGTGAGTAGTTACGATGCTGTGACTTACAGCTGATGATTAAAATGAGCCGTTAGTTTGGATGAGCAAACATGATAAAGTGAGAACTGAGGACAGGTGAGGAGGTTACAGCACACACACACACACACACACACTGTCAATACAGGCTCCTACTAGTTATCAGTGGTGCAATATTTGACAAGGTAAATATTAGAGGAAGAATGACCCAATATTATTAAAAATTCATGCCGGTAGAAATACACAGCCACATCGTGTAGCTAGGGCAACAACCTAAAAGTGGCTGGTGAGAGAGGCTTTACTGTCCACAGCTTTTCAGCTTTCAGGCCTCGTTGAGCTGAGGAGGAGGGAATGGAGGGATGTTTTATTCAGCTCTTCGGTGAGGGACAGTTTTTGGTGCAGTTCTGTACCCTCAGCTGTGTCAGTTTCTACAGCAAGGACTGAATTACACAGTAGCTCATGGAGAATGACTGAGCAATGTTCTGCTGCTCCAGGCTCTGCGTTCAATCCTACCCCAATCCTGTTTTATCACCGCCCTACCCCTCTCTCTCTCTCTCCTATCTCTCCCCTGCTCATTTTTTCTCTTTTCCTCTCTTTTCCTCCCTGTCCTCCCAGCGGAGAAGCGGGCAGAAAAATCGACCCACTTTAGGTACATGCAGAAGATAGGCAGCCTGCCCCGCCATGAAGCAAATAAGAAGCAAGCTGGGCAGAAGGTTTCCACTTTTAACACCAAAATACAGACTGTGTGCTTTGAGAGCTGCTGTTTTGTTATAGCACTAGGGCCTTTATGAGAGAACTAATATACTGAATATGCAGTGTGTTCATGGAAAACCATGAATTAACAACGAACTTAAAGCCCTTTCCAAAGAGGTCTTTATTCTAGCGATTCAGATTCTCTCAGAATGTTGTACATTATGATTAAGTAACCTTCAGGTATTTCTTCCTTCTGCTCTAATGGAAGTTACCCAGGAGGCAATCGGTGTGCTCTTTGTAATTCATGCACTTGAAAAATAATAATTTATAGATGGCCAGAGGAAGAGACCTGGCAGAAGAGAAGAGATGAGGAGAGAGGAAAGAGATGAAAGCAGGATGATCACTGTGGTGACTTTATTGAAGACAGTGGAAATGAAGAGAGAGAGAAGAAGAGAGGAAAGGAGAGATTAGAATGATGAAAGGAAAGAGCAGAGAGAGAAGAAGAGAAAAAGATGAAAGGAGGAAGGTGAATATAGAAAAGAGAAGATGAAGAGCAGGAGGGAATAAGAAAAAGGGTATTGATGATGATTAGAGATGTGTGTGTGTGTGAAAGAAAGAGCAGGAGAAGAAGATAAGAAAGACAGGAAGAGAGAGACATGAAGGTGCAGAAAAGGCTGAGAGGAGGAGGAGAAGAAAGAGAGAGAGAATGAAAGAATGAACTACAAAAGAAAGAGAAAGAAAGAGAAGGAAAGAGAGGGAAAGAGGCAGGGAGAGAGAGGGAGTACAGGAAGAGAAGAAGTAGGAGGGAGAAAGAGGAAGAAGGAAATAAAAGAAGATTAAGAAAAGGAATGAGAGGAAGAGGAGAGAGGAATAGATAGAAGATGAGCTTGCAAGAAGAGAAAGGAAAGAGGCAGGGAGAAGGAGAGATTAGAAGATGAAGGAGGAGAAGGAGGAAGAGGGGGAGAAATGAAAAGAAGAAGAGGGAAAAAAGAAGATGAAGATGAAGAAAGAGAAAAAGAAGACAGTCTCAGACTGTAGTGCATGACACAAGCATAGCACTACAAGCGAGCACATGTTATTCCAGGCAACATTGCTGTTAGCTCATCAAATCTTATGAAATGCAAAAGCTCTTTCTTTTCCAGGCCACGATTATGGATTACTTTACATAAGGCAAAATAAATGCAGATTTTTAAATAAGGGCTCCACTCGTTCGCTCACTCCATTTTCACCATGCTTGTCCTAAGTGGGGTCTCCAGAGTGGTGCTGAGTCTGCTTCCAGCCTCACAGGGTGAAAAAGTGAAACACCTCAGGCAGGTCAGCAGATCCATCCCTAGGGCAGACACACACACACCACCACACACACACACACACACACACTCCGTCTTCAATGGCATTAGGTCAGAGAGCCAAGGAATGGACCAGTCTTGATCAGAGGATGCATTAGAAAAGTGAAATTGAAAGTGTGAATTTGTCGTGCTGATGCGCAGCACAACACGCTACGCGGTGTGAGAGCCCGGGGGCGGTCACCTCGCTCACGACCGAGGTTGACCACGGTCCTGGGGCTGGATCTAAACACGCTGACCACCGCTCCCAATTGAGCTCACATGACGAACGGTGAGCCAGCGTTCCTCTAAGATCATTATTTATTTTAATTATTATAATGGCTCTAATGGCTGGATCAGCAGTGTTGGCAGCACGGAAGAGAAACTGCTGATGAATTTTTCATCTTGAAAATCTCAGACATCAAATAACGCCTGGCACTTTCAAACCTGACAGCAAAATCCTAACGAGCATGAGTCAGAGTTTGAAGAAGTGAAGCTGAATTTTCCTACGGAACATAAGAAAATACAGTGAAATTGAAGGAAGGAAGCAAGAAATGACTCGGTGGGAGTGCTAGTCCTCCAGAGAGAGGCCTATTTGGTCACCATGACAACAGTCAGCTCTTTTCTACTGCTAACCTTCTAGATACCATCATTGTAGTCATGCATGCACACACACACACACACACACACACACACACACACACACAGAAAGGCTTGAAAGCCAATCATACAGTCTTGAATGCAATCTCCCACAAATGTGACTCTACTGATCCTGCCTGGAGAGACACAGAATAAGATCACGATTAAAAAAGAAGTGCCATCTCAAGAAATACTTAAAGAGGTTTAAAAAAAAAAAGAGTATCCCTCCCCTCATGAAAATGAGTCCAATCGACAGCTTTTAAAGATTACTTTTCACATTCTGCCCTTCCTGCAAGTCATTTACTGCTCATTGGCTGACTGGTGGGTGATGGGAGGCGTGTGTGTGTGATGAGTTATGATCCTAGAGTGCATAAGCCTGTGAGTCAGGAGATTTGGATGTGTTTTCAATTGGCCTAATGTCACTGAGTGTATCTGTCCTACATTCTATTCTAAAAACTGCTGCTAGTGCTGTGTGTGTGTGTGTGTGTGTGTGTGTGTTCAATTTGAGTTGTATTGCTGTTATTAGTTAAATTAACATCGATCTGGACTCTGGCGTTAAGGGTATTAGTGTATTGTACATCCAGCTGAGCGAATTGGCTAAGACCAATATCTTCTCAGAAGGTGCTTTGTTTTAACTCACGCTGATAGCATTCAGGCAACGCAACACACTGAAAACACGGCGCTTCCTAACTTCCGTCCAAACCGTCAATCACCACGCATGTCAGTGGACTGGAATGCATGAGTGATCCTGTAGGTGTGATAGCGTGTGTGTGAGCTCCAGGTCGCAGTGTCCTGTGCGCCAGGTGTTCCTCAACGTAAAGCATACCATGGGTCAGGATGAGCGGATTAGGATGATGGATAGATGGATGGATGGATGGATGGACAGAATTTAAAGTAAATTATTAAATATATATATTGCAATTTTCACCAAATAAACTGTACAGGTTGGAGATGTTAGTGTTGACTTCAAGACAGGAGAGTGGAGCTGGGTGTCAGAGTTAAAGATGTTTGGTTAGGTGTGACGGATGGACAGGATTAAGAAATGGTGTATTAGAGGGGACAGATCAGGTTAGACGCTGTGGAGACAAAGTTAGAGAAGCAAGGTTGCCTTGGTTTGGACATGTCCAGAGGAGAGACGAGGAGGGAGAGGAGGATGGAGCTGCCAGGAAAGAGGAGAAGAGGAAGACCAAAGAGGAGGTTCTTGGGCGTGGCAGAGAGAGAGAGGACATTCAGGTGGGTGTATATATATATATATAAAACCCCCTCCCCTGCTGTCGTTCTTGGCAGGATCGGCCTGTTGGCTGAAAGAAATATGACAGTTCTTCTACCGCTGCTCAAATAATGTTTCCTATTTTCAGGTTTTTTCTCGTTCCCTCTTTGCACTTGGAAAACATCAGGCGATGGACTCCAGTGTACCAAATATAAACTCTATCTACAAATATTAATATGCTAATGTTGGACACGGTTTTTAACAACATGGTGAATCTTTACGCTTTCAAAACATGAAACAATGGAGCTGATGGACAGGACGGTAATATGAAGCAGGAATTACCGATGCTACGCGGCTACAGGTCGAAAATATTTACTCAATATTTAATTTAACTCATACTGACCAGTACTGCGGGTCTGTTAATCTTGGGAAGGGAAGGGAAGATTTGTGCACATATATCGCAAGAAATTCAGAAAGAGTGAAAGTGACTATTTACATCATCGTAAATGCAGCACAACTTTGCACAATAATTCCAGCCTCCCAGTGGTATTTCACCCAGAACACTGTGTACAGCAGAGCAGCTATTTAAGTGCCCAGGAGCAGTGACAGGGATGATTGCCTTGCTCAAGGGTGCATCAGGCAACCTACTGATGGTCAGATCCTGATCTTCCCGTTCAGGAGCGTCCCCTCACCACTGGAGCTGAGAGATAGATAGATATGAGATGTATATGCAGTCATTTCTGCGGCTTGTCCCCTGGCGGGGTCACGGGAGTGGAGTCCATCCCCAGCTCACACAGGCGGGGGCCGAGGGGACACCACCGTGGACAGGTCGCCCGGCCCGCCACCGCCTTGGGGAAGAGGAGGCGTGACTTAAGGGACGGTGCCTTGCTGAGAAGGGTACCTCAGGGCAGCCTATTGGGAAGGTTCAGGCCCACAGACCCTCCGATCAACGTGGCCGACGCCCAAACCACTGAGCCTGCTGCCACGATTTACAAACATTTGTAGACATTTGTTTGCAACCTGAAAATAATTGCGCATACATGTAAACATATTTACTTTAACTTTGTATTCTTATTTAATTAGCTAGCTATTCAAAAGCTATTATTATTGCCCCCTTGAGGTCTGACGGAGAATTACTGAAGGAGTGGAAACACATTGCTATTTATTATTGGTTAAAATATTTCATGCACACACACACACACACACACACACACATTTCCTGGTTAGCTGCGTCCCTTGCGATTGACTTTGCCGGATCTTGGAAATTCACCATGCACAAGAAAATTAACGACTCGGCTGCTCTAAATAATTGAGCCTGAGGAACATGCTGAGCTGCTCACCTTCACCAGGATGATCTGAATCTAACGATGGTGATGATCAGGTGTCGCATTGGACCTTCTTGCTGTTGATAAGCAGCGGATAGGACGAGCCTTTATACCACCCAAGGCTGTCCATTCAACAAGTCCCGATTCAGTAAACTCACATTCTTGCGCTGCTTAAACATTTATTCCACTTTGGGTTTTTGCTAGTCGCGTTCTGTCAAGGCAAAAAATCACGGCTTTGAGAAGTTCTCACGAAGGTATTTACCAGCTGCTAAATGACTTAACGTCAGGCGCTTTGACATCTCTCTGCTGGCCATCGATCTCTCGCTCCACAATGATGCTGTTTAGCCAGGTTCATTAACACCTTAAAGCGCTTTTAATAAGCACTATTCACTCTTTGAATGTGCGCGCTCAAGGCTAGATCTGTCTTGCGCTCGTGATACTGGTTAATAACCATGAAAGAATGGATTCATTTATCAAGGGAGATCAGAGGATCAATGTTTCAAACAGAGAAAGCGTTTCTGAGATCTTTGTCATTCATTACCATGATCATCCGAATAAAAATATTTTCACGAAAGTGGCGCCATCTTGTCTCATTGTGAAAACCTTGTACGGCTTTGCAGTGGAAGAATTACACCTCTGCATTTACTCACACACGTTATGGCAGCCTATATCCAGCTCCGGGGAACAGTAGTGGGAGAAGTGATTGCAGCGCTCAAGGGTACCCGCAACCATAACCTTCTGATCTGGAACCAGCCATGAGTTCAAACTTTGGCTTCTGCTAAGATGGACAGTGGACAGTGGACGATGGACAGTGTCCCCTTGAGGACTGACAGAGAATTACTGAAGGACTGGACACACACAGCTAACAGGTTACACTGGGAGGAGAAGTTTACAATATGGCTGAATACTTCAAACATCTCTCTCTCTCTCTCTCTCTCTCTCTCTCTCTCTCTCTACTCTCTCTCTCTCTGTTTTCTAGTCTTCTTCTTGTGTCCTTTTATCGCTCTCTTTGTCTCTACCCAATTTCTACAACTCCTGTCTCTTCATCATCTCTCTTTTTTCTCTCTTTTTGTCCCTTTTCTTTTATCTCTTTCTCTTTTTCCTTCTTATTTCTACATCTCTCTCTCTGTTGTTCTTGTGAGGTGGAGCATTTCATCCTGTCTTATCACCTCTCTCCTCTCTCTCTCCCTCTCTCCTCTCTCTCTCTCTCTCTCTCTCTCCTCTCTCTCTCTCTCCCCTCTCTGGAGCTCATGGGACTAGATCCATAAGGAAACCCTGTGAAGGGCAGACAAGCACCTGAATGGGCCTGGTGGGTGGATTTCCACATGGATACACAGTGGAGGACAGGGATGACGAAGAGAGCCAGCTGGCGAGGAAATGCAGGGATGACTCGTCTATCCACCCGGCCGCCTGCCCCTGGCCTTAACTAACCCTTCCTCCACCCCTGAGCAGCTGCCTACA
>CM029384.1:4786842-4796842 GCA_017165825.1 Hepsetus odoe
ACATCCTCGACCAACCACATACACTTGTGGTGGTGACAGACCACTTCTCTGGAAAAGCCACATGCCCAAGTGGTGTATCTAAACTGCACAAAAGAAAAATGTAGAGCACAAAACAAGAACCTGACTCTTCCGAAAGTCTGTAAACTCTCCGTGCACTTTAACTCCGTGAAGAAGTGCAGGAGCACATCCTGAGAAGAAGAAACGCTCCATTCGTCTCAGCCTGAGCTACCTCATACAGCAGCTTCACATTTTTAAAGGGCTGGCGGGTGGCCTAGTGTAAGGCAGGCCTTCCCATATGAAGGTCAACAGGTTGATTTCAAGACCAGTGGGTTCCCCAAATTGCCCGCCAGGCTTAATTTTGTCCCCATCCTGCTCCCCAGCAGATTGCTGGATACATTTGCAGCGCTGCATGTCGATAATGGAGTTAAAAATGCAGATGTTACATTTGTTGATGTTCACTGTGCTGTTTCACAAGAAGAAATAGTCACTTTCCACTTTCACACTCTTTTATTGCTCTTCACCAACAGTGACTGGCTGTCGTATGGTGCCTCAGACTCCCTTTCAGCCATGATAAATCTTTCCTCTTTAACCCACACAGGCAGTGGACCAGCAAGAGCTATCCATAAGATAGGATATCCATAGGACAGTGGTCATATCCAGCACAACTACTTGGCTCACCCGGGAGTCCAAGGCTTTCTGATTATGAGATTTTCGTCCTTGATGGTTAAAGCCTGTTTAATCCTGTTTACATTATTCCTGTTTTTGCTTGTATTGTGGTGCAGCGGTGGCAAGTGGTTGGGACCGGCAGGTGCCACAGGGTATCTGGCAGGCAGGGTGAAGTGAGAAATGAGAAAGTGAAAGTGAGGCAACAACCCTTGTCATTGCGAGGGTCACAGCACTGCCTCTGCTATGAACCTGGCAGAGTTGGACCTCTGGCACGCTCATGCACCCAGTGCAGCAGTAAGCAGCTATTGAGCGCCCAGGGAGCAGTGATGGGGTAGTGCCTGTACTCAGAGGATTGCCTCAGGGTAACACTTGTGAGAAATTCAGCCTGATCTTCGATCAGGGCCACTCTGCCATAGTCAGCACCTGAGCCTGAGGTACCTTTGAGCAAATTCTGCAAATCCTCATTCCTGCTCTAGTGTGTGTATTGACTACTGCTGTGTTTGGATGGATTAAAGCAGAGGACAAATTCCCTGTGGACAGTGTGTGAGTGTCAGGAATGTCATTCAACGCTGATTAGGGATTCACCAGGAGATTTAGACCTGCAACTGATTTATACCTGCGCAGAGATTTCCTCCCACCTTCCACAGACCTAGCTGACTGGAGGTGCAAAATTCCCCTCTGTGTGTATGTGTGTGTGCGTGCGTGCGTGTGTATGTGTATTGGCCAATGCGTGTGGAAATAACGTGCATTGTGTGGCCATGCGTGCGTGTGTGTATGTGTGTGTGTGTGTGTGTGTGCGTCGCGATGCGTCGCGTGCGTCTTTGATGCGTCGCGATGCGATGCGTGTGACAATGTGTGTGTGGTGTGTGTGTATGTCTGCCCTGCGATGGATGATGACCTGTCGGGAGGTTTCCCCACCTTTTGACTTGCATGTGAGCTGGGATGGTTAGCAACGTCGACATAATAGTAAGTCTTTGCTGTTACAAGTGGTGAGTGGTGAGTGGTGAGTGGTGTGTGGTGGTGAGCAAGTGGTGATTGAGTGAATAATTGGTGGGAGGCGGTAGTTTGGTGGTGGCGGTGATTGGTTGAGTGGTGAGTGATCGGTGGATTGATGGCTGAGTGGTGGTAAAAGGTGAGTGAGTGAGTGAGTGTTGAGTAGAGTGAGTGGTGAGTGAATGAGTGAGTGATTGAGTGGTTGAGTGAGTAAGTGATTGAGTGAGTGACTGATTGGTTGAGTGAGTGAGTGAGTGGTTGAGTGAGTGAGTGAGTGAGTGAGTGAGTGAGTGAGTGAGTTGGAGTGGGGTGAGTGAGTGAGTGAATGAGTGAGTGAGGGGTGGTGGTGAGTGGTGATTGAGTGTCTTTGATTGGTTGGTGTGGTGGTGAGTGGTTGGTGGTGGTGAGGTGGTGTGAAGTGAGTGGTTAGTGGTTGAGTGGTGAGTGAGTGAATGATGATTATTAGTAGTTGAGTAGTGGTGGTGGTGGAAGTGAAGCTAGACAGAGTGGTTGAATAGTGGTGGGTGGTGGTTGAGTGAGTGGGGTGGTGGTGGTTGAGTGAGTGGGTGAGTGAATGAGTGGTTAGTGAGTGGATGGGTGAGTGAGTGAGTGAGTGAGTGAATGAGTGATTGACTGAGTGAGTGAATGAGTGAGTGAGTAAGAGCCATCTTTGTGGAGATGTTAGTCCACAGATCCTGTCCCTCCCATTTCACACCTCATTGCTCACTAGCAGCTCGAAGGAGTGACCGACATTCCCCAAGACAGTCCATCATAAGCTATGTGCAACCGTTTTCAATACAGTCCAAATTGATCCTTTTGAACCATAACATGCGCTTCAAAAGTATCGGGCAACATTTGATCTGTAAAAAGTGAGCAGACCTGGGATTTACAGACCGCTCAGCAACCACAGCAGCAACAACCTCATTCCTCCTTTCTTTCACTCGGAACCTGAACCTCACCTCCACTTCCAGATGTGTTGATCCCATCCTCATTCAAAGCAACCGCTGCCTACGTGGCAGTGACAGAGTGTAAATATTCCACTCTCACACATTTCACTCTCCACACACTCCTCAAACTGCCCTGCAAGGCTGTGTGGAACTGCATGGCATGTTATCTTCTCGCTCACTGTACAGTATCGACCCCATTTAAGCTCTAAAGAATAAAGATTTACACATCGATTTATGAGTATGAAGCGACTTCAACAGAAAGAAAGTTTGATTTGATATTTTTGATTTTATTCTGATTTTGCTCCTGTGTCTACTGGTGGATCTGCCAGTCCAAAGCCGATTTCTCTCCCGGATCAATATTAAAAGGTTTTTAGTTTCTCGTTGGGAGGAATGTAGGTGTTCAAGTAAACAGTTATCGAATCCTGGCTCCCAAGATACTCCCCGACGATCCCTACAGACACAAATCACAGCTGAAATCAGACCCACCTGCTTCATCTCGCTCCTCACTGTCCATCAGCACTCCCTCTGACACACTGCTACATCACACCATCCCTACCCATCCAATCCACCCATCCATCCATATCATCCATCCATGTACACCTTCCAAAACACTGTCCCACGCACATCGCACTTATGATGGAGAATGGATGAGCACGCAGAGAGAGAGAGAGAGAGAGAGGGGAGAGCACGAAGGGCCTGGCGGGCGAGCTGGATAAAAAGGGCTGCCAATTCCCTCTCTCTCTCTCTCTCTCTCTCTCTCTCTCTCTCTCTCTCTCTCTCTCTCTCTCTCTCCTACTCCTCTCTCTCCTCTTCCCCATTTTCTACTTTCAAACCTTCACACACACACACACACACCATTCTCTCCTCCACGCCCTTTCTCACATGCCATCTCTCTGTCCCTCTCTTTTCTCTTCCCTCTGTCTGTTTGTGTGTTCAACTCTGCTCACATCTCCTCTTGCCTCATCTTTTCATTATCACAGCTCACTGAGTGTGTGAGAGTTTTGAGTGTGTGTGTGTGTATGTGTGTGTGTGTAGAGTGCAGCAAAAAGAGGAAGAGGGACCATCTAACTTTCTGTGTGTGTGTGTGTGTGTGTGTGTGTGTGTATTGTGTGTGTATCCAGAACCAAATGTTACCTCTCTAAGAAAAGGAAACCACCTTACTAGCGGCGACTGAAAGACACTAAAAACCAAATGAAAAACATTCTCTACCTTCAAGAACAACATTTACCTCGAAGAAAGGAAAACAAAGGGTATTTGGTGTGTGTGTGTGTGAGTGTGTACAGGGCAGACGGAGGTGTTGTTCCCAGTCATTAGGTGATTGATAAATTATGGCTATTATCTTCCAGAGCATGTTGTCCTAACCTAGCTGCCTAATAGCACTGCTGAGTAACACACACACACACACACACACACACACACGCGCGCACACACACTTTTAGACCTGGTCAGACAGTAGGGTATACATTTATCTTATATGCATTACTTATATCGACGTTTCTCCTGTTTTCTTTTACTTCCTTTCTGCGATTTAAACATCTGGATGTTTACCTTTGTTCTATATCACAAATGAACTATATCAGTAGCCATTACGGTTAATATATGCATATGCCCGGTATAATACCACATCAGTTTAAGCAAAAAGCGGCGAAACCATCCCACATAGAAATTGCGGAAAACATCAGGAGCTGAAGGAGTGAATGTCACTCTGCTATATTTGATAATGTATTTTATTGAAGGTGTCAGAAGGGTTTTGAAACCTAAAAGCTTCAGGAAAGCGCTGATCTTATCTGACTCAGTTTGTAGTAATCAGATGTCCACTCGGATGTAACTGCAGCTTTCAGCCTGAACGGGTTTCTTTCATTCCGTCCGGTGGCCTTATCTCCGCTCCGATTGAATCTAACATTTACAGAATCATTTTCTCTCTTTCCATGAACCCTGAGCACTTCTATTGCTTTACTAATACATCAGATAAAGAGGCAATTTGTCTCCAAACCTGCATCTGTGAAAAAATTGAGTAGGTTTTCTTCGCCTCAGGGCAGAGGCCCCGAGGCTGTTACTGTAGCCAACCGTGCGCCGGTGTGGCTAGCACAGCAGGTATCATTCTAAAAGGCCACGATGTGGAAGTGTTTAAGTGGAAGCTGCCTGAGCTCTCTCTCCGGCAGCTCACAAGCCAAATCACTTCATGAGACGTCCCCACCAAAACTGGCATCTCTCTACTGAGGAGGCGGCCGAGCTCAACATTCACACAGTTCAGTGGTGCCTACTATGTGCCACCACTGTTCTATCATGCAACTTTAGTCCTCATGTCTATCTTCTACTTTTGGCTGCCCTCGTTGAGAATTCCCCACAGATCATCGACCATTTCTTCCTGTCTCCTGCATCTTCTTTCCTCTCCCCTGCCTTGTCCTCTCTCACACATCCAGCAAACCTCTCTCTATAAATACGTCGCTGTGCTTTTATCCCCATATTCATTGTTTTGTGATAGCTAGTGCTAAGTCAGCCCCCAGTGTGTTGTATGTCAATTTTCCTCATAGGGCATTCGTCCCACAAAGGACAAGCAGTGTGAGAAGAACATCTTTCATTTTCACCAGTGCCATGAAACAAAACGCACTCGGATGGAAACCATTGCTGATTAAAGGAGGTTTGATTCAGCTCAGTCGATGCCGTGAGATGAAGCGATGCTTCACCCCCTGTCCACAAGTTTGCACACCCCCAACTCTCACCCAGCTGGGTTTTGGTGTAGCTGGAGTCAGGACCAGCAGATCCGTGGGCAGGGTACAGTGGCGCTAGGTAATTAGGTATGAGTTTGAAGAGACCTTCAGGCAGATCTACGCTGCGATTTAACATCCGTCTGTCTCTGGGTAGCCTGTAACCAATGTGTGTGTGTGTGTGTGTGTGTGTGTGTGTGTGTGTGTGTGTATCAAGACCTGATGATATATACACTCGGTCAGCAGTTTCCTGTAAACACCTGCTCTGTATCTACACTTGGTGGCCATTTTAGTGGAAACATTCTGTATTCACCCAAAAGCAATACAGCTGGTGCAGCCACATCTGTGGCAAATCAGGAACTCCTACCATGGCCAAGTGTTTAAGGACTTTTCCCCAAAATTGGAAGGTCATGGGTTCAATTCCCAGATCAATAGGTTCCCCTGTGGTACCCTTGAAAAAGATACTGCACCCATCACCGCTCCCTGGGTGCTGAATAGAGCTGCCCGCTGCCATTCCACCATTTTCCAGTTGTCACTGCTGTAAGTAGCTCTGAGATCAGATGTGGTTTTAATGGAGTGCACAGAAGGTTCCGATCATTTGTGCATGTGAACAGATCCAACTAAAAATTAGAAAGTGATGAGTGCCTCTGTGAAGCCACAGCACTGGGAACCACAACAACGCTTCCTCTGCTTCTTTCACCCCATGCACCTAACGATGTGACAGAGACAGCTATTCAGCACCCACATGAACCAGTGATGGGGCGAGTGCCATGCCAAAAGAATTTGGCTAGAACAACCCTAATGGTCTGGGTTGGACAATGACCTTCCCATTCTCTGGGCCTAGTCCCAAACACTGGGCCTGCCACTTTAAAGTGACTATAGAGAATTTACAGAAAGTGCTTAAAAGTGTGGTGTTTCCACTAAATATGTACATGAAGATGAAGCATTGGTAGATGTTTCTCCCGGCAGCTTAGGGTGCACAGGACCGAAGATGAGAGGAGTGTAGTGCAAAGTGGTGAGTGGCACAGAGAAGTAACGACTAACAGGAGATCAAATTGATACAGAAGACACACAAGAGATAAATCAAAGAAGTGACAAAAGAACCAACTGGCTCTATTCCGATTACCTTCTTTGGGTGAGGGAGATGTAAAAGGGAGAGAGAGAGAGGAGAGAGAAAAAAAAGAGAAGAGGAAGAGAAGAGAGATGGAAAGGGAGAGGATAGAGGTTAAGAGCGAAACAGCTTTTCAGTGAGTGCAGAAAGTGGCTCTGGAGATAAAGGAGTTTTCTTTGTCGGAGCTCCTGATGAGGTATGTTCCTATGAGCTTCTTTTGGAGAATATTTACACATGATTTTGTGTGTGCGTCTCCCACACCGAGCCATGGAGTGCAGGTCAACCCAGTCAAATGGGAACAGAATTTGTAATAATGAAATTTATTCTGGATGAAGGCCATCATTGCGTTATGTCTAATCAAAGCCTCATGTATTTTCTCAGCCCCTAACTGTTCTTAGTAACCAGGTGCTGGCGAGCAGCCTCAAACTTCTTCATCAGCATGTTTTAGTGCATTTTACATTCACAGCATTTGGCAGACACTCCTGATCCAGAGAAGCGCGACTTCCACGCGTCCTGTGCGGACAGTCTTCCATGGGTGACTCAGTTAAGGTTTTTGCTCAGGAACTGTGATAGCAGTGCTGGAGGTGGGATTCAGACCTTCTGCGGCCGAAGTCCTGTGAAGCTAGTTCTCTGCCTAGACCCTGGCATCCTGAAAGGGAGTGAGGATCCCATCCATGAATGTGCCATTCAGACAATGAAAAATGTAATTATTTCCTGTTTGCCTGGTAGTGATGATGTCATTTAAAAGGTCTGTGTCCCAATACCTCATCAAGCAGCCTTATTAAGACCTATCGTCCATAAATACTCGTCCCCCCACCATGGCAGTGCGCTTTAGCTTATGAAGTTTGAAGTTTAGGTTTTTAAGTTTGCTGTGGCTCTTCATCTCGACAATAAGCAGAAATTTGAGAATCGGGCTACTAATGTGCCTCCTGAACAGCTGTCTAAATATAGACCATATTTTCTGCATTTACACAGTTAGTTAGTGTTTACATGTGCGAGAAAAAGGCAAGACTCCAGCATTTTTAGAAGCGTCCCTAAAAACCAGCACCAAACCCTCACAGCCCACAGGGAACAATCCTGATCCTCTCGGTTACACGTCCAGGCATTGATTTTGTTGCTTAACCTGATAATAAAATTGCCAAAACTGCAAAAAAAAACAAAAAAAAAATCAAGGCCAACCTCGGCTAGCTTCTGAATATTTCAGGAGTTTGGTAATGTCGTGAAATACATATTTCTTCAGTATAATAACCATCAAGGCGCCTGCTTCCAATCCACTGCATGTACATCACCGTGCAAGATTCAGGAAGTTCCCATTCACAGTTATACAGCATGCTGTGCGATGTCTCCCTGAATTGCTCCACTCATTCATTTTCTGAGCCGCTTGTCCTGATTAGGGCTTTGAGGTGCTGGAGTCTATCCCAGCTCTCACAGGGCGAAAGGCGAGGAAACGCCCCGGACAGGTCGTCAGTCCATCACGACAAAAAAAATATAATAAAATACAACTAAACTGTACAGACTTCTTCTCCATTTCTTCCTGTCTTCTGCATCTTCCTCGTTTATACCGACCACCTGTCCTCGCTCATCACGTCCATAAACCTCCTTTTTAGCCTTCCTCCTTTCCTCTTTCCTGGCAGCTCCATCTTCAACATCCTCCTCCCAGTATAATCCTCGTCTCTCCTCTGGACATGTCCAAACACACTTGTCTCCAAGACGTCCCACCTGAGCTGTCCCTCTAATGCACTCATTTCTGATCCTGTCCATCCTCGTCACACCCAACGAAAACTCTGACACCTCCAGCTCCGCCTCCTGTCTTTTCGTCAGCGCCACCGTCTCCAACCCGTATAGCATAGCTGGTCACACTATCATCCTCGAGGTACTGTGTTCAGTCTAAAGTGAGATATATAGATGTGAAAACCAGGAAACAGAAGCTGGAATCCACCTTTGATCTCAAACTAAAACGTCTTCACGGCAAAAACGAAGGAATCACCGCTGCTTCTCCGATACTTTCAGAAGGGACGGCAGAAGATGATCTAGTCCAGCACTGCTGGAGTCTGGAGCGTTGTTCTCAGCCATGTTTCTCTCCCTTTTTGCCAACAAGACTTTAAAACTAACTAGTAGTCACTCATGATCACTTCCTGATGCGAAGAGAAGAGATGAAATGAGCCACGTAGACACCCACACACACTCCCACACGAGTGCATACGGCGGCTGGGACGCTAATCATCGCCGTGTGCGTGTGTGTGTGAGTGTGTGTGAGTGTGATTGAGTGCCTATTAGCAAGACGACTGCTGCTTCTCTCGCTGAACTCACACCCGCTTCACCACGCTGGCAACCTAATTAAAAAATCATCCTTTATTTTTCTATCCTTTATAGGATGCAGCCCATTAGTGCGTAAAAAAAACAGCCATAACAGGATACACATAAATTACAATGATTTGTACTTATAGTCCTGAAATGCCCCCCAGTCGACCCCGCACCCCCAAAAAAACTGTCTGATAAATTTATATCCCGGGCTGAAATTTCACATTCACGTTCTCGCAGCTCGCCTCCTACTCTTAACACATTTTACCTCCACATGCCTTTGTTTGTTGTCTTACTTCATTGAAAGGGTTTATTTTTAAACCGGCATGCCGGAGACACACACATGTTGCGGATGGAATAGAGCGCCGAGGTATGAAAGGGCCAATCTTGCCAGAAAATCTTGTGCTTCCTAAAGTTTTGTGCTTCCTAAAGGATTTTAAAAGATTTGAAGGATCAGAGACAGACACTGAACGCACTGAATGGCCTCAACACCGTCTACGATGCTGCATCCAGTAACAGCACTGTTAAAAAATCTTATTTCCCCTCATTCCCTACATTCTACTTCTAAAAAGGCCAGATTTTACATTTTTTAATGTTTTTTTGAGGAACAGTTCACCAGGCTTTTCAAAAGACTTTCAATGTTTTTGGCTCTCGTTTCCAGTCCATGTACCTGACTGGACGTTATTGAAGCAGTGTGGCACTAGCTTGACTCAAAATTGAGGAAAAAAAAAAAAAAAAGTATTGTCTAAGAGACTTCAGGCTGTGCTGAAGAATAACGGTGGCCAAAGCAGATTCTGACTTTAAAGCTGGTTAGAATTCGACTCCTTTGGTCTGTATTTACATGCATGTTTGTTGCAATAAATCAATATAACTAGTGTCTGTATGAAGCTGGCCCACCGCACTGTCCATTATTACGACCTGCTCTACCATCGCCATGTTTATGGTCATCAGTCTTCTGACTCTGCCCTCTAGTGGACGGACTACTGAACATCACTGGCAATATAAAGGATGGACTGAAGTCTGAGAGCAGCGAATGATGGACTTTTAAGAAAAGTTAAAAAGAGAATAAAGGCAGTAATCGGATTACAGAAACATTATAAAAATAGATCATTTTTGGATTATCCTTAAAGGTGACATTAACTCTTAGGTGTCTGTGTTGTTGGCATAGCAACAGCTAAGTTGACTGGATGGATGGTGTGTCCCCAGCATCCACATGTGTGGTTTGGGGCAGCGGTGACCTAGTGGTTAGGGAGTTGCCCTGGATCGGAAGATTG
>CM029384.1:4801842-4909342 GCA_017165825.1 Hepsetus odoe
CGATTGCCTAATGCCTTGGGGCAGCGCTGGCCTAGTGGTCAGGGAGTTGGCCCCAGCATCGGCAGGTCGTGGGTTCGAATCCCTTGCCCTTAGGTACACTTGAGCAAGGTGCTGGATATGGCGCCCCCTGCTGCACAGTGTGTGTGGGTGAAAAGCAGAAGTTGAATTTCGTTGTGCTGCATTTCACAATGACAAAAATAATCACTTTCAATTCTGGTCATTGTTACAAAAAGTTCACTGTCCTTGGTCACCGACCTTCAAAGATGAAAATAAGAAGGTTAGGCCGGGGCCTGAACGCTCTAGGAATGGGCTGAACAGATAAAAGGCCCGGGAGTGGAGGTGAGACAGGCAACAGCTCTCAAGCTCAGAAGTGACAGGACTGGATTACCATGGACAGCTCAACTGCTTCGACACAGTTCAGCACTGAGGACAGCTCTCATTCACACCCAGTCACTCCTACCGCAGTACACAGGCGTGAAAACATTCAGCACCGCGGACAGCTCCCCCCAACACACACAGCACCCCCTCGTTCCCAGCCAGTCCTTATTTTTACGGTTCTAGCTCTAAACTCACCTGAGACAGGTCGTTTCAGACAAAAAAGTAGGGATGACTATCTAAGATTACAATATGTAACGGCATGGTTGGTAATTTAAAAAAGTGAAAGTGACAACCCTTGTCATTGCAAGGTCACAGCACAGCACACGTGAACCACAACGAAATTGGACCTCTGCATTTAACCCATGCACACAAACACCGTGCAGCAGTGGGCAGCTATTGAAAGCGCCCGGGGAGCGGTGACGGGGACGGTACCTTGCTCAAGGGTACCTCAGGGCAACCTACTGATAAGGGGTTTGAACCCACAATCTTCCGATCCTGTGCCCAACTCCCGGACCACTAGGCCACCGCTGCCTAATTTTTGTTTGTTTTTTAAATAAAAGTGAAAACGAAAGTGAGTATTTGACTATTTAGCACACAGTGAAACACAGCACACGCATAAAAAGGGGGCAGCCATATTCAGCCCCCAGGGAGCAGTGATGGGGATGGTACCTTGCTCAAGAGAACCTTAGGCCACCTACTGGTCTGGGATTCAAACCCATGACTGGTCCCTAAACATTAGGCCAGTGCGTCCCTTTACAAAGTCAATTTATTAAATAAAAGAAAGCCAAAGCATGGATCCTGACACAGATGAGGACTACCAAACATAGGAGTGTCCACAAGCAACACAAGAGGGTGGGTTGGAATTGTGGATCAGTATCTCAATTGCCTTGAGATACTGTCCCCATCACTGCTCCCTGGGCCCTGGATATGGCTGCACACCTGGGAATGGGACGAACGCAGAACATAAACAAAAGCACCAGCAAAACATAGACACGCGGAAGGCAGACAGGACTGTAAATGAACCTCAAACCGCAAGCCTTTTGTTGAGTCTAATGAAGTTTGTCTCTCTCTGTCTTTAAAACAAAGCTGAAATGAGAAGAACCCTTCTTCCATGTTTGCATCCCTTGTTCAGGAAGACCTACAGCAGCAAATGAGAGTAGAAATTAACTCAAGTTCACATGTCGATAAAGCTGCGGCATTCCCTCCCCACCCCTGCGGAAAAGTCCTTCAGCAGATACTACACGACCTCAGTTCACCGGTTCTCCTCTCGCAGTACTTTTATGAGAGATAATCGAAAATATACCCAGTCGTTACTGAATATCTAAAAATAAAAGCTCTTAAAGAACTCCTAATGAAAAGGCTGCTTAACATCTCAGACATGATTTTCGTATGCAAGGGGGTGACGGTTCATGCTTTAGGCCTTTTTCATTCAATAAAAGTGAGATCATTAGCCCTTTAATATTAAAACATCATGTCTGAGGCACTTCTTCCCTTCACGGTACCTGAAAAGTGTCCCCAAAGAAAGACGTTTAGACTTTTTCTTTGTTTTACCGTCTACCGTCTTTTGTTTGGACAGTAAACACAAGGTTATGTTTTTGCGTTGTGCACATATTAAAGACGACTACCTTAAAAAACTAAATATGCTTCCATAAAAACACTCACACTGACTTGGTTTACATCCCAAATATAAAGTTTTTGAAGTGAAATTCACAAAGTTCGTCTCATTAAGGGCTTCATTAACAGACTGGATTGAATCAGGTTTGATGCAGCGAATGCAGAGATGTGCAGACGGTGGGAGCAACCGTGACTTTGCTCACAGCTTTAGCAAAAGGGAAGAACCAAAGCAACTCTACTTCAGGACCACGGACAGCTCCAGCTCATTAGCCTGCAGGAGTTCAACACCGAGCTGCAGAAACTACTGAACCCTGCTGAGCTGTGGACAGCGGCGAGAGTGGACCACCATCAAAACCTGACAACACAGCAGACAGGCCGCTCTAAGTGGTAAGACATGAGCCTCAAGAACAGATTGCTTTTCAAAAACTGCTGTTTCAGTTTGGTGAACGGTGTTGACTGTTACATAATTGGTTTTTTGCGCAAAACAAATACATTTCAAGCCATTTAAAGGGCTTTACTTCAAAAAACTGCCGCAGAAATAACAATACCCCAGAGATTCGGCTAATTAAAAAATCAGGACTGCAGCGATACAAAACCTTAGCTTTATTGGAAATAACACACCCGTTTGCTTTACTGACTACAATTAAAAATCAAGTATGAAACCAGACGCCTCTGAAAAAAGTTTTTTTTTTTAAAGAGTTACACTTTTGATTGGGCAAAGGAATTTCATCATGCATTTTAGACTGAAACATGCAAATGACATCGGATTTGATTGGCCATTTTTGGCACCAGATTCGAAAAGCAGTTTGAACTAATGACTTCAACGTGACTAAACAGCTGGATCCGAACTGGAGGCTTAATGGATGGATATTTATTAACTTTTGTCACGAAAATGGTGAATCCAAGTGAGCTTCCTTTGGACCTTAGTGTCCGTTTATGGACTGCATGGTAAGGTAACGATGTTTTTGGTGTAAAAAGAAAGGGAAAAGTGTTTTTTCATGCTTTAAGCCCTTTAAGTAACAGACTAAGCATTGACTCTGAAGTCGAGTCGCAGCATTTGGCCCAAACAACGAGGTGCTCTCGTCTTCAGTTGAACCACTGGCCGGAGTGAAGTGCAGGTTAAGAGAGGAAGAGAGAAAAACCACACCAGAGAGTGAAAATAGATGATGGATGGAGAGAGAACGATGGAAAATGGTCTCACTCTTGGCAGGGTTAAAGTAATTGGTGTTGGCTGGGGAGCAGAGGTGAGACCAAAGAGATGTTTTGTGAGTGTGTGAGAGTGTGATGGAGAGATTGCATGCCTTCACTCTCAGTGGAATCAGAGATGAGCCATTTCACTCACTCCCTGTCCTTCATTCGTCCTTAGACTATCAGGGAACGCTTGTCATCCTCTCTTCGCACTTTCGCCGACTTGCTAAAATCCTTCCTTTTTGCTTTTCCTGCAGCTCAAACTTACTCTTATACTCCACATTCTGGTTTTATTTCCCTTTTTGCCCATATTTATTCTGCCTGATTACGATGTCTGCGGTTTTAAAAAAGTTTTTTATTTGTGATCATATTAGAAACGAGTATATTAGAGGGACAGCGCAGGTTGGACACAAAGGTAGAGAAGCAAGGTTGCGTTGGTTTGGACATGTCCAGAGGAGAAACGAGGAATATATTGGGAGGAGGATGTTAAAGATGGAGCTGCCAGGAAAGAGGAGAAGAGGAAGACCAAAGAGGAAGTTTATGAGGAGGAGGAAGATGCAGAGGACCGGAAGAAACGGAAAGTTGATCTGCTGTGGTGACCCCAAAACGGGAGCAGCTGAAAGACAAAGAAGACGAAGAAGGTTTGTGATCATATATGATCATTTTCCCCTTTTTATCCCTTTGATGTAAAAGACTTTCGCAACATTGCAAAAAAAGGTATTTTCCATACACAGGATGGACCGAATGGAGAAGAAGTTTTAAAAAGTTTATATCAAACTTAAATTTTAAAAGCTGAAAATTTCCCCTGTACTGCCATGTTTAAGTCTAAAACTCTCTCTCTCTTTTTCTCTGTCTTTCCTTCCTATCTCTCTAATCTTCATCCCCCCTTATCTCCATCCATCTTCCTCCTCCGTTGCACTTTTTGCCACACTCCACCTCTCATCTTCCCTCGCTCCGCACGCTGTACATCTCTGCATAAGCAACACGTCATTTTTTCCTTCCCTCCGTTCACTTTTGTTTTCAGAACAAAGAATGCATAATCTCCTCATCTTTTCCATCTGTCACTCAACCGCCGACTGATGGAGAGGCGGAAGACAGCAAGAGAAAGGGAAGAGAAGGAGAAGGAGGGATTGAAGCTTTTGAGTTTTGAGTGATCGTTAATTTTTTTTTTCCCAGCTGTCTTTGAGGCAGAATGCCGCTCCACCAGTCTATATATAGAGGCAGAGTTTGACAATTTGACTGTTTTGTTATGTTAATTCTCACCTCAGTCAAACACCACCGGATCGGATCCAAAGGTTTACGGGAATGTTTAGTAAACCTTTTAACATCTGTGATTTTTTAAAGGGCCTACATTATGGAACAACAGTTTTTCCTGCTTTTTCCGACGCTGTATTTATGCTTCAAAACTCTCTAGTCTTTATGATCCTTATTTGGATACTAGGCTGCAAAACCAGAACATCATGAAACCAACATATTTACATATACAGCATTTAGCAGATGCCCTTACCCAGAGCGACTTCCGTGTCCTGATTACAGGGACAGTCCCCCTGGAGACACTCAGGGTTAAGGGTCTTCCTCAGGGACCCAGTGGTGGTAGTGCTGGAGATGGGACTCGAACCTGGAACCTCTTGAGCCACAGGTCCATAGGCAAGTACCCTACCACTAGACCACCACCACCCATGTATCTGCTCAGTTTGTCCATCAGTGGAGATCTCTACTTCATTTAGTACATCGGTCACAAAGGGTCACAATTAAAAAACATGTGGTTTATAATATAATATATTTGAATATTAAAATCTATTAAAAAAGGTTTTTTATCTACTAGGCCACAAGTCAGTGTATTTCTTCGTGCCCATCCAGATCAAGTGGGAGGGTTACATCAGGAAGGGCACTTTTGCCAAATCGATATGTGGACAATGAAACAGACTTCCATACCAGATCGGTCGAGGCCCGGGTTAACAACGACCGCCATCAGTGCCGTTAGCCTACAGGGTGCTGGTGGAAACTGGACTACTGTTGGCCAAAGGAGAAGAGGAAGAAGTAGAGGAACACATGTCCGGGGGAAGGAGGAGAAAAGGAAGTGGAGGAGAGTGGATGTGAAAAGTGAAAGTGAAAGTGACAACCCTTGTCATTGCGAGGTCACAGCACAGCTGAACCACAACGAAACTGGACCTCTGCATTTAACCCATGCAAACACCGTGCAGCAGTGGGCAGCTATTGAAAGCGCCCGGGGAGCAGTGATGGGGACGGTACCTTGCTCAAGGGTGCCTCAGGGCAACCTACCTAAGGGAACTCCCTTAGGCAACTCCCTAACCACTAGACCACCGCTGCCTAGTGGTTAGGGTAGGAACTTTGAATATTGACAGCATGCCTGGTAGAGGAAGGTTGACATTCTGTGAGTGAGAGACTAGATGGCAGGGTAGTAAGTCCAGGAGTACTGGAGGAGGGTTTAAACTGTTCTACCATGGTGAGGATGGAAGGAGGAATGGGGGAGGAATTCGAGGATTGGTGTGCCAGGAAAGAGGAAGACCAAGGAGGAGGTTCATGGACGTGGTGAGAGAGGACATGCAGGTGGTCGGTTTGAAGGAGGAAGATGCAGAGGACCGGAAGAAATGGAAACGGGTTATCTGCCATGGTGACCCCTGAACGGGAGCAGCCGAAAGAAGAAGTAGAATAAGACCTCAGTAGTCATAGTTTGGGACTGGATTACACACTTTCATCAAAAAACGCTGAAAAACACGGTTAGAAACACTGATTGGCTCATATGCATTCATCAGCATTCTGGGATATCAGTATTGCAGAGAGCAGGACAGTGCCAGCAATTTATACGTGATATTAAGCTTCTCTGAATAATGTGTAATACAGTGCACCCAATCAGAACAGAGGTCAAGACAAACAGTTTAATCCAGAGGGATGAAGACAGTTTGGAATAAACTTTAATGGAAACAATAAAACACATTAGAAAACACGCAGGTTGTGACTCCCTTAACTACCATTACACTGAAATAATCATGTTTACTCAGTAATCGCAATAAAGAAAGACGTTTAATATAGTGATTATTGCAGACAGCAACCCTAACAGTATTTTCATTTGTGAAATAGTAATACAGAGTGCAGCCTGCAGTATAATATGATGATAATCATGATATAGTGTTGGGGCCAAAGCAGTGTGTGTGTGTGTGTGTGTGTATAGATTTGCTGCTTTTAATTAGAAAAAAGTGCTCAGCTACCACCGCAGGACGGAAAAAAGAGGCCAGGACGGATTAACTCTTCTAGCTGTAAGGCTCCTCGATTATAAACCTGCTCAACGTCTAAAACTCTTTATATGATTGGACAAACGCAAGGATCAGAGTGTTAACAGAGGAAGGAGCCTCCAGAGCAGCCTCTGAGAGTCCTTATGGACGCGTCCTCTTCACAGTGAAGAGAAAGGAAAGTGAAAGTGACTGTTTGGGACGGTGAAACCCAGCACTGAACAGAGCGAACCACAAAAAAAATACACAACCTCTGCAATTTACCCACACACCGTTTTTTTTTTACCGTTTCAGTGGCCGGAGCACGATAAGGTAATCGGAAATCCCAGACCAGTAGGTATTCTTGAGCGAGATACCGTCCCTATCACTGCTCCCCGGGTGCTTTGAATAGCTGCCACCTGCTGCACATGTGGAAGCATGTCGTTGTGGTTCACCGTGCGCCGTGCTGTGTTTCACAAGGACAATTAGTCACTTTCACTTCAGCATTAACACGTGGCATTTAGACGTTTTAACAAACACGAGACTTTTGCAAAGAGGAAGAGTCTGTCAAACCTTTTGATGGAAACAGAAACGGTCCGATATCTGAGTAGAAGAAGACAAATGATCCCGTTAAATGGTGGGAAACACACTGGTAATGTGAGGAGTGTCCCGAAAGGGACGAGCTGGTAATCAGGACTGTAAATGGATTTTAAGCGAATACGGTGGACAGTGTGCGGTGAAATTCATTAAACTCAACTGGATCCGCTGATGGGACAGGAATTCATCCTTTACTAATTAAAACAGCAAAATCTCACTGTAATCTGAACAACGCTGGATGGGTTCAGTGCAAATAACACAATGCTTTAAAAACAGCTAATCAGATTTGGGCAATAATCTGTTTAATCTGATTAGGACTAAACTATTTGGGGAAAAGATGTAATGGTACATTTTTAAACAGTATATCCGAGTATATACTGTTTTTTTTTCCACGATTATTGTCTTGAAATAATAACACCCAATCCCTTTTTTACCTACATTTCTTTTTTCTTGAGGCTTGAGCACTAAGTGTAATGTGGCAGAATCCTCAGTAACAAGCTCTATTAATGATCTGAGCTTCTCGACTGGAGAGCGTTAGAGAACTTCGAGAGTGTTTATGATGCAGGATTTTCCTTCCTTCTCCTGTTTCCCAGGGAACATTTAGTCGGGAGCGTAAAGCCTCCGACTGCCAGAATAACAGAAATAAACTGGAAGCGGAAACGCGCTCCTTTTGGAGCCGAGATCCTGATCGGATTCCTCGCAGCTTTAATTGGAGCTGTGTGATGTTGCATAACTGCCCAATCGTAACCGGTGCACCACTGGTGTGCCTTTAAATTCACTCAGGGGTGAACGAATGAGAAAATACCACTCCGAGCGGAGTTTCATGCAACAGATGACAATGTGTTTATAAAGAGCAAGAGCAAAAACGAGACAAACATTTACAGCTGTTTTTAAAACTTGTTTTGCCATTAAAAAAAAAAAAATTAAAAATGGATAGATGCATGTCTCTTGATATTCTTTCTTCCTAGAATATTCTAGCAGTGCTGTCAGGACAAGATGAGAACAGTACAATACAGCAGCATCAAAAGACATCCCAGCCACAGAGAGAGAGAGAGAGAGAGAGAGAGAGAGAGAGAGAGAGAGAGAGAGAGAGAGAGAGAGAGAAGGGCAATATGCAACAAATCCTTGCTTGTCGTTTGTTAAAAAGATTCCCAAGAAAACTTTTGACAGACCGCGCTCTGACGTAACTGTGCACCAGCCAGCAGAAAACGGTCTTCAGTCGGTCATGTCCACGCTGGGCAAGACGGAGAGACAAACCCCTGCTGTTGGCTCACTTCCACAACCGCACACACTCATTGTAAGGATCTGTCAGACAGCTCACGGCAAGCCTTGTCTCATTCGCTTCCTTCTCCAAAGAACAACTGCCAGCAGTTTTCACTTACGAGGATTCAGAATTGAATGAGTTTCCTGCTCCAGTTGGATCTCCGCCCTCAAACAGGGCTCCAACAAATCAGCAACATGTACCAAGGACTTTGTCTGCTGGATACAAAAATGTCCTTGTGAATGTAAGATTAGAGCATTACTGGAGCTCTGTTTGGAGTTTTCTTCTTCTTCTCTTTCTTTCGGCTGCTCCCGTTTAGGAGCCGCCAGAGCGGATCAACCGTCTCCATTTCTTCCGGTCCTCTGCATCTTCCTGCTTCAAAGCGACCACCTGCATGTCCTCTCTCGTCACGTCCATGAACCTCCTCTTTGGTCTTCTTCTTCTCCTCTTTCCTGGCAGCTCCATCTTCAACATCTTCCTTCCGATGTCTCTCCTCTGGACATGTCCAAACCAGCGCAACTTTGCTTCTCTAACTTTGTCTCCAAGACGTCTAACCTGAGCTGTCCCTCTAATGTATTCATTTCTAATCCTGTCCATCCTCGTCTCACCCAACGAACATCTCAGCATCTTTAACTCTGACACCTCCAGCTCCGCCTCCTGTCTTTACATCAGTGCCACCCTCTCCAAACTGTACAACATAGCTGGTCTCACTACTGTCCTGTAAAGCTTCCCTTTTACTCTTGCTGGTACCCGTCTGTCACAAATCATTTGATTGGAGTTTAACTCGAGAGAATTAATTGGCTGGTAGTTTCACATGAAATATCTTAACAAATCTAAAATTATTTCTCCTCTCCTGAGCTGCTTGTCCCGATTAGAGCGATGCTGGAGTCTATCATGGAAACTCGCTGAACAGGTCATCAGTCCATCGCAGGGCAAACCCACACACTCACGCACACACACACACACACACACACACACACACACGCACTCACACACACACACACACACACACACGCACGTATGCTAGAGGGCAGTTTAACATCTCCATACCACCTGACATGCAGGTCTTTGGATGGCGGAAGGAAACCAGAGCTCCTGGATGAACACAGACACGGACCGTCCCGTCTGGTAATCAAACCCAGGACATGCTGTGAGGAGACAGCGCTACCCACTGCACCACCAATACTCACTTTTTAATTACATTTTTTAAAAATCTCACCTTTTTGTCTGCAATAATGTAAAATCTTAGATCCAGGGAGAAACAAGGTCTAACTTTGTACAGTGTCTTGCAAAAGTATTCACCCCCCCTTGGCATTTTTCATGTTTTGTTGCCTCACAACCTGGAATTAACATGGATTGTTTGAGAGTTTGCATCATTTCATTTATAGAACATGCCTACAACTTTGACGATGTCAAATTGGACAAAATAACAGAAAATTTCAGTGTGCATAACTGTTCACCCCCTAAAGTCAGTACTTTGTAGAGTCACCATTTATGGCAATTACAGCTGCAAGTCGCTTTAGATAAGTCTCTATAATCTTGCCACATCTTGCCACTGGGATTTTTGCCCATTCCTCAAGGCAAAACTGCTCCAGCTCCTTCATATTGGATGGTCTTCGCTTGTGAACAGCAATCTTCAAGTCTGACCACAGATTCTCAACTGGATTGAGGTCTGGACTTTGACTAGGTCATTCCAACACGTTTAAATGTTTCCCCTTAAACCACTGGAGTGTTGCTTTAGCAGTAGGCGTCGGGTCATTGTCCTGCTGGAAGGTGAACCTCCGTCCCAGTCTCAAATCACAGGCAGACTGACACAGGTTTTGCTCAAGAACATCCCTGTATATAGCACCATCCATCTCTCCCTCAACTCGGACCAGTTTCCCAGTCCCTGCTGCTGAAAAACATCCCCAGAGCATGATGCTGGCACCACCATGTTTCACTGTGGCGATGGTGTTCTTAGGGTGATGGGACGTGTTGGGTTTGGGTTTGCGCCAGACATTGCATTTTCCTTGGTGGCTGAAAAGTTCTGACCAGAGCAACATACATTTGGGGAGTCACCCACATGCCTTTTGGCAAACTCAAAACGTGCCTTCTTATTTTTAATGTTAAGTAATGGCTTTTTTCTGGTCACTCTTCCATAAAGCCCAGCTCTGTGGAGTGTACGGCTTATTGTGGTCCTGTGGACAGATACTCCAGTCTCTGCTGTGGAACTCTGCAACTCCTTCAGGGTTACCTTTGGTCTCTGTGCTGCCTCTCTGATTAATGCCCTCCTTGCCCGGTCTGTGAGTTTTGGTGGGTGGCCATCTCTTGGCAGGTTTGTTGTGGAACCATGTGCTTTCCATTTGAAGATGATGGATTTGATGGTGCTCCAGGGGATCATCAAAGATTTGGATATTTGTTTATAACCCAACCCTGACTTGTTTGGAGCTCCTTGATCTTCGTGGTGTGATGCCTCTTACTTAGTGGTGTTGCAGCCTCTGGGGCCTTTCAGAAAAGGTGTGTTTATACTGACAGATTACGTGAAACATAGATTGCACACAAGTGGACTTTGTTGCACTAATTATGTGACATTTGAAGGTAACTGGTTGCACCAGGACTTCTTGGGGTTTCATGGCATGAATACATGGGGTGAATACATATGCACACGCCACTTTTCTTTTTTTTTCCTTTTGATATATATTTTTCTCATTTCACTTCACCAACTTAGACTATTTTGTGCAGATTCCTCACAATCACTTTCTTTCGAATAGACTCAGCACCCCCTGCAACACTAATCAAGACAAGTGGTTCAGAAAATGAATAAGTAAGGGAGAGATTGGGATTGGAAACTCCCATCAAAGTCTTTCTTTCGTTTGACAGAAACAGTTTAGTGCACTGTGATTGGCTGGTAGGTGTGTCAGTCCTACTTTTACAAACATCAGCTGATCCGGTGTTAGGATGGCGGCCAGTTCACCGCTCCATCCAAGCCACATCAGTAGTGCAGCATTTCATATGTGAAGACTCGGTGGCCTAGAGCTTGGGGTGAGCTAGTGGTTTGAGACCAGGCTGCAGGACTGTAAGCTTTTGGGGGGTCGAATCCCAATCCAGCAGATTGCCCTTAAACGAGGTACCGTCCCCATCACTGCTTTATTTTTGTCCGACAGTAAAATCTGCCCAGAGTGGTCATACTGGTTCCACATTAGGAACCACTCTGGTCGTCGTTTAAATAGCAGTGTCCTGTTTTAACCTCCAGCTCCAGCAGACCTTCAGTTTTGTCCCAGTACCAAAGAAATCCTGCTCCAATTAGACTCTTCCAAACATGCTCAGATGCAAACAGAAGGCCCAGAAAGTGCAATGACCATCTCAGGCTTGGTAACAATTATAAGAAGCCAATTTTTAATGAAGACAAAAATCTTTTGTCCTTAAAGTCCAAACACTGCAGTCTAATCTGCCAGGCAGGCAGCGGGGCAGACAGCCGGAGCCTGATTTAGAGGCTTTTCTCGTCCTCCGTGACTTTACACACTACCAGTTCTTCTGAATATAACCCCAAGGCCAGGCTTAAAGTGTTAGTCTGGTCAAAAATCAAATTTACAGAGGTTTCCTCTTTACCCCAAATGGAAGCAGTCATCCAAGACATGTCTGGAGTCTGGAGCCTCTTTAGTTTAGCACTGCAGCTACATGGCTAATGTATTCACAATCACTTTAGCACTGGGAGCCACCAATGGTTTTACTGCATGCCTAAATGATCAAAGTGGCCAAAACTCTACAGCAATCTGTAATAGCTCAGATTATGTGACTTCTGACGCCTTGCATACCTGGATAAAAGTAATACAGACTCAATGTCTTTTTATAGATTATAGAAAACTGCCTATTGAGGTTTTTTACTTCACGTCTCCAGCCAGACCAGACCATACGTCCCAGACTTCAGACCATGGAGTTAATCTGCATTCCAATTCAGAAAACTTGTGACCAAATCATCAGTTTAAGGTCCCCTCTAGAGAAGCAGAACTTACTGAACGGAGACAGATCTGCCTCTATCCCGTCCTCTTCTTCACCGTCCAGTCCAAAAACCTCACACTCCTGCTGAAGCATGATGATTCAGTCCCACGCCCGGATATACAGGCGTATATGAGGCCACACGCGGCTGAATGGGACGGCTGTGTGTGACCAAGCCTGGCTCCCAGCGCATTGAGTGAACTGGTCCAAGCTGGAAATGTATGTACAGTATATCCTGACCCACCCCCCTCATTTACAATGAAGTGAGTGAAAGAGAGGGCTGAATGTGTGTGTGCGTGAGTGTGAAATAATATGTAATATTATTCATCCTTGTGGAAAATCTGATTCATTTAAATGAAGAAGAAGAACCAGCAGTGCCACAAATATATGAAAATAATGTTTTTTATCATATTTTCCACACTGCACGGCACAGGAGCCAGACTACACCCAAAATTTGCTGTGTATTATGAATATTTCTTCAAGTGTTGTGATATACATATATATATCGCTTGGATGGGATACACAGATTCAGTTCACCTCCAAAAATGAACTGCGGAGGAAAACAGCAGAATTGTGCTCCCGATCTCAAAGCACTCAAGGTGTACCTTTGCAGGGACCCAGTGATGCAAGACAAACCACCCCAGTGTCACCCCTGTTGCTTTTTTTCTGAGAGTGCGCACTCAGGAAAAGGTACCAAGAGGCACTGTTTATGCAATTTATCAAACTGGTAAAATATTGTCATAATGGCCAGCCCTACACTGCAGCCTGTGAAGATCCAGCATTAATTACAACAAGTGCTTCTTAAGGTCCGAATGTGCCTTATACAGTCACACTATCTTCACTTTCCCAGAACAGAGGGAGATCCGTCCATGTTTTCATCGTAAATTAAAATAACAAACCTGGAATCAGACAGGATGTAAGGAATGACTGATTTTCTAAACCTAATCCTAATCTCAACCCCCTTAAACGAAGGTTTAATCATTTTCCTCTTTCATTTTAAAGCAGATGAAACATGCATCTTTTCTAAATAAATAAGCAAATCAGGGACATTTTGTCCCTCCCCAAACACACACACACACACGCGTGCACACATTTAAAGCCCACATCTGTGCACTTCAGAGCGTCCCTTTTCAAGATTCGAGAATAAAGACAAGAACCGGAGGCTACGGAAGCACTTCTCTCTTCCTCCCTCCCTCTCTCTCTCCCCCCATCCTTTTTTCCCCCGTCTCTACCTTTCAAACACCCAGCGTGCTCATCTGTCCACCCACTGGCTTCACATCTTTCCCCTTTCAAACTGACCATGCCATCCCTCTCTCTCTTCTTTCTAGACCCGTCTCTTTTCTTCTGCAGAAAGAGGGGGATAGAGGAACAGATGAAAGAAAGGAAAGAAAGATGTAAGGCTGCAGTTGTCCTCTATGTGATGGATCATGGAGGGAAATGACTGAGAAATGTGCCCAAAATTGCTCAGAAGATGAAAGAGACCAATGCAATCACACACACAAGAGGTGAGAGTTATGCTGGATATACTGAATCTGTGTGATCAGCACACACACACACACACACACACACACACACACACACACACACACACACACACACACACACACACACACACACAGTGTACAAGTACAGGTGAATCTGAAAATATGTTATAAACATTTCATGTTTTATGGAATTTAAAGATTGAAGATTTGATGAAAGACAGGAGGCGGAGCTGGAGGTGTCAGAGTTAAAGATGCTGAGATCTTCGTTGGGTGTGACGAGGATGGACAGGATTAAAAATGAGTATATCAGAGGGACAGCTCAGGTTGGACGTTTTGGAGACCAATTTAGAGAAGCATGGTTGCGTTGGTTTGGACATGTCCAGAGGAGAGACGAGGATTATATTGGGAGGAGGACGTTGAAGATGGAGCTGCCAGGAAAGAGGAGAAGATAAAGAGTCAATCCTGAACCAGAGAAAATCATCAGAAGTCTCTTGCCAGGACTAAAGAGAACCTTGGCTGAAATGCATCCCCTGCATTTACCCCACACACTACATCCAGCAGTGAACAGCCATATCCAGTGCCCACAGAGCAGTGTTGGGGACGGTACCTCACTCAAGGCTACCTCAGGGTGACCTACTGGTCTGGGATTCAAACCCACAACAATCCAATTCTGGGCCTAGTTTCAAACCACTAGGCCACCGCTGATTTCATTTAGAAAGCAAGGCCCCAGAGTCTGGAGGAACAGTGGGGATGTGCAGAATCCAGTGGGCTTAAGTGGGAAGTTTCTGCCGTCCATAATGATCTGGGGTGTCATGTCATGTGCTGGTGTTTGTCCGCAATGCTTTATCAAGTCCAGAGTCAATGCGGAATACCTCATTCTCCTGACAAGGTTTATGGAGATGCCGATTTCCTTTCCCAGACAGACTTATCACCTGCCCAGAGAGTCAAAACCACAACTCACTGGTTTCCTGACTATGATATTTCTGTGCTTGATTGAACAACCAACTCTCCGGATCTGGACCCCAAAGAGGATCTATAGGGGATTGGAGAGAGATAACAGAGAAACACACATCTCAAATACAGGCAAACTGAAGAATGATATAAATCAATACCTACCAAAAGCTACCAATAAAGCCCCCAATAAAACCCTCAGCAGTGGTCCAGGCTGACAGCCTTCACACCACCCTGATGTAGTCATTTGTAGTAAAGAGCCCCAGTTGGCTGTTCAAATGAACACACTTGCACACTGATGGCATCTTTGCACCGGAAGTCCTTTTTTGGCTGCAGCAAACCTTGGAATAATTTAAGAGCTATATGTATAAAGATCAAAACAAAAATCCAAAAAGCCTGAAATTTCCTTGTATGTGAAATGAATATAGAAAAAGGCACTTTTTCACAATTTTCTGAGATGCACCTCTAAATCACGGGTGAGTTTGTGGGCCTGCTGCCTTCACGCATCAGCCCAGCGCTGGAGATCCCACCAATAAAGCGATGATCTCTTAAAGGAAGCTCTACGTTGCGTAATGACATTATTCTGAACAATGAAACAGCAGTAAGGGGCTCTAAGCTCCCACTAAACCCTGTTTGGTTTGTTGTAAAAACAGGGATTTGAGACAGGCTCTGTGGAGCTCTCAAACGGGCTGGTAACACCTTTACACTGGAGACAGGGGGTCAAACAACTGTTTGGCCAGTAAAGCCAGTATTTACCGCTGCCTTTGCAAAAGGTTAACACGTTTATTTTCTGCTGAAAGACTGCACTTGAGAGTCTGCTGTAGAAGGAGGACAATATGACAATATTTATCATCATCATGAACATCCTAAAAACACTGACCAACCTGTGGCGTCACAAAGAGAGCCTAGTTCGTCCGGCTGAACTGGATTTAGAGCAGTAAACCATGTGAACAAACCCATCCCGGGCAGCGGTGGCCTAGTGGTTCGGGAGTTGCCCTTGATCGAAAGATTGTGGGTTCGATTCCCTCACCAGTAGTTTGCCCTGAGGTACCCTTGAGCAAGGTACCGTCCCTGTCACTGCTCCCCGGGTGCTTTCAATAGCGGCCCCCTGCTGCACGTGAGTGTGAGCACAGTGTTCTCACTTCATCATACTCTACTTTTTCGAATGTGGCACTAATGGCTTTTTTATATGCTCCAAATATCATGAAGTGAAAGTGACTATTTGTCATTGGGAAACCCACGCACAGCGTGCCGCACTGAGCAGCCATCCCCAGTGCCCGGGAGGCAGTGATGGGGACGGTACCTCGCTCAAGGGTACCTCAAGGCAACCGACTGGTCTGCAATTTTAACCCACGACCTTCCAATTTAGCCCCTGAAATCTACGCCACCGCTCCCCCCGCTGCCCCGACCACCGTCACTAGAGCAGAACAGACATCGGACACGACACATTCAGAATAAGATCCCATTCTGACCTCGGATTTGAGAAGCGCGTCAAGCTTGGAGTGTGTTTATCATTACAGGCATGAAAACAAACGCACACAGACAGTTTTAGTGGCCGAGGTAGTGGTAGGCTTTTTAAATGTCAGAATTAACTTCTATTCAACCCCAGAGACAATACTGAAAACATATCAACAAAAGCAGCAGCCAAACGGCAGCATCAATCTGTAAACACCGCTCGCGCTCAATTCTCCTCTTTTTATCTCTCTCTCTCCCTCCGCTCAGTGCCGCCAAATTGTATCCTTTCTGCTGGCTCCCAATTAGACTGATTAGGAGACTGTGCCATAGTGTGTGTGTGTGTGTGTGTGTGTGTGTGTGTGTGTGTGTGTGTGTGTGTGTGTGTGTGTGTGTGTGTGTGTGTGTGTGTGTGTTTATGTGTATGGATAGAGCAGAGAGAAAGAAGAATAACATGCCGATTATGATAAATGGAAAATGAGTGAGAAAAACACTAAGTGTGCTGAATAGATCTGTGCCTGTGTGTGTGTGTGTGTGTGTGTGTGTGTGTGTGTGTGTGTGTGTGTGTGTGTGTGTGTGTGTGTGTGTGTGTACGTACGTGCCTGCCATAGGGCAACCATGTCATCCTGGGGTCTGAATAACCTCTTTGCTGCAGAACAGCCTCGGCTCTACTCTGCTGGGACGGTTTTACCCCTTGGTGGAACATTGCAATGAGGATTTGATTGCATGCAACCAGAGGCATTACAGAAGTATTGATGTGGGATGATTCGTTCAGGATCACAATCACCAAGTCTTCCCAGAGGTAAGGTACGGAGCTCCATCAATCTAAAGATGACTAACTTCTGAGAGAAATCACACCTTGCTGTTAGTTAGTCTGTAGAAACTATTCCAGATTCACGCTGGATTAAATTCACTCCAGAACCTTACATTGCAGACTCTTACTGCGGTGAAAATTCCTTTAAAATAGATCCAATAAATCCAGGAAGTCTGGAATAGCTGTATAAAGTAAATTAGAAGGTGTAATGCTGGTTCCCAGTCCAGGTCCTGGAGCCCTCCTGTCGTGCTTGGCCTTTTCTTCAGCACACCTGAGCAGGTGCAGAGGTAATGAAAGGACATTTACGGGAATAAATTAGGGCAGTAAGCCAGCTGAGGTCATGTCTGCAGCAATTGTACCACATTTATGAGGCGCTGTTGACCCTTTAACTGTGATAAAAACACTGTAATTCACAGGCTCACTACAGTCTCACTAACGGGGGGTGACAAATGTCATAGAATCTACACCAAGCAGGACCGTGTGTTAACAGTAATTTTGGACTGTCCAGAGCGCCTCTCAGCCTTTTCCCCTGTGAGTGCTGGGACAGGCCTCAGCACCCCCATGACCATATATGCATTTACACTCTCCTTTATTGCATTTATCAGACGCTCTTATTCAGAATTACAGAGCAACCTGGAGTTAAGAGTCTTACTCAAGAACCCAATGGTAGACATTTTGGAGTTGAGTTAAATCGGTGACCTTTTGGGTACGTGTCCTACCACCCTAGAGGATGGGTGGATGGATGGATGGATGGATGGATGGATGGATGGATGGATGGATGGATGAAAAGTTTGCTACCCTGGTGAGAATAAGCAGCTCAGATGACAGATGGACTGATAGATGGATAGATGGCTGTCTGTCTGGCTGGATGGCTGGATGGATGGATGGATGGATGGATAGATGGATGGATGGCTGGAAGGATAAATGGATGGATAAAAAGTTTGCTACCCTGGTGAGAATAAGCAGCACAGATGACAGATGGATTGATAGATGGATAGATGGCTGTCTGTCTGGCTGGATGGCTGGCTGGATGGATGGATGGATAGACGGATGGATAGACAGATGGATGGATGGGTAGATGGATGGATGGATGAAAAGTTTGCTACCCTGGTGAGAATAAACAGCTCAGATGAAAGATGGATTGATAGATGGATATATGGCTGTCTGTCTGGCTAGATGGATGGATGGATGGATGGATGGATGGATAGACGGATGGATGGATGAATGGATGGATAGATGGATGGATGGATGATCAGTTTGCTACTCTGATTAAGCAGTATGTCAGTTAAAGAGTATTACTCCGTAGATATTTATATTTAAGTCTGAATCCATTTCAGACAAAGAGAACTGAAGCTGTCAAAAATAAAACCAGCCAGCGTTCTGCTTCGCCCACGGTTACCCGTCATCCGTTCCAACACTCCCCGGTACAGTTTGTCAGAATGAAATTAAAGCTGATCAGACTAATTTGCTCATCAGTGAAGTGAATCCTGTGCTGAGGCTGTAGGGAAGCGTCGTAACTGGAGCCGTGTCACCCACACCAGACATAAAGACCTTTCTGAAGGTCCGTCAGAGACAGAGAGTGGGCAGCGCATATCAATAGCCATTTATACATCAGGAACAACAGCTAGAGGGAAACATCCAGAGGGAGAAGAGGAGAGAGAGAGAGAGAGAGAGAGAGAGAGAGAGAGAGAGAGAGAGAGAGAGAGAATCAATACTGATTTTCACATCTGCCACACAAACTACACTCAGCAGAGAACAAAAGGGACAAAATGCAAAAAGACAGCAACAGATTTAGAGAAACAAAGACAACAGTACAGAAAAAAGAGGAAAAGCACATCTGAATGTAAAACGAAGCAGAAAAGAAACATAAAAGAACGAGTTTACCCTTGCATTTCTGTCTCTCTCTCGTTTCCGTCTAACCCCACCCTCTGTACTTTGGCACACACGCTTTTATACACAGCCTTTCTATTGTTTCCATCTGTCTGTCTGTCTGTCTGTCTGTCTGTCTATCTATCCTTCTATCTTTCTTTCTTTCTTTCTCTCACACACTAACATTTGCTCCCCCTCCTTTTTGCTCTCTTTTCTTGGTTCAGTCAGTTTCCCAGTTTCCACCTCAATCAATCTTTAATTATTCCCCCTGCACTAAAGCCTAACCACATAATGTGACTGCCCGCATTTTGTGAGTGTGTGCGTGTGTGTGTGTGTGCGTGTGTGTGTGTGTGTGTGTGTGTGCGTGTGTGTGTGTGTGTGTGGTGATCAAATCATTAACACACTCTCTAAGGATGTTTTGTTGAGCTAAGTCAGTGCAAAATAAAGTAGCAGAAAAATAGACTTTACTGAGAATCCAGGTTTTGATGGCAACTGTATTAAATAGAGATATTTTTTATCAGTGCCACTTTTCAGAGGCAGCCCTGCAGTACTGCTGTCATACACCTGAACATATATACTGTAAACACAGGGCCACACCACTGCGGCAGAAACACACTGCAGGATTTGACAAAAAGTCCAGGCGACAAAGCATCGGCAGAGCACCTTTCTAAAGTTTTAATCATTTAAAATCAGAAATAAGGAAATATTGGGCACGGCTGCGGTGTTTAGCACGTACGGCTCACAACAATATGGTTCTGGGTTTGATCCCCAGGCGGGACGGTCCCGGCCTTTTAAGTGTGAAGTTTGTCTCTCTGGGTTCCCTCCAGGAGCTTCGGTTTTGTCCCGCTGTCCAAAGACATTTGTATCAGGGGGATTAGAGATGCTGAACTGCTCACTCGTTTGTGTGTGTGTGTGTGTGTGTGTGTGTGTGTGTGTGTGTGTGTGTCCTGCGATGGACTGGTGACCTGTCCATAGTGTTTCTCTGCCTTTCACCCTGTGAGCACTGGGATACATGCCAGCACCAACTGGGACCGTACTCAGGATGGTGAGTAAAATCTGAAACACAGACATTTTGTGCATTCGACATCAACTGGAAGAACACAAGCTACTGGGTGAGCATTTGAAGGTCAGCACAGGATGGAGCGAAAACATTTAGCTTTGCCGTGGCGCTCCACCTCTTCATACCATGCACAGGTCCGCAAAGACCAACTCCGTTAAAACTGACTGACCACAGTGTTCACTAAATCGTGCCAAAGCAGATTTAGGTTTTGGAAAATCACAAGAATCCAAGTTACATTCTGCACCTAAAAAGTTTCTGTGTGCCTGTGCCATTATTTTGGGGAACCCTTATAAAGCCATCATGTATGGGACATCAATTCTGACTTGCTTTCCAGTGACTAAACTATACAGACTGTAAAATGAATATAGATTTAGCAGATATGGAAATACGATAATTACAGTGTGGATATAGAATAACATCATGTACTGCTGATAGGGCAATGCAGGTGCAAAACAATGAAAATAAGTCAGACTATAAAAAAAGGTCTGTCCTTCAGAATCTACATCAGATAACGTGCTGGCTGTGCTCTTTATTTCCTGATTTGGTTTTAAAAATGCGGTTCTAGTGCAGCTTTGCAGAGCTGGAGCAGGTGTGTGGGCTTCTTTGTTCAGCGCTTAATTACACTAAACCAGCAAAACACTCATCAAACAACAGTGTTTCTGGGTAAATCTGCAATTAACAGAAATTCTGCGAAGGCAGAATTTACAGCATCAGTGTTTCCACTTGTACTACAGTTCTGTTTAAGGGTGGGTGATATTGTGAGGCATTGTGTAAATCGGGATGTTTTGAATAAAATAAGCTATCGATTCAAAACTGCAAGTAACAAGTTTGCTGTTTGTAGGAAAACCAGGGTAGAGTGACATCGTTATAAAGTCGTGCTCATCAATATTAACATTCTCCACAAGGGGGAGCCAATAGCGCTTAGTGCAAGCATCACTGAGTGAGACAGGAACCCACACCAGGAGGATCAGGAGGATACATGTGTGACAAAGTACAAACAACTGACAGTCCAATCACACTCCCATCCAAGGGCAGCGGTGGTCTAGTTTTTGGGGACCCCAGGATCAGAAGCTTATGGATTTGATTCCCAGACCAGTAGGTTGCCCTGAGGTACCCTTGAGGCAGCTACTGTCCCCATCACTGCTCCGTGAGCGCTGGACATAGCTGCCCCATGCTGGACGCTGCATGTGGGTTAAATGCAGAGAATGCTGTTTTCACTTTCACTTTCACTTCTATTTAGTTGAAATGTTCAAACAAACGGTACCTGTTGCAGGACCATCAGTCCATTATCATCCTTTAGTTCTCTTAACCTCTCTCTCTTCTTTTCTCTCGCTCAGCTGGAGCCTGCCTCATCTACATTATCCATTAATATTTCATCGACATAAGTCATAGCCCTACAAACATGGACCCACACACACTTACACACACACACACACACACCTTTGCATTCTTGTCTTTCAGCTAAACGGCATGCAAGCAGAAGTAAGGCTCTAAAGTAATAAGAGTATAAATAAACAATGCACAGCCTATAGATTCCAACATACTTTACAGAGAAAAGTTTAACCACCTACAACTGTCTAGCACTGTTCCCAAAATGACTCGGTCGTGTAGCACTTACATCTAAGCTGGCTCTTTCCGTAGTTCCACACTTGGACTCTACTTGCCTGACTTGTTGTGTGCTTTATATGAAAGCTTGTGCTAAAAAAATACATGTAAATATAAATGCAAATAGAAGTGCTGCAGCGCTGCACCTCACCAAGCTTTAACCTTCATCTCACCAAGCAAAAGATCAGCTCCTGCATGGCGGTCATCCTCGACTGCGCTTGCGATTTAGGAATCTACTGTGTTTCGTTTGTTATTTTAGACAAATGGCAATAAATGTTAATACTTTCTCATTTATTTCAATGTAAAACATGAATAGGATGGAATTTTTAATGTAATATGTTAATACGACTTCTTTAAAGATAAAAAACAATGTCTCGCTGGCATTAAATGTTGACAATTTTTGACTTTTTCAAACAAACCAGAGAGTCTAAAGAAGCAAATATCAAATATGGAGTTACGAAATGAAAGATTGCTCGTCTGTGATATGAAACCTTTTCATATTGAAGACTTTAGGACCAGTTAAAAGCTAGCAAACAGACACCCCTCAGTCCCAGTTATTAAGCTTCAGGAAATCAGCCAACAAACCTCGTTCATGCAAAATTTTACATGACACTCATTTAGAATGAATGGAATTCAACTTTTCATTAATTCAGTGAATGGTGTGTGTGGTGGCATCTGCCTGATACATCCAACGTGTGGTAACCCATCCATAAAGATGGATGTGTCCCTTAGGCAAGCAGCGGGAGAATTTCAGATTTGAATTATCATCATGCAAATGACCGTTGAGCCCCTAAAGTACAGTTACATGTCCTACTAATGATCACTTTCACCTGTAATGCATCGGTTCCAGCACTACGGCTCCTCCCTGACGGAGAACTTCTTGTTACTCATTTGAAATACAGTCAAAGAGTGAGATGCTCTAAACTGTGCAGGCAGGTTGGAATGGGTGGAGAAGGATGGCAGGAGTGATCTGGGAGAAATGGGTACCACCAAGAGTGAAAGGGAAGGTATACAGGACAGTAGTGAGACCAGCTATGCTATACAGGTTGGAAAGAATGGCTCTGATGAAAAGACAGGAGGCGGAGCTGGAGGTGTCAGAGTTAAAGATGCTGAGATGTTCGTTGGGTGTGACGAGGATGGACAGGATTAGAAATGAGTATATTAGAGGGACAGCTCAGGTTGGACGTTTTGGAGACAAAGTAAGAGAAGTGAGGTTGCGTTGGTTTGGACATGTTCAGAGGAGAGACGAGGATTATATCAGGAGGAGGATGTTGAAGATGGAGCTGCCAGGAAAGAGGAAAGAGGAAGACCAAAGAGGAGGTTTGCCCCAGACCCTAAACACTAGGCCACCACTGACCCCCCCCATACTGTTTTCCTCACATCCTCCACTGGATACAGTAGTGTAGCATTAACAGAAAACCTTCTGACATGAAATCTATTAAATCAGTGGTCCCTGCACTGTTCAGTATATCAGTATAGTTTATTACGGTCATTATCTTGAGAAAATACATTCATGTAGATGCCTAGAGCAGATGCCCAGACTTGCTTTGTTAATAAGGGTCCTTGGGCAATATTCCTAACACTACATTAAAGTGAAAGTGACTATTTGTCATTGTGAGCACATCACACAGTGAACCACAACGAAATGCATCCTCTGCTTTTAACTCGAACACGCTGTGCAGCGGGGGGCAGCCATATCCAGCGCCCGGGGAAGCAGTGATGGGGACGGTACCTTGCTGAAGGGTACCTCAGGGCAACCTACTGTTCTGGGATTTGAACCCACAAACTTCCAGGTTATTAAGGGGCCTGGAAAAGTCACCAACACGTGGTGGAGATGCTGGACTTTATACATACATTAACTGCAAAAAACCTCAAAAACGAAATGTATAGAATGCATGTCGCCGCTGTTGCTTTCATCCCAATCCTGCTCTAAACATTTCTCGCTGAAACAGTGTTGATTTCCATTCATGCAGGATCTCTTGAGATCTTCGAGAAGCTGCTCAAGAAACCTGCTCTTTTCAAAACAACACTTTGATTCTCTTCCTTTCTCGTAACTCTATGTCTCACATTATATAATGGCCTTTTCTCTTTTCTACTGTTCATCGTTTAAATGTGGTCGGCGCCGTGTTTATCTGCATGTAGGCTCTTGTCTTGGGAGCTCTTCCCACAACTGTCTTGCATTGTTCCTGAAATGGAAACACAGTCTTGTAGGACTTGCACTGATTTATAGCTGCACACTTGATTTATACTCGCTTCACTTTTAAGTCCCACTGGATAAAATCACATGTGAGCACATAAACCTAAATGCTGCACTGCCAAAACTAACCCAGCCCAACCGATGGTCGGAGTTATTGCAATTTGGCAGTAATGTTTCAAAGTAATTACGCAATTGCACAAGCAATTATTTAGCTGATCACACAACCCCTCACCACTACCTTCTGCATCAGAAGTGTGCAGATATTTGGCTTTGATTTCAGTGATAGACTTTCATTTAAAACTCGGATTTAAAATGAAATAACTACGGTGACATCGGTTTCTGCATCTTTCAGCAAATTATATCTGGTGAATCTACTTTATTCCAGGCATCTGAAGATCCAACCTTTTTACTCTGTCAGGTGTGTGTGCACTTCTGTCTTGGCACTGTGTGTATAGTGTGTGTAATGAGCGCTGAAGCCTGACAATTAGAGCAAAAGCTTCAGTTTGCACTCAAATGTCAAATCTCGGTGGTAATCCAAACAAAAGAAGGTTCAAAGAAGCTTATATCTTGAAGTATTTTCCCTTGAACACGAATGAAATCTCTCGAAATGAACATTCATTTCTGAGCTGCTTGTCCCGATTAGGGTGGGCGAGTCTATCCCGGCTCTAACAGGACAAAAGGCAGGAAACACCCTGGACAGGTCCCCAGTCCATCGCAGGGTAGAAACACAGACACACACACAACTAGAGGACAATTAAGCATCTCCAATCCATCTGATGTGCAGATCTTTGGAAGGCGGGAGGAAACACAGAAAGGACCCGGACCGTCCTGTCTCGGAATCGAACCCAAGACTTCGCCGGTGTGGTCTAGTGGTAGGGTACCTACCTATGGACCAATGGGTCAAGAGGTCCCAGTTTCGAATCCCACCTCCCACCTCTAGCACCACCACCATTGGGTTCCTGAGCAGGACCCTTAACCCTGAGTGTCTCCAGGGGGACTGTCCCTGTAATTAGGACATGGAAGTCACTCTGGATAAGAGCGTCTGCTAAATGCCATAAATGTAAATGTAAGACATCCATGCTGTGAGGCGACAGCACTAATGCACTACCGTGAAGCCCACACACACCATGCAGCAGGAGGCAGCCATATCCAGCACCCAGGGAGCAGTAATAGGGACAGTTCCTTGCTCAAGGGCACCTCAGGGCAACCTACTGGTCTAAGATTCGAACCCACAACCTTATGATTCTGGGGCTTCGTCCCTAAACACTAGACCACTGCTGCCCCCTTGGTCAAATCACCTCATATACCTTCAACTGCATATTCAGAAACCGTAAGCCCAACTATAAGCCCCACCACAAGGGGCAGCGGTGGCCTAGTGCTTAGGGAGTTGCCCCCGCATCGGAAGATTGTGGGTTCAATTCCCTCACCAGTAGGTTGCCCTGAGGTACCCTTGAGCAAGGTACCGTCCCTGTCACTGCTTCCTGGGCACTTTCAATAGCTGCCCGGTGTTTGAGTGTGCATGGGTTAAATGCAGAGGTCCAATTTTGTTGTGGTTCACTGTGTGCTGTGCTGTGACCTCGCAATGACAAGGGTTGTCACTTTCACTTTCACCACGTCAGTGATCAACAACGGACCGTAATGTCTACTGACACTGTTTAGCGGAGAGAAGGAGTGAAATATGGCCTCCCTTTCCTCAGCGTTAAATAATAATGTGTCCCAACTAAACTCAGCAACAGTGAACTTTTCCCCCTCTGGATTCTTACTGTTTCTTCCATCACGAAAAAAGTAAAGAACAAGATGTTCCAGTAAGTTCATAAACTTCGTAGTCCTTTAATCATGAAGATGCGCCAGCAGCGTGGTTTCACACTGAAAACCCGACAAAACGCTGCAGCTTATGCTTCCATTAGCGCCTATGGATTTCGTTGTGTTTGTCAGCATTAGGCTGAGAATGCTTCTTTTCCAGAGGGTTTAAAGCTGCTTATGGCGGCTGACTTTGATGCTTGTAAGACATGCATGTCTTAATCTCTATTTTGCACTTTTTCAAAGGATTCTTCAATTAATATGTAAACATAAGATCATGGGCATTGCCTGTTAGCTTATACACAGTCTGGGCTTGGTAAACAGAGTTGCATTTTTTGCACATTTAGTCTAAGGTGAGTCAAAATGCCTTTTCATATTTAGGCTCGTCTGCAGGTCGTGTTTTGTGTCGTTGTGCGCCACGACTAGGTATCAAAGAGGGTTAGCATGATCCGATGTTTCTGGACACCAAGCAGGAGGCACCCCCATACAGTGAAAAAAGAAAGGCAGACATGAAACCTTTATTTTAATGTTATTTTGTATTAGATTACTTAAATGCATTACATATTTGTCATAAATCTGTTTTTTTTTTTTAAGAAATTGAAAAGCAACTGCGTCAGGCCCCTTTAAACAAACTATTCTTCATCATATAGACCCAACAAATGTCCCCACCGCGACTAAAGCTTCATGTTTTCATCAACATTTGGGTCCTGTGAAGAGACACACACACACACACACACACACACTAATGAGACACTGAAACCAGGTTCTGATCACTAATCTGATCATTTTTCTCCCTGATTCCTGTCTCTTCTCCTCCTCCGGCCCCAGGCTGCAGAGCACACAGTGATGTTCCATCATCCGCTTGTTTCTGTGTTTCGCTGCTGTTATTGCTGGAGACGAAATCTAATAAGAAGCTACTCGTGAGACCTTCTCGTCTGGCAAACAGAAAAAGCACACATGCATTTCCACCTGGCCAGAGAGAGAGAAAAAAATAAAAAGCTCTGGCCTGTATAAATGAATCCGGAAAAACACAGAAGGTTTCCCGCGGGAACAGCCAGCGCTCTGCATCAATAATTCCAGAAGCTCATGAATATTTGAGAATTCTATACCTGAGACTGTGACAGGAGGACAGCAAGCCAAAGACACGTATAAATATAGAGAGGGAGAGAGAGAGAGAGAAAGAGAGAGAATAAGAGAGACATAGAAAAGGAAAGGAAAGAAAGAGAGGAGGAGGAAAAGAGAATGAAAGTTCAAAGAGAATGAAAGAACAAAAGGAAAATGAGAGACAAAGAGAAAGGAAGAGGAAGAGAAAGAGAAATAGAAACGATTTAGAAAGGAGAGCGATAAAAAAGAGAAAGAGAGAGGAGAGAGGGAGAGAGATACAAAGAGAAAGATAGAAAAGAGAGAAAGAGAATAAGTGAGATACAGAAAAGGAGATAGATAAAGACAGAGAAAGAGAGGGGGAGACAAGAAATAAATGAGAGAGAGAGAGAGAGAGAGAGAGAGGGAGGGAGAAGAAGAGTGAAAGAGAGGAGGGAGAGAAGATGAGAAATGAAACGTGAGTGAAAGGACAGAGAATGAAACAACAGAAATAAAAGCAGAAAGAAAGGGAGAGACAGAGGAAGAGGAAGAGAGAGATAAAGAAATGATGGAGAGAGATAAAATGAGAAAGAGAGAGAGAGAGAGATGGTGATGGGTAGACTGCTACAGGGATGTAATTAGTAAAACGTTCAGCTAATTACTGCTGGTACATTTATTTTATTCTAGTTCAAGACAAACTCTTTTCACTTTGTCTGCTGTGCGCACTCCTGCCTTCACACTGTGTGTACAGTGTGTGTAATAAAAGCCCAAGCCTGAGCTCAATTCGAGCTAAAGTCTGAACTAAATTAGAACTAAACCTTCAGTTTAGGCCGAACCGTCAAACCTCAGTCTAAAGCAAGAATAAAGCCTAAATCTGGTAATCCTAAGAAAAGATGCAGCAACTCAGAATGAGAGACCGCTGGAAGAAAGATTTACCAAACAAACATGCACTTTTATCTTTATTACCAATTTACACCAGTGATCTACTTCACTTCTAATTCCAACCCCAACCTGCCACACCCGCTCCAGATAATGAACTTCAGGAGACTCTGATTGACTGGATTAGAGTTAAGTAGGCCAGGCAGCCTGTTAGATGCAGGTTGGAACTAATCTTTTTAGGAAAGCAGGTCTCTGGGAGTAGCATCATTAACTACTGATCTACATTTCACATCCAAATAGTGAACAGATACCTCGTCTTCGCAATCAGTCAATCACAGCATTTCTTCTAAGATCAATTACTCCCCACTTTGGTGCAGTAATAGTGTTTCATCTTCTCAGAAAGCACTGCACTACATGTCAACATTGCAATGAGGATTTCTTTGCATTCGCCTCCCGACCTTAGTACTTTGGGTTGGTTGGTATCGACTCTCCAGCAGGGAGGTTCTGATCTGAGTGTTGGTTTGGAATCAGACTTACAGGAGAGGAAACTTTCTGTAGGGCAGCATTGGTCTAGTGTTTAGGGAGTTGGCCCCAGGATCAGAAGGTCGTGGGTCTAAGTCCCAGACCAGTAGATTGCCTTGACATACCCTTGAGCAAGGTACCGTCCCCATCACTATACCACCTATACCTATAAAGATATTAGGAGCTACATTCTCTACACTGCAGAGAATGCATTGCTCCACAGCCCAAGAGTTTAAATAGTCCTCAAACTGATGCAGAGCAACGAGCATGTTGAGCTTAGGCTCATGATCAGGTGATCTCCTGCTTTTACTCACTCAAGTGTATTTTGCGGGTTCTATGCTCTATCCGGTTCAGAAGTCTTTCCACATGTGAGACCGAGCAGAGGATCCGCTTTGATGAAGTGGCCATATAGAGCAGATTTGTTTTGATGGTGAATATTCGTGCATTTGATTGAGTGTGTGTGTGTGTGTGTGTGTGTGTGTGTGTGTGTGTGTGTGTGTGTGTGAGAGAGACGCTCTGAAGAACGCCCACACTGACAGCCTTCCACCTGCACAGATGCCAACCGGGCACTGGAGCACCAGCCGCTTTGAAAACCGTCCAACAGTGATGACATCAGCACTAGTCAGCGCAGGAGGGGGCAGCAGATGGTGTGTATAAATGCATGTGTCATCAGTTGTGGCCCTCACACATTCACACGCCCCACTGTTTTACCCCAGCAAGTGGCTGGGAAGGAAACATCGGTGGCATGTTCTGCACGATTAGAGACGTGGGTGAGGAGGGCAGACCAAAGGGCTAAATCCAGGTTCAAATCTCACCTAAAACTGAAAGCCACCTGGCAGGAAGGTCACCTTCACTCTCAGGGCTGATCACATCGGAACCTCCTCTAAGAGACGCTTATACCTCGGCGTAGAGTTTCTCTATAGAGAAAAACGTCTATTTGTTTGGGGATTTTGTTTTTTAAATCTAGTTTTTCTTCTCTTTTTGTCTGAATCTCAGACTGAAATAAAGAGTCAGGGGATCACAAATGAAGTGAAAGTGAAGTGAAAGTGACTGTTCCTCCTTGTGAAACACAGCACAGAACACAGTGAACCACAACGAAATGCATTCTCTGCATTTACTCCATTTCAGTAGGTCTTAAAGAAGAAACAGGAAAACTTGAGAGGGTCGATGCACTTTTTGCCATAACAGTTTTACCCATCTCTGCATGACACGGCCTTTTTCATGTAGCAGTAGCATCCTAATGCCTTACAAAGTCATGAATGCTTTTGGTGACTTTAGATACGTTCACAAAGCGGGCCATGCTGCCAAACTGATTCACTGCTGAAAATAACATCAGAATAGAGACTTTCCTTGTTTGCACATTTCTGTGTCAGTCACTGTAGCCTAAAATGCAAGTGTATAAAAAGTGTAAAAGCATGTGTCATCAGTTATTGCTCTTGCGCAATCACACACTCCACTGTTTCATCGAGTGACTGGGAGTGAAAGCCTTCCACATGAAAAACACAGCTGACCAGTAAGGTCTGGAAGGTGAAAGCTGCTAAAGAGAAACGTCAAAAGACTTTGTAGGCTGAGAATATGTAACTTCTTCCTCACTCACATTGCTGGTACTGTTGTGCAAGAAGGAGCAGATTTATTGCACCGAGGCTTGGCTGCAGCGAAAGCTTGCAGCTACTATAATATTCAGGAGTCTGAACATCCGTTTGCCATACTTTTGCAGGAATGAATGCATCAGAAAATGAGTATACACTGTATATATAATACATACCGGACACATTAGTATTGTATACAGATGTGTACATGTATGTAGTGTATACATGAGGCTCTTTAGGCTTTAGCATATAAGAGTATATGAGCACACTGGTTCACTGGTTCTTATTGTGGTTCCATGATGTAATGGTTAGCACTCTGGAGACAGTCTGGAGGGGGACTGTCCCGGTAATCAGGAATTGCAAGTCGCTCTGGATGCGAGCGTCTGCTAAATGCTGTAAATGTGTTGTGAAAACACATTTTGTTCTTTTGTTCTCTGCTCCACAAAGAATCGCAATATTATCTGCAACATTGACATTTAGCAGACGCTCTTATCCAGAGCGACTTCATGTCCTGATTACAGGGACAGTCCCCCTGGAGACACCCAGGGTTAAGGGTCTTGCTCAGGGACCCAGTGGTGGTAGTGCTGGAGGTGGGATTCAAACCTGGGACCTCTTGAGCCATAGGTCCATAGGCAAGTACCCACCACTAGACCACCACCACCCTCAACAATGCTTGGGTGGGTGATACATGCTAGAGAACATTGCCCAGAGCATCACACTGCATCCACTGCCTTCCCATAGGAGATCAAGGTGCCATCTCAGTAGCAATCTGTACTATAGCTGTCCATGACCCTGTCACCACTTCACCAGCTGTCCTCCCATGGACCACAAGAGCTGTCACTGTGGAGGTGCTCTGACCCAGTAATCTAGCCGTCACAGTTCGGCTCTTGTCACTCAGATCCAAATGCTTGCTCATTTTTATTGCTTCCAGCACATCCACTTCAAGAACTGACTTTTCACTTACTGCCTAATGTCTCCCACCCCGTGACAGGTGCCACTGTAATGAAATAATGTCATTCACATTATCTGTCATTGATTTAAATATATATACACAGAGCCACCGCTCATTTCCTTTCATATTTTGCTTCAACAGAGCCAGACTTTGTTGCAGTTTGTTTAAATGGAACAGTTCTCCAGGCTTTCCGAGTTCTCCAAAGTTCTCATTTTTAGTCCACTTCCAAAACCTGACCAGATCTCAACATGACCGAGGCTGTGTGGTGTCATCTTCACAGAGAAGTCAATTAAAGCAGTCCAAAGAAGAGCTTTGGAATGTCCTTCAAGAAGCCTGGAGAACCATTCCTGAAGACGACTTAAAGAAATATATGTGTGTGTGTGTGTGTGCGTGTGTGTGTGTGTGTGTGTGTGTGTGTGTGTTGTCTTTCTTCCCTTCACAAAATTGAGCGTTCTGTTGATTGAAGCAGGCTGTGGTCTCCTGCCTCTGCTGGAGGGAAGAATTTGTTCAGAAAGGTTGACTCGTCCTTTTCAGCGAGGACCATCGATTGATGCTTGGAACCCTGTTGTGCCAATGGGGGTGTGTCACAGAGAACAAACACACGCAGACACACACAAAGTGCCCGCCAACCGCCGTGCACACACACCCTGCTGTGTCAGAGGAGCATGAGAGCACTGTGAGATGTCACCCTGCAGATATGCTCACACACAGGCTGGTTTTTATACCATGTCAGGACCCGGGGTCATAAATATGTAAGTGTAAGCACCTTTGTGTATTAATATTGTCTCGTAGACATTAATATGTCCCATGTGAAGAGTACACACATGCACACAAGTCTAAGAGTCACACCCTTTAACGATGAAAGGAACGAAGAAGAAGAAAAATATAAATAAAGAGAGGAAGCCGCATGATCCCGGTCGTACCGCTCATGGAAAAAACAATGGCATGGCATGTCAAGGACTGATTTCCACTCAATTTCCACTGAAATACCCAAACACACACACACACACACACAATCATCCAGAAGGAGGACGTGCAGTCGAATCCTTTAAACTCTGTTTCCTAGTAACCATCTGAGGCATGTCGCATCGAGCATGAGAAGAGAGTGTATTACACTAGAAATACATTAAAAGTCCATAATGTATCTCAGAAACTGTTTATGCTCTGTGTGTGTGTGTATGTGTGTGTGTGTGTGTGTGTGTGTGTGTGTGTGTGTGTGTTCTTGAGAAAGGTCAAACTATAGATTGGGAAGTTTTACTCGCGCCCGCTCTGTGGCACCTGGTCTGTCACTTTGTGTCTGAGACCCCAGACCGACTGCATTTTGGCTACATTTATCTAATACGCTGTGTACATGTCATCATTTGGTGCCGTCGGACCCAAAAAAGCTAAAAGTCATGTCCACTAAGAGAAAACTTCAATTGGAAATGCTTTTTTCAATCAAGTTGGGGAAGCTGATTACCTGTTCACAGATTTCTATCTAAAGCACACGGTTTGTTGCTCTCAAAAGCAGCGTGTGCCTGTCTTTAATAAAAAAAAAATCAAAAAAAGAAATATACAGTCAATCAGTCTAGTCAGTGTTGGTAACTCTTAATACAACTGCTCAAGGGTACCTAAGGGCAGTCTACTGGTCTGGGATTCAAACTCACAACCTGCCAATCCTGGGGCCAACTCCTAACCACTAGACCACCGCTAGAGTCGCCACAGCAGAGCTCCATTTCTTCCTGTCCTCTGCATCTTCCTCTTTCACATCCTTCCTCTATGTCCCCTCTCACCACATCCATAAACCTCCGCTTTGCCCATCCTCGTCTCCTCTTGCCCGGCAGCTCCATCTTCAACATCCTTCTTCCAACATGCTCCTCGTCTCTCCTTTCTCTCCAGACCGCACCAACCTGAGCTGTGCCTCTAATATACTCGTTCCTAATCCCATGCAATAATTAGGATGAGTGCCCACAATTGTTTTTCACCTTCATAGCTTGGCTTGTTTATTCGACCTAATCTGGTGTGAGCAGCTTAGTTTTGTGAGCTAGAAAGGAAGTTAATCAGCCAGCTTGCTCACTTTAGGCTCATATTTTAACCGCTGCATATACATGAGCAAGAAAAACAATTGAATTGTTAATCACGCTTAATTATTTGGCAATGAATCACCAGCTGAAATGTCATGATTGTGACAGGCCTGCAACCCCAAGGACCCAATCACCGACTTCCTCCACACACACACACACACAAGCAGCTTCACAGATGACATCACTTCACTCCCCCTGTCCAATTCCATGCAGACTGAAAGCTGAGAAAATGACCTTTTTGGAGGCACAAATGATACAAATGAGGCATGACATTTGCCAAAAATTTTGAATCAAGATAAAGTGAAAAAAAAAATCTAATGGGTTCTGGCATCTCCTAATGTGAGAAGGGAGAAGTGTAGGTCTTGATGTGATCTCTCATGCCAGACCTCAACCCTGTGGCATTGCACAGATCCTGCCAGACTAAATACATGCTCTAGACATATTCTCATCAAGCCTCCTTGTAGATATTACTGTTTGTGTGAACCACTGGATTTATCCCTCGCTGTATTTCACACACTCCCATGTTCGCTCTACTGCAGGGAAGTGCTCATAATTAACCCTCGGAAAGGTTTATTCCAACAAGCTTTGTTCATCAATGAGGCCACATTTATCCCTTTTACCCCAGAAAGAGTTTAAGGATTAAGCCTTTATAAATAAATTTCCATGTTGGTTTAATGTCAGTTGAAATAAAAGGCTTAAGTAGACGTCATGCAGCCTGATGAACAACGAGTTTCTACGAGGCATTACCATTAAACTGTGTTTCGCTGCGTGTTACGAACATCGCAGCGGTGGAACGGCTGCTTTACGGGAGAGAAATGAACCTTTACGTTGTGAATATTTAAACAAGAATTAACCCCCAAACCTATAAAGTTACCATTTTGGAATAAAAGGGTTTCTAAGTAGTTTCCATTTTGAAGAAAAGGACGACAACACTGTTCATATTCACACACTTTCCCAACTTGCAGTCAGACAGTCTTAGCTCAGGCTTAGCCAAACTTAGGGTGAGAATGCAAGAAAGGCTTAGCTCACACACACACTCACACACACACACACACGCACACACACTACCAGTATGCAAGGCAGTGATATGGCAGAGAGAACGGGGGGAATATGATACACACACACCAGACTGAGAAGAAAGACCTGGATGATGCCAAACCGCAAATTACATACTGATACTACCCTATCTGCAAAAAAGGACAGAGCAAAAATGAGGAATGATGCTGGTGGTTGTGAAGGGAGAGCGAGAGAGAGAGAGAGAGAGAGAGAGAGAGAGAGAGAGAGAGAGAGAGAGAGAGATTGTGTTGTGTCAAAAGGACAGAGCGAGAGAACGAGGCTGGAAACTGAGATGGAGGCAGCAATGTGCACCGCTTTTTTTTCTCCACTCCCATCTCTCTTTCTCTCTCCCCCGCTCTGTCTCTCTTTCTGATCTAACTTCTATCTAATTGGTATTCTGGAAGGTCCATCCCTCGTTCCTCCCTCCCTCATTTCACCATTGCAAAAAGCATAAGTGATGACCGTGAGGAAGGGAGCAAAGTGTCAAACTGAGAGAGGAAAGTTCAACTCTATTTTAGTAAACAGGTTTATGTATATATATATATATATAAGAGAGAAAGAGAGAGCAAGAGCGACAGACAAGCGAATCACTATGAAATAATCAAATAAATAAAACGATCATCTATTTTTATTATTACAATCTCCTGTACGTGATGTATTTACACATTGTATTAAACACGTACCCAAGCAGGCTTATGGGGGTGACGGTCGGGTCACTCGTTCCGTTCTGAGCGGGCTGTTTAAAAATGCAGCTGATGTTAAACGTTACACACTCTCACTCACTCATTATTAAACACCATCCCCTCAGGACACACACAGACAGACGACAAGACAGACAACCGCTCTCTTCCCCTCCTCTCTTCTCTCCCTCTCTAACTCCTCAGACGACCCTGCCTTGTGGCACACTAATCAAATCCAGAGTACCGACTCGATCGCAGTCAATTTACATTTGCTCTGACTAGGCTATGAGGCCGTGCCAAGCTCCATGAAAAGTTACGCTGACTGTCGAGCAGCTTTGGGCTACGACGTGCTGCCAGCCACAGCCACCGTAAATAAGAATCTGTTCTTAATTGGCTGGCAGAATTAAACCCTTAAACTTCCTCAATCTCACGACTGCTCAGCTTCCAGATTAGTTTCTGAATAATTAAGAGTATTTAATGAGAAATAAGCCTTAAAGGAACACACCAGAAACAAAACATCTTTTTTCTTTTTAGGGGTCACCACATTGCATCGTCCGTCCCCGTTTCTTCCTGTCCTCTGCATCTTCCTCTTTTTCACCGATGGCCTGCATGTCCTCTCTCACCACATCCATAAACCTCCTCTTTGGTCTTCCTCTGCTCCTCCTGCCTGGCAGCTCCATCCTCAACACCCTGCTCCTGATATACTCCTCGTCTCTTCTCTGGACATGTCCAAACCAACAATCTTGCTTGCTGGACTTGTCTTGTTCAAACTTCAATGATGTTTGATGTGTTAAATGATGTTTTAGAACATTCTTCTCTGAGGTTCAGCTCTACCATCCAAATGAAGTGTTCCCAATATCCATTAAGATGCTGCAATTTGACCTTCTTTAAAAAAATGTAAAAAATGTTGTTTTCTGAGACAGGTGCGCTTTTGGGGCAGCGGTGGCCTAGTGTTTAGGGACTAGGCCCCAGGATTCGAATCCCAGACCAGTATGTTGCCCTGATGTACCCTTAAGCAAGGTACCGCCCCTGTCACTGCCCCCTGGGCACTTTAAAAAGCTGCTATTTGCTGGACGTGTGTGTGGGTGAAAATCAGAGGTTGCGTTTCGTTACGCTTCAGTTTGTGCTTTTCACAACAGCAAATAGTCACTTTCACTTTCCCTTCACTGCCATCGGAGCTGCCACACACTGAGCTAGGCTGGAATAAGTGGCAGTTTAGGCAGGATGAGCTTCAGCCAGTGGATTAACTCCAGTGCTAGTGCACACTGTTCATGATGGATGGTCGTGGCTAAAAGTTCAACTAATGCCTTCCATTAGTTAAGTGAGTAATTGAGGTGGCTGCTCACTGATAATGGCTACTGTCCTTAGCTAATGGCTGATTTGTGTTGTTGTTAGGTAATGGTTGCTGGCTGCTGCAGGCTCCAGGGGTCTGTGCGAGTGATGAGTGAGTGCTTGTGTCTGTTGTGTCAGACGAAAGGCTCCAGCCAAACCAGACTGACCTAGTTGTAGCGCTAAAAGTGAAGCATTATAAACCTGGCTGAGCCGCGGAGCGCTATTTCAGTCGGCCAGGTGAAGCAAGATGTCAGGGTTACTCTGCTCAACGAGAGAGGGGGGAGAAAGAAGGAGAGAATACGTCTGAGGAGGGAGAAAAAGCAAAGAAAAGAAGGGAGACAGCTTGAGAATGAGAGAGAGACAGAGAGATGAAGGGTAAGAGTAAGAAAGTAGGAGTCTGGACGGAAAGGAAGAGAGAGAGAGAGAGAGAGAGAGAGAGAGAGAGGAAAATAAGAAAGAAGGAGAGAATTCGTTTGAAGGTCTGAGGGAGAAAAAGGAAAGAAAAGGATGGAGACAGCTTAAGAATGGGGAGGAGAAAAGAGAGTGTAAGAAAGAGGAGTCTGCAGGAGAGAAGCGGTGGAAGAGAAAGGGGAGAGAGAGAGAGAGAGAGAGAGAGAGAGAGAGAGAGAGAGAGAGAGAGAGGAGGAATGTGTGTGTCAAGTCAGCCATCGGGGAACTGTGAGAGAGAGACACTTACACATGCATGAAGGCTTACAGGGCCTTCGAATCTTACATGATTCTCCTCTTATTCCAAAAAAAACTTGTAGTCTAGCAAAACCAAACTGTTCCACACAAGTGAATGAACAAGTTTGATCGGGGAGCACGATACCGAAATTGTGGGCTCAGATTTGCCCTCTGGTGGTAAAGGAGGGTGCAATCATATAATTAAACTAACGAATCTTTTGTTTCTAGTGAAAAACACAACCCTGTCTCAATTACTATAAGGCAGGGGAATGAACTGGCAACCCTCTTCTGTAGGCATTAGGCCACAACTGCACTACGTATATACTCAGGAGTGGGAATGGCTTTAGTTTAAATAAAGATGAGATATATTTAACTTGAAGTATCAGTTTCATTTAACAGATCTGCTGTTCAAAAAGTACAACATGTGGTCACAAAAAGTGTTAATAATAGCAAAAAAATCAGCTCAAAGCCGAACATCTGCCTGATGCTGTGATAATAATTCTGATCATTTGGGAGCATCCTTATAAAACTCACCTTCCCGTGTCACATATGCAAAAACCTGCGTTTTTCAGAGCGACAGAACAGAGAGAGAGATAATCAGCACAACACCAAAGCAGACTGGCAGAAAAAAAACACAGTCAGGTGGTTACCGCGGCACCCAGCCTCTTGCACACATCATCTCCACGGTGACGGTGGAAAGGCCAATCACTGCAATGACTGAAAGACAGGCTATGGAGGACTGGCTCCCTGCATGGCTGCAGCGGTGAAGAGTGATTGCCTCATAGTGAGAGTTAGATTAGGTAAATGATGGAAAGAGAGAGAGGGAAAGAGAGGGGAAGAGAGAGAGAGAGAGAGATGCACATGGCTTACAGCCTCATCAGATCCATCTGACAGGATTTTCTTTTAGAAATCACTGATGACCTGTCCAAAATGCAGACTCGGATGCACATCTCAGTCCCTTTTTCAGAGCCCTTCTTTCTGATGAACAGTGTGTGTGTGTCCCAGTGCAGGGGTGTCTGAACAGGTCCACAGAGGGTCGGTGTTAAGGCAGGTTTTACAGGCCACTGCACACATGGGCTCAGACTTAATCAGGTGAACTTCTGCTGGTTGGGATGAAAACCTGCAGCAACACCAGCCCTTAATGGAAAACATGGGATGCAGCCCTTCAATAGAGCCACTCCTGGCTGGATATTTTCTGGGTGGTGGATCGCTCAACACGGCAGAGATAATGTTGTGTAAAAACCAGCAGCAAACACGGTCAGCACACTAGCATGTCAGTGTCTCTGTTGTGCTGAGAAATAACACATCCAAATAAAACGACTTTAAGCATTGATGGCTATAAAGATGGCTCCAGTGAGATAAATCTGCATTAATGGCACGGCGGTGGAAATGAATGTGCCAACAACTGGGCTACGGCAGCAGAACAGAATGGTTCACTGTCTTTCTCGTCTGATGGCTGATGTCTTTATAAAGAAATGGGAAACATGACAAAACAAAGCAGCGCCTTTGAAAAATCTGCACTGAATTCAATGGTGGACGAGCGCTGCTTTGTGATATCAACTCCTGATTAATCGCAAAAGAAAAAAATGATCAGAAACCTCCCATTTTAGTGACTACGGCAAAACAGATGTTGCTGCGTAAGAAAAACAAGCTAATGTGGAAGGAAGCAGAAGTTCAAGGTTGCACACACACAGAACAGCAGGTTTTTTTGGCCACCAATGATGAATGGAGTATATTAGAGTATATTCGATGGAGTACATTAGCGGGACTGCTCAGGTTGGACATGTCCAGAGCAGAGACGAAGAGAATATCCGGAGAAGGATGTTGTAGTGGCCAGGAAAGAGGAAAAGAAGAAGACCAAAGAGGAGGTTGGTGCAAGTTGTCGCTTTGATGTAGGAAGATGCAGAGGACCGAAAGAAATGGAGATGGATGATCCGCTGTGGCGACCCCTAAACTGGAACAGCCGGAAGAAGGAAAAGAATGATGAATGGAGGCAAGGTGGACTGATGAATGAAGCGAAAGTGAAATGAAAATGATCATCATGAAACACAGTGCAGCAGTGGGCGTATCCAGTACCCGTGGAGCAGTGAAGGGGATGGTACCTTGCTCAATGAGCCCATTTTGAATTTCTCAAAACAAAACATTGGGAAAAATGGAAATAAAATGGAAATGTGTCCAGCAGGTCAGCTTTGTTCTGGTTAGATGTTTCACCCACACACCAAACATCACCAGCATCCCGCTGGCCGGAAGACAAAAACCAACACATCCTCTACTTGACCTTTTTTATTAGCAGGCTGTTTACTGGCAGAGAGATGGGGGAAGGAGGAGAGAAGAGGAAGTGGAGATGAGAGAGAGATGTCGAGTGAGATCTCTCTGTTCATTCATAAAGCTCTATCGATCCACGAGAGAGAGAGAGAAAAAAACTGCTACCAAAGCATTTGTGTGGCCCTTTTTGTGCGGCACAGCAGAATTACACACTGAATGATGTACAGATCTGCCTCATGTTAAACGTGTCAGCAGCTCAGGACAACTGGATTTATGAAACGTGTGTGTGTTGGTTGTTGGGGGAGGAGGGGGGGGGGGGGTAGAGCAATAAACCCCTGAATGAACCCCTCAACCTCTCATCGGCCAGGAGCCGTCAGAAGATCCGGATGTCCATCCCTCACTCTTACAATTCAAGAAAAGCTCTTCAGATTTGAATTGTTTTTCCATAAAATGACAGCCAGCTGAAATGTATGCTTATGTTGTGTCAGTATTTCCAGTTTTCTCGTTTTTTTACACAAGTGAAAAAAAAGTGAAAGTGACAACGCTTGTCATAACACAGCGAACCACAACGAAACTGGACCTCTGCATTTAACCCGTGTGCGCACAAACACCGTGCAGCTATTGAAAGCGCCCGGGGAGCAGTGACAGGGACGGTACCTTGCTCAAGGGTACCTCAGGGCAACCTACTTGTGAGGGAATCGAACCCACAATCTTCTGATGCAAGGGCAACTCCCTCACCACTAGACCACCGCTGTCTCTATAATCTTTCAAAATGTTTGCCCTTCTGCCACCACCAACTAGGGGCAGCAGTGATTAGGGAGCTGACCCCAGGATCGGAAGGTTGTGGGTTTGAATCCCAGACCAGTAGGTTGCCTTGAGGTACCCTTGAGCAAGGTACCGTCCCCATGGTGGTGGGATTCGAACCTGCGTCCAAACATCAAAAACAGAGACGATAACCAAAGCTGCCATGTGAAATTATGGCAGGTTTAGTTTGGTTATTTTCAGAAAAATCTCATTTTTTTCTGCATAAAAAGAACTTAATCCATTAAAAGATACTTTAAAAGCGAATCAAAAATGTAATGCATTCAGCTTTCCTAAAACAAAATATTTAAAAAGTCATTTCAAAAATAAATCAATCAATAAATCAATCAATTCAATTAATTATATTTGGAAAAGTACATTTTTGTGACCTTCAATTTGTCAAATCTATTTCGAGCCTTTTTAGGCTCCACGGGAAACAGACGTTTACCATCTCGGGGAAATTTAAAATGATCGCCGGCGGAATGATTTTCAGCCACTGCGGAGCAAAGTAATTCCACAGCTGTTCTCACACGACCCCCCGTGAATATCAGCAGCTCCAGCCCGCATGAGTGAAGGTAAAGGGGATGCTGGGGTGAGAAAACGGCTCGGCGACTTAAATAAAGGAAGGAAAGAACGAGTGGCTGCTGTTGTTTTTCTTTTTCAAGGTTACGTGTCAGAAGAAGGTCACACGTTGGATGACACTCACACATCCCGTTGTTGGCTGGCCCAGTGTGTGCAAAAATGATGGAGGACCACCATAACAGCAGTGCCACTCAGTGGGTCCTGTTAAGAAGCCCCCCTGTCCAATCATAACCACACTGTCTTCAACCATTATGTCACCACCAGCCAATCAGAGGGCAGGGAGCGCCTGCTTTGTGCAACAGGGACTGGGGGGAATTGGCACAAAACAAATGCCTGTTACAACAGGGCTCTCCATGGTGTGCACACACACACACACACACACACACACACACACACACGCACACACGGCATACTCACACATGCCCCAAAACTGTACCCAGTTATAAATACATCCCAAATGGTTAATTAGGTCCTTTTTCTGGAAAACGTTACAGATACGTATCCAATATTTGTACAGGACTCCAGGTTCACCATCTTCAGGATATTTAATGGCGGTGTCTTTCGAGTCCTGTTCTATTACACAACAATGTGCGGCCAAATGCCTGACACTGTCTTAAATAGCTAAGAAAAATGAGATGAATAATTGCCAGACGATGTGATTTGGGAGGCCCTTTTGTTCATTTAATAGAAAGCCAAGGACCATTACAAATGTCTGATTTCAGCCAAGCCAATTTAATGTGCTCACTCTACCTCGCCAAATGAGGCTGATTCTCAGGGGCAAAGAAAGAAACCGCACACCCATGCACACGAACACACGCACACACCTACAAGTGTACAAATACAGAAACACAAACACAGCTATTCGTTTAAACACTGCCGTTGATTATGATCAGTTATGCTATTTAAACGGCCCGCCCCCTTTTTGAACTCTATTCACTGGTCTTCACTAAAAAAATACTTTTCCCTGCATATAGGTGCGTTACATTATCACCCGATCACCGTTATTTTTCAACGCTATACGTTTTTTTCATTCTGCGCCCTATTAGGCAATAAAATGAAGGTGAACTGGGTCATTTTTCATGCTTTGATTTGAAGCAGAAGCATGAAATGAAAGATGCTGGATGAGAACGTCTAACTTCTGACTGACGCCGTAACACCTTCGGAGGGCGGCAGTGAGTAATGTTTGTTTATTTGAGCTTTCAAAGTGGCGTCAGCTAGGAAACGAAATGCCACTGTGGCCGCTGGAAGGTCCAAATTATTTACACGACAACCAGCTGAAAATTCTAATTTCAATATCAGCCTGCTTGAAAAGAAGTGTTTAGCACGTTTTGCGGGACCTATCGCCTGATCGGGACCTATCACAAGTTCGATCTCAGGAGATGCCACAGCCATCCTTGGCAGAGGGTTCAAGATAGAATGAACGTTCTCTTTGAGTGAGCAGGAAGGCCCGCCCTCTCTCCCAGTCTCTCAACACAAATGGCTTTTATAAAAGAACTAGATGTAAAACAAATGGCAGCTGGTGACACACAAACAGAAACTCCCACTCTTTGGGGACAGCAGCAGCCTAGTGTTTTAGGAACCGGGCCCCATGATCGGAAGGTCATGGGTTTGAATCCTGGACAATTAGGTTGCTCTGAGGTACCTTTGATCAAGGGACCGTCCCCTCATCACTCATCAGCCGGATATGGTTGCCCACTGCTGCGCAGCATTTGATGTGTTTCACTGTGTTCCGTGCTGTGTTTCACAATGACTAGTAGTCACTTTCACTTTCACTCCAAGCTTGGTAGCACTGTGCGATGGGGAGTGAAAGTGGACGACCAAACTGAGGTGGAAACGGAGCAGATATTTCAAACTTACAAGGGAACTGCAGAAATGAATGCCGTCCTGAGAAGTAATTTGAACGTCGGTGTTTTTGGGACGGTGTAAATAGTTCCTCCAGTCACGCCGATGTATCCAGTGTATTTGCAGCGGATAACCAAACCCGAATCAAACGTTGGTAAAGTCATGATGCAATGAATCGTTTCCTAAAAAACTACAGGAATGTAGTTTGCCCCGCTGGAAGATACCGTGAAGGTGTGCATGAGGTGCTGCGCTGGTTGACAAAATGATATCCTCGTGTTTCTTCAGGAGTCTCTTTATTCTTTTTATTTTTGTTGAGCTGAAGAAGGCTGAGTGTGTTTCCTGCGGCTGAGGTCGGGGTCCCAGAGTGTAAGTCTGGGAGTCTTACCGGAGCTTAGCATAGCTGAGCCACACACACATACATTCTCACACACACACACACACACACACACACACACACACACACACACACACACACACACCATGCTTGTGCTCACATATATATGTTCCTGTGTCTGCCCTTGAAAAGGTGGTGTTAACACTCATACTAATCACACTCTGAGAGAGCACATACAAATACTACCCATACACACACACACACACACACACACACACACACACACACACACACACACACACACACACACACACACATGCTTGTGCTCACATATATATGTTCCTGTGTCTGTTCTGAAAAGGTGGAAATAACACTCAAACTAATCACACTGGAGAGAGAGATCATACAACACACTTCATACACACACACACACACACACACACACACACACACACACTTAAATGACTCAAGAGCACTCAGACACATGCTTCACAGAGGCAGAAATGGGTAAGATGAAGAGAGAAGAGAGAGAGAGAGAGAGAGAGTTAGAGAGAGAGAGTTAGAGAGAGAGAGAGAGTTAGAGAGAGAGGAGAGAGGAGTTAGAGGGTAGAGAGAGAGAGAGAGAGAGAGAGTGAGAGAGAGAGAGAGAGAGGAGAGAGAGAGAGTGAGAGAGAGAGTGAGAGAGAGTTAGAGAGAGAGAGAGACAGTTAGAGAGAGAGAGTGAGAGAGAGAGCGAGTGAGAGAGAGAGAGAGAGAGACAGTTAGAGAGAGAGAGAGTTAGAGAGAGAGAGAGTTAGAGAGTTAGAGAGAGAGAGAGTTAGAGAGAGAGCGTGAGAGTGAGAGTCTGTTTTATCTGCCATCTACAGACCAACTGCTGTTCTTCTGCCCTGCTAACACTATCTCTGTAGGTAAGGTGTTGTATTACAAGAACAATATCTCAACATCTCAACACACTCCAACACACATACACTCCATCCGCACCCTGACAGGCCAAAGTACTCTTCCCTCGGCTCCTGCATTTTGGTTTTGTTTGGTCGATCGCTAGCCTTTCTTCAACCTTAAGTCCATCTCTCTGCTCTGACCTGTGGGTCGTGTCTTCTGTCTACATACTGGTGGAACACCTTCATGCTGCACGATTCGGCTGAAAATGTGCTTTACGTTAAACACAGGTTCTTGTTTCCATCACCAGTTTACTAGAGGAGGCACAATTAGAGAAGTACAATTTGTTCTACATGCTGAAAGTTGTTCTGCAATATGTGGCAGACAAATATATAGCCATGAACGGGATGCTGCAACCACACGTATATAAAAGTGGGGAGAAAAAGGGTAAGAGTCTGGCAAAAATCTTACTGCACATGTGACAGCAGAAGTTGGGAAACTGAACCCTTAGAAGATGCTGTGAACACATGTTAGTGGAGCTTTCCACCTCAGCTTCACTGCTATTATCCAGTTTCCACCACGCATAATGCAGCTCCAGTCATAAGTTGACATGTTTACGGTCCTAAAGTACCAGACAATCCCAGTCACAACAAACCATTCAGTATAGTACACACTGTGACCCCCTTAATATAAGATTCGTTTTAATACAGCATTCCTTCACCCGAACACCTTCCAATAAGAGTCTGAACACCTCTGTGCAAGAGTCTGAACACCTTCCCAATAAGAGTCTGAACACCTTCAAATAAGTGAGTCACCTTCAAATAAGAATCTGAACACCTTCCAGTAAGAGCGCCCGAACACCTTCCAGTAAGAGTCTGAACACCTTCCAATAAGAGTCTGAACACCTTTCAGCCAGAATCTGAACACCCCAGTAAGGGTCTGGAACACTTCCAGTAAGAGTCTGAACACCTTCCAATAAGAGTCTAAACACCTTCAAATAAGAGTTCCAACCACTCTGTGGCAAGAGTCTGGAACACTCAGCACAGTTCAACACTTCCAGCAGAGCCTGAACACCTTCCACAGATGTCTGAACACCTCAAATAAGAATCTGAACACCTTCCAGTAAGGGTCTGGAACACCTGCAAGAGCTCGAACACCTTCAAATAAGGTTAATCTGAACACCTTCCAAGGGAAGCCCTGAACACCTTCCAGTAAGAGTCTGAACACCTTCCAATAAGAGTCTGAACACCTTCAAATAAGAGTCTGAACACCTTCAAATAAGAATCTGAACACCTTCCAGTAAGAGTCTGAACACCTTCCAATAGGAATCTGAACACCTTCCAATAAGAGTCTGAACACCTTCCAATAAGAGTCTGAACACCTTGCAATAAGAGTCTGAACACCTTCAAATAAGAGTCTGAAGACTCTTCCATTAGGAATCTGAACACTTCAATAAGAGTCTGAACACCTTCTCCAATAAGAGTCTGAAATACCTTCAAATAAGAGTCTGAACACCTCTTCCAATAGGAAATTGAACACCTTCCAATAAGAGTCTGAACACCTTCCAATAGGAATCTGAACACCTTCCAATAAGAGTCTGAACACCTTCCAATAGGAATCTGAACACCTTCCAGTAAGAGTCTGAACACCTTCCAACAAGAGTCTGAACACCTTCCACAGGAATCTGGAACACTTTCCCCAATAAGAGTGCAGTCTGAACACCTCTCCAATAGGAATCTGGAACAATTTCCAGTAAGAGTCTGGAACACCTTCCAATAAGAGTCTGAACACCTCCAATAGGAATCTGAACACTTCCAGTAAGAGTCTGAACACCTTCCAATAGGAATCTGAACACCTTTCAATAAGAGTCTAAACACCTTCCAATAAGAGTCTGAACACCTTCCAATAAGAGTCTGTACACCTTCCAATAAGAGTCTGAACACCTTCCAATAGGAATCTGAACACCTTCCAGTAGGAATCTGAACACCTTCCAGTAAGAGTCTGAACACCTTCCAATAGGAATCTGAACACCTTTCAATAAGAGTCTAAACACCTTCCAATAAGAGTCTGAACACCTTCCACTAAGAGTCTGTACACCTTCCAATAAGAGTCTGAACACCTTCCAGTAAGAGTCTGAACACCTTCCACTAAGAGTCTGAACACCTTCCAATAAGAGTCTGTACACCTTCAAATAAGAGTCTGAACACCTTCCAATAGGAATCTGAACACCTTCCAGTAAGAGTCTGAACACCTTCCAATAAGAGTCTGTACACCTTCAAATAAGAGTCTGAACACCTTCCACTAGGAATCTGAACACCTTCCAATAAGAGTCTGAACACCTTCCAATAAGAGTCTGAACACCTTCCAATAGGAATCTGAACACCTTCCAGTAAGAGTCTGAACACCTTCCAATAGGAATCTGAACACCTTCAAATAAGAGTCTGAACACCTTGGATGGATGGATGATGGATGGATGGATGGATGGATGGATGGATGGATAGAGGATAGATAGGATAGATAGATAGATAGATAGATAGATAGATAGATAGATAGATAGATAGATAGATAGATAGATAGACTGATGGACGAATGGATAGGTGGGTAGGCACATAGACAGATGGATAGATGGATCATGGATGATGGTAGGATGGATGGATGGATGGATGGATGGATAGATAGATAGATAGATAGATAGATGGATGGATGGATTTGGATGGATGGATGGATGGATGATAGATAGATGGATAGATAATTGGATAGATAGATAGATAGATAGATAGATAGATAGATAGATAGATGATAGATGGATGATAGATAGATGGATGGATGGCTGATGATGGAGGATGGATGGATTTGGATGGATGGATGATAGATAGATGATGGATGGCTGATAGATAGATAGATAGATAGATAGACAGATGGGAGTTAGATAGATAGATAGATAAGATAGATAGATAGATATAGAAAGATGGATGGATGGATGGAAGGATGGATGGATGATGGATGGATGGATGGATGGATTAATGGTTGGATAGATAGATAGATAGATAGATAGATAGATAGATAGATAGATAGAGGATAGATAGATAGATAGGATATAAAAGATGGATGGATGGCTAAGATTTAGATGGATGATGATGGATGGATGGATGGATTAATAGTTGATAGATAGATAGATAGATAGATAGATAGATAGATAGATAGATAGATAGATAGATAGATAGATAGATAGGTAGATAGATAGATAGATAGATAGATAGATAGATAGATAGATAGATGGATGGGTAGATGGAAGGATGGATGGATGGAAGGATGGATGGATTGATGGAGGGATGGAGGGAGAGGATGGATGGTTGGACACAGACAAACAGACCCCCACTAAAACCGCACAGTCTGGGAGGAAAACCGAATCAACACACACCGCAAATCTGGCTCCGTTCACGTACACTCGACTCTCCGTCTGACACGCACCTCAGACAGCGTCTCTCTCGCAGCGGCACACTGACATGAAATTAATACCACAAATCCCAGTGCAGGTTACAGTATTACAGCATAATCTGACAAAGTACATGTTACTCCATCCGCCAGAAAGGAGAGAAAAACAGCAAGACTCCTTAATAGAAGAAGTGTACGACCAGGGTTTCCTCCCATTCTTTCCCAAACGCAGGGCACATGGGCTCTCAGTAGACCCGGCTATCCGCTTTCTCCAAGCATCTCTCATTTCAGCTGTGAGCCGGGCTGCTAATCTGCACCAATTCTAAAACAGCTATCAATCTGGAAATATTACAATGACGTATTCTCAGTGGCCAATACGATACTATTCCTCGCTGGGCAAATTAATTAGCAGATAATGAGGCAGAGAGGCTTCTTTGTGGACACGTGGGCAGCAGATAAAGAAAAAGGCAACGCGCAGTGAAGCTTTATCACGACTGAACCGACAGCCTGGTACAGTCCTGACAATATAAATACATTATACTTTAGATACAGTCACGTTAATAATGCTTGATTTATCAGCACTATCAACTTACACAATGCAGCTTTACATGTAAGAAACCACATCCAGACATCCAGATGTTTCAGACACCCTTTCCAATTAGTGAATTCAGCTGCTTTAAAGTGAAAGTGACTATGTGCCCTTGTGAAACACAGCACAGCACACAGTGAACGAAATTCAGCCTCTGCATTTTACCCACACACAAAAGTGCAGCAGGAGTCAGCTATCTAGAGCGCACGGGGAGCAGTGATGGGGACGGTATCATGCTCAAGGGTTCCTCAGGTCAACCTAATGGTCAGGGATTCAAACCCATGACCTTCCGGCCCTGGGCCAACTCCCTAACCACTAGGCCCCAAAGGTCACCATGCCCAATCCAAAGCATGGAATAGAGGGGAAGGCATTGTCTGAGCGATGGATTCCATCCAGTCAGTCTGGGGAGCAGGAAGTGATGTCAGAAAACAAAACATTTCCAAATGACCGGAAGAGTATTGATGGGGGCAGTACCTTGCTCTGGGTAATCTAGCAAACCCATGACCTTCTGATCCTGGGGCCTAGTCCCTAAACACTAGAACACCGCTGCCCCAAACGCTTCACTTCATTGGCCAGGAACCGGACCCGGGCCATGTAGGGAGACAAGAATTCTACCATCAATGCTTGCACAAAAATCTGAACCATTTAAAAACGTTTTCCGATCCGGACTGAACACAGCCCAGTCTGCTTTGTGTTTTGTTGTTTGTAAAACTGTGCTTTGAGGAGATTCAGGACAGTGGATGTATTTACAGAAACAAACCTCTCGACTTCTAGAGGTTTTTTTTAATTAATAATTTTAATTGTGACGATTCTTGTCATTGTGAGAGCACACAGTGAACACCAAGGAACTGGACCTCTGCATTTAACCCATGCACACCGGGTGCAGCAGGGGCAGCCATGAAAGCAATCTGGGAGCAGTGGAGGACGGTACCTTGCCTGATGGTACCCTCAATGCAACCTACTGGCTTTTTGAACCCACAATCTTCAGATCCTGTGGCCGACCCCCTAACCACTAGGCCACCGCTGCTGTTGTTAGCAACATTAGCCGTTCAGATACAATTCTAAGGAAAATCTGTGTTTGAAACATCTCCTGGTTTACTGACTACATCTGGGGTAAGTGGAAAACTGTGTAAATTTGATTTTACGCAAATGCAATCCTCTAAAGGCTGATGCAATGAGCAAAGCAACATGGAGTTAAACCCCCTTTTCATGGTGGAATTTCTGTTAATGCACGGTCGTGTATGGATTTAGAAAGCGGCAACAAACAGTATCATAAAGACTACAACAATATATAACAGAATATAATGTCCTATTCACGCCATTTTAAACCAGTACCAGCTCCACTTACATTATGAACACAAAAACCAGTGAGTTCATTCACTGCTGGTTCCCCTTCAAATGAGTCCATTCAAAATGCCTAGTGCTCTAGTAGGTATTTAAGGACAGCAACAGAGAATCAGAAGGCCATGGACTTAAATCCAGACCAGCAGATTACCCTGAGATTCCTTGAGCAAGGCATCGTCCCATCACTGTTCTCTCTGGTGTTGGATATGGCTACCCATTTCTGTGTGTGGGTGAAATACTGGGGATGAATTTCATTGTTTCACTGTGTGCTGTGTCTTCACAATGACAATAGTCACTTTCACTTTCACCGACTGGTGTCTATTTGTGTATTTAATGTCTAATCAGTTTCAAGATTTGGCCCCAAATTTTTATTAATTTTTTTCCAGAAGTCTTCGTCTTCTCCTCTTTCTCCATCTTCAACATCCTCCTCCCAGTATAATCCTCGTCTCTCCTCTGGACATGTCCAAACCAACGCAACCTTGCTTCTCTAACTTTGTCTCCAAAACGTCCAACCTGATCTGTCCCTCTAATATACTCGTTTCTAATCCTGTCCATCCCTCTGCTGCCACCCAGCGAAACCTCAGCTTCTAACCTGAAGTGTGCCTCCACCGAGACACCCAACATCAGATGGCACACCACAGCCAGGCTGGGGTTTCTGCCACGCTGAATCTCCAGCATCTCCTCCCCCACTGTCTTTTCATCTCTCCATCCCTTCCTCCTCTTCTCTCCTCCTACTCTCTTCCCTCTCTCTTCATCTCATTTACTTCCTCCAATTATATGTCTTCCATCGTTTTCCTCTTCTCTCACTCCTCAATAAAAACTGTGTAGTCCAGTCAAGAGGGTGCTGTGGCTTGCCTTTCGATTCATCTCTTTTTTCTTCTTAGTGTCCCTTGTGTTGTTTCTCTTTTTCTTTTTTTGATTGAGAGCGACAGTCTCCTCCCCTTTCTCATTCTGTCATCTCTTCTCTGTCTCTCCCTACACCCGGGCTTCTCACTTATCAAAGCAGATTTTCTTGCTCCCAAGAGAGAACAATGATAGCGATGGGCCCTTCGCTGACTTCTCTCTCTGCTATTATATATATATGTATATATATGATCAGAACTTTCTGCCAAGATCAGATCTTGGCAGATTTTAGCTCCAGACGTAATTTATGATGTTAATTCTGGCTGTGTTTCAGTTTCAGTGTAAATAACGTGAGTCAAGTAAGTGCTGTATGTGATCACTGATGCTACACCGAAAAAAATGTAGTGTAACCATGCATGAATCACTCTGACGCCCTGGAATCTGTATTATAATGTTTAGAAATTCAAAAGGCACAGTAATGTTATTAATGTGACTGTTTAAGGACTGGAGACGCTAAGAGCGTGAGCTTTGGGTGAAAAAAATCAGCTGCGAATTTGGAATCTGCCATTAAAAATCATACATCATATATTTCCCACCTATACGGTCTTATATACGTGTATCTGCCCTTCTTCAAACAGTACTTCTCAACACCCACTCCCCCCTCTCTCTCTTTCCTGTCTCCATCTCTCTTTCCTAATTCCGCCCCTCAATATAACACTTCATCTCCTTGTCTCCACTTATCTCCACACTCAGATCTCCGGATTGTTTCATCAGACGACTCCAATGCACTACCCAGGGATCTCCAAGCTCTCTCTCCTCATCTCTTACACACTCACACGCTTATACACTCCTGTATGTGCGGAGCTCCCATACACACTGACAGCACACACTCTTATATACACCCATATGAGCATCCAATTAATGTTCTCTCTCTCTACAGCACTGAGAGCTCTGTTCAACCAGTGCTGCAGGCCATAAAGACAGGAATACACCTGCACACACACACACACACACACACACACTGTTCTGTGGGATTCCCAAGTGGATGGCAGCTACAGCTGTTGTGGCTGCTACCATCTCTCACACCAACAACTGTGCACACAATGAAGAAATCCCTCTTCCTTTCTCCCGTCACACACACACACACACACACACACACTTCACATGTGTGTGTTCAGTGCTGCATTAGTGTATCCATCTCCTCCTCTTTCAGTTCCACACCTACCCAGCTAACACAATAGCCACGTCACAGCTTCTCCGAACACACCCTTCCAGCTTCTCCCACACACCCGCACACACACCTCTCCAGCTCCTTCCTCGCACACGAGCGTGCGCGCACACACACTTCCCCAGCTCCCCACCCCCTCCTCTTCCTCCTCCTTCCAGGAAAACCAGGAAAGGTGAAAGCCACAGCAGGCATCCAGCAGAAGAAAGAGAAAGGAGCTCACACACACAAGACCTACTTTTGCATAAAGGATGGAGGGATGCAGGGATGGAGGGAATAAAGAAAAATGTTGACATGCCTTGGGATGGTGCATTTCCCATAATGCTGTGTCCGCGCGCAGCCAACGAGAGAGATACCGGCCTGTTTCTCTCTCTCTCTCTCTCTCTTTCTTTCTCCCTCTCTCTCTCTCTCTCTCTGTCTCTTTCTCTCTTTCCTTCAGCCGGCGCTTTAGCCTCTCCGCGTGCTCTCCACTCTTGTTCACTCCTCTTCTTCTTCTTCTTCTTCTTCAGTCTCTCTCTCTCTCTCTCTCTCTGTCTCTGAAGCGCGTCGGCGGGTGGGCGCGATCGCCTGCAGGTGCGCGCGTGCGTGTGTGAAGGATGCGCGAGCGTTCCCTCCGCGTCGAAGGAATGCCTGCATGCGCGCGCGCGAGAGAGCGAGAGCCTTTGTTAAGGTGGTCAATGCACAGCTCAGAATGAGTAAAAATATTAGCTCATGATCATCTCTCTCTCTCTCTCTCTCTCTTTAAAGGTGCAGACTCTTCTCTGCAGCAATAGAAGCCCTGGGCTATTCTCTCTCTCTCTCTCTCTTTCTCTCTCTTTCTCTCTGTGTGTGTGTGTGTGTGTGTGTGTGTGTGTGTGTGATAATCAGTATGATTCCAAAAGGCATGTAGTTCCCTCTTTATCAATGGAAATAGAAATTACAAATAAATCAATAATAACAAATAATACATTAAAAAATATTCATACAAAAAAAATAATAATAGTAATGATACAAAAAGAATAACTTGTTTCAGATGCTCCCATGTTATCTTTAAATGGAAAATTTATATCGCTTGGAGGAATCCACAACAGGAAAAATGTGAAAAAGGAAATCTGTGTTAACTGTATTCTCATAATGACACACACACACACACACACACACACACACAGTGTGGGGACCTCAGAGCAGCCTACTGGTCCAGGATTCAAACCCACAACCCTCCAGTTATGGAGCCTAGTCCCCCACCATTAAACCACAGCTGTCCCCTTTGTAAAATGGGGAAAAGGTAGACTAGATTTCTAGAAAAAATGAACGGCGGAATGAATAAGGTGGAAAGAAATATATAATCAATGTAAAAAGTGTATAAGAGGTAAAAAAACATCTGTTCTTGTGTGAAAATAAGTGAGTGAGTGAGTGAGTGAGTGAGTGAGTGAGTGAGTGAGAGAGTGAGTGAATGAGTGAAAGGATAGAGAGGCAGAGAGAGTGAGGAGAATGGAAAAACAGAATTGAGTTGAATTAATATTGAAATGAACTGAAGTGAATTAAATTGACTTTAGAGGAGAAAGTTCACGACCCAGAACCGGGAACGACAGAGTGATATTAAACAGAAGAAAGCAGTGGATTTTAGAGATCACCCTACAATAAACATCTTATCTCTCTCGCTCTCCCTCTCTCTCCCTCTCTCTCTCTCTCTCTCCCTCTCTCCCTCTCTCTCTCTCTCTCTCTCTCCCTCCCTCTCTCTCTCTCTCACTCTCTCTCTCTCCCCCTCTCTCCCTCTCTCTCTCTCTCTCTCTCTCTCTCTATATATATATATACATACAGTTCTGTGCAGACATTTTAGGCAGGTGTGAAAAAATGCTGTAAACACAGAACGCTTTCAGAAAAATAAATAATGATTGTTTATTTTGATCGATTTACAAAATGCAAAGTGATCGAACAAAAGAAAAATCTAAATCAGATCAATATTTGGTGGTACTACCTTTTGCCTTCACAGCAGCATCAGTTCTTCTAGGTACACTTGCACAAAGTCAGGGATTCTGTAGGATTATAGTCGGTGTCTGATCAACCAGTTTTACCAAACAGGTACTGATGATCATCAATGTCACACGGAGGTTGAAACACCATCATGTTTGGAACAACCGACCAGCCGAGCTCCTTCAAAAACTGTGTGCAAGTGTACCTAGAAGAACTGATGCTGTTCTGAAGGCGAAGGGTGGTCACACCAAATATTGATTTGATTTAGATTCTCTTTTGTTCATTCACTTCATTTTGTTGCTTGATGAAAATAAACAACACTTACATTTATGAAAGCGTTCTTTGTTTACAGCATTTTTTCCACACCTGCCAAAAACGTTTGTATAAACTTATGTTTCTGCTTCTTTTTCTTTCGGCTGCTCCCGTTTAGGGGTCGCCACAGTGGATCAACTGTCTCCATTTCTTCCGGTCCGCTGCATCTTTCTGCTTCAAACCAACCACCTGCAAGTCCTCTCTCACCACATCCATGGACCTCTTCTTTGGTCTTCCTCTTCTCCTCTTTCCTGGCCGCTCCATCTTCAACATCCTTTTTCCAATATAATCCTCATCTCTTCTCTGGACATGTCCAAACCAATGCAATCTTGCTTCTCTAACTTTGTCTCCAAGATGTCTAACCTGAGCTGTCCCTCTAATCCTGTCCATCCTCGTCACACCCAATGAAAATCTCAGCATCTTTAACCTCCAGCTCCGCTTCCTCCATCCATCCATCCAATCTCTTCCGCTTATCCAAGGTCAGGTTGCGGGGGCAGCAGCTTCAACAGGGATGCCCAGACCTCCCTCTCCCCGGCCACTTCTTCCAGCTCCTCCGGGCGGATCCCAAGGCGTTCCCAGGCCAGCCGAGAGACATAGTCTCTCCAGCGTGTCCTGGGTCTTCCCCGGGGTCTCTTTCCGGTGGAACGGGCTCGGGGGGCTTCCTAATCAGATGCCCGAGCCACCTCATCTGACTCCTCTCGATGCAGAGGAGCAGAGGCTCTACTTTGAGCCCCTCCCGGATGACTGAGCTTCTCACCCTATCCCTAAGGGAGAGTCCAGACACCCTGCGGAGGAAACTTATTTCGGCCGCTTGTATTCGCGATCTCGTTCTTTCGGTCACTACCCACAGCTCGTGACCATAGGGGAAGGTGGGAACGCTCAGCTCCTTCTTCACCATGACGGACTCATGCAGAGCCCGCATCACTGCGGACGCTGCCCCGATCCGCCTGTCGATCTCCCGCTCCATTTTACCCTCACTCGTGAACAAGATCCTGAGATACTGCTTTTTCGTTAGTGCCACCGTCTCCAGCCCATACAACATAGCTGGTCTCACTACTGTTCTGTAAACCTTCCCTTTTACTGTTGCTGGTACGCGTCTGTCACAAATCACTCCAGACACTCTTCTCCACCCATTCCAACCTGCCTGCACTCTTTTTCACTTCTCTCCCACACTCGCCATTACTCTGAACTGTTGTTCCCAAGTATTTAAACTCCTCCACCTTTGTCACCTCCACTCCCTCCATCCTCACCACTCCACTTTCCTCCCTTTCATTCACATTCATGTATTCTGTCTTTGCCCCACTCACTTTCACTCCTTTCCTCTCTAGAGCAGATCTCCATCTCTCCAGGTTCTCCTCAAGCTGCTCCCTACTCTCATTACAGATCACGATATCATCAGCAAACATCATCGTCCACGGAGACTCCTGTCCATGACTATTGCAAACAAGAATGGGCTCAGTGCTGATCCTTGATGTAATCCAACCTCTACCTTAAATGCATCCGTCACTCCCACTGCAGCTCTCACCACTGTTACACTGCCATTATACATATCCTGAACTACTCTCACATACTTCTCTGTAACACCAGACGTCCTCATACAAAACCACAACTCCTCTCTAGGTACCCTGTCATATGCTTTCTCCAAGTCAACAAAGGCACAATGCAGCTCCTTCTGACCTTCTCTGTACTTCTCCATCAACACCCTCAGACCAAACATTGCATCTGTAGTGCTCTTTCTCGGCATAAAACCATACTGCTGTTCACTAATCCTCACCTTTTTTCTTAACCTCGCTTCCAATACTCTTTCCCAGAACTTCATGGTGTGGCTGATCAACTTTATCCCTCTGTAGTTACTACAGCTCTGTGCATCACCCTTATTCTTGAAGATCAGTACCAGTACACTTTGTCTTCACTCCTCAGGCATCTTCTGACTTGCCAAGATTGTGTTAAACAGTCTGGTCAGAAACTCAACTGCCATCTCCCCTAAACATCTCCATGCTTCCACTGGGATGTCATGCGGTCCAGCAGCCTTTCCATTCTTCATCCTCTTCATCGCTGCCCTTACTTCCATCTTGTTTATTTCCTGCCATTCCTGGTTCATTCTCCTCACGTCATCCAGTCTTCTCTCTCTCTCTCATTTTCTTCATTCATCAGCCCCTCAAAGTATTCCTTCCATCTGCTCAACACGCTCTGTTCACCTGTGAGTACGTTTCCATTTGTGTCTTTAATCGCCCTGACCTGCTGTACATCTTTCCCAGATCTGTCTCTCTGTCTAGCCAATCGGTAAAGGTCCTTTTCTCCCTCTTTACTGTCCAACCTCTCATAAAATTCATCAAACACCTTATCTTTGGCCTTCACCACTGCTTTCTTCGCCCTGCGGTTCATCTCCTTGTACACCTGTCTACTTTCTTCATCTCTCTGACTGTCCCATGTCTTCTTTGCCTCCCTCTTCTTTTGAATACACTCCTGGACTTCTTGGTTCCACCACCAGGTTTCCTTATCCGGCTTCTTCCTTCCAGATGTTACACCAAGTACATTTCTAGCCGTCTGCCTGATCACTTCTGCAGTAGTTTCCCAGCAATCCGGTAGCTCTTCAACACCTCCCAGTGCCCGTGTTAACTCCTGCCTGAATTCCACCTTACAGTCCTCCTCCTTCAGCTTCCACCACTTGATCCACGACTCTGCCCTCACTTTCCTCCTCTTCTTGACCTCCAAGGTCATCCTACAGACCACCATCCTATGCTGTTTAGCTACACTCTCCCCTGTCACTACTTTGCAGTCTCTGATCTCTTTCAGACTGACCCTCCTGCAAAGAATATAATCCACCTGTGAGCATCTTCCTCCACTCTTATACGTCACCCTGTGCTCCTCCCTCTTCTTCAAATAAGTGAAAGTGACAACCCTTGTCATTGCGAGGTCACGGCACAGCACACATGAACCACAACGAAATTGGACGTCTGCATTTAACCCATGCACACTCAAAGTGCAGCAGTGGGCAGCTATTGAAAGCGCCCAGGGAGCAGTGATGGGGACGGTACCTTGCTCAAGGGTACCTCAGGGCAACCTATTGGGAAGGGGTTTGAACCCCCGATCCTCCGATCATGCGGCTAACACCCTAACCGCTAGGCCACCGCTGCCCCAAAATAAGTATTAACTACAGTATTAACTTCCCTTGGGTACACTCTCTATCACTTCATCTAACTCACTCCAGAATTTTCCTTTCTCTTCCATCTCATAACCAACTTGGGGAGCATAAGCACTAACAACATTCATTATCACACCTTCAACTTCCAGCTTCAAACTCATCACCCTCCCTCTTCACCTCCAAAACACTCTCCACATACTCTTCCTTCAGGATAACTCCTCCGCCCTTCCTCCTTCCATCCACACCATGGTAGAACAGTTTAAACCCTCCTCCAGTACACCTGGCCTTACTACCCTTTCATCTAGTCTCTCTCACACAGATTATCAACCTTCCTTCTTTCCATCATATCAGCTAATTCTCTACCTTTACCAGTCATGCCAACATTCAAAGTCCCTACCCTCACTTCCACTGTCCTCCCCTTCTTTCTCTCCTTCTCCATCTGGACATGCCTTCCTAAGGGGCAGCGGGGGTCTAGTGGTGAGGGAGTTGCCCCCGCATCGGAAGATTGTGGGCTCGATTCCTTCACCAGTAGGTTGCCCTGAGGTACCCTCGAGCAAGGTACCGTCCCCGTCACTGCTTCCCAGTCGCTTTCAATAGTTGCCCACTGCTGCAAGGTGTTTGCATGGCTTAAATGCACAGGTCCAATTTCGTTGTGGTTCACTGTGTGCTGTGCTGTGACCTTGCAATGACAAGGGTTGTCATTTTCACTTCTCTTCTTCTCCTTTGGCCAACAGTATTCCAATTTCCACCAGCACCCTGTAGGCTAACAGTACTGGTGGCGGTCGTTGTTATCTCCCTCTCTCTCTCCTTCCCTCTTTCTCTCTCCCTCCCTCTCTCTCTCTCCATCGCTCTCTCTCTCTCTCTCCCTCTCTCTCTCTCAGAATCAACAACTTGCTAGTGACAAGTTAATCAAATGAAAGAAACCATTGAACTGTCGTTGCAACAAGGATGTAACAACACAGCTGAGCTAACGGGCCATAATGGAGTCGCCAGGAGTCTTTGACCCTTTTTTTTTTTTTTTTTTATTTAATAGGAATATATTATACGCAAATATTATTATCTTCTGGGTCCCCAAAGCCAAAAGGCCACCAGCTATATGTGTAACCTGCAGTGGATCAAAAATAAAAAATAGAGCAAAAATAAAGAACCAGCATCCAGACACATTTCAGCATTTCAGGGCTGATTGAGTAAATTTGGACTTTGAGGAAATTCGTACATTTTATTTTTATTATTATTATTATTTTGCTGAGCAATCAATTTAAAAGCTTTGCCTGATGAGTGATCAGACTGAGTGTGTGTTTGTGTGTGTGTGTGTGTGTGTGTGTGTGTGTGTGTGTGTGTGTGTGTGTGTTTGTTTGTGTGCAAGACCAGAGGCAAGGGTAAAACCCAGTCAAACAGCGGCAGGAAAGATAGCGCGGATAGATTTTGTTCAGCTGAGCTTGTGAAGGACATGGCATTGTCTCCCAATGCACAAACACAAACACACACACACACACACACACACTCCCACACACACACACCCACACACACACACACACACACACACACACACACACACACACACACACACACACTCTCCATCCCTAATTTGCTACACTCAGTGCCAGTCACTAAGAACCAAACCAAACATGCCGTTATTTGAGTAGAGTGGAGTAGAGATATCAGCTTAACGCAGGTGGGACTGTGGACTGTAAAAACTCCAGCTCCACCAAGAGCACACCGAACAGTTGCTATGGAGACTGCTTCAAGGTCGATGTAAGGTCATGCTCCAGATCACCAAAGAAACTGCCAAACATATTTCATATTTCACATTTCTAAACGCGCTGGGAAAATTTCACACGTTCATGTTTCGGCAACACCAACAGTAGGAAGCCTATAAGATTCAAGGGTTTATAATGCGGGGCAGTGGTGGCCTAGTGGTTAGGGCGTTGGTCGGGTGATTGGAGGATCGGGGGTTCAAACCCCTTCCCAATGGGTTGCCCTGAGGTATCCTTGAGCAAGGTGCCGTCCCCGTCCCGCTCCTCCCTGCGATGGGCTGGCAACCTGTCCAGGGTGCGTCCCCCGTCCTCGCCCTGTGTGCGCTGTCTTGGACCCCAGCACTCCCCCGCGACCCCGTTTGGGACAAGCAGCAGAAAATGGATGGAATGGGTTTATAATGCAGTTACACATTCGTTTGAGATGGTTTGCAAGCATTGTTGAAAGTTCATCAAGAAAACCCCACACATTTATCAGCCTACAGCGTTATAGCCAGTTATGAGCTATAAAGAGTATCTCAGCCTGGATGGGGTTTTAAATCCAGTGCAGAAAAGCCCTTCATCGGAGATCTAATTTACACACACCAATCAGCCATTGAATTAAAAGCTCCTGCCTGGCTGTGTAGGTCTCCAAAACCACCAAAACCCGGACATGTCAAGGCATAAACTACACGTGATTTTTGAACATGGTGTCTGGTACCAATACATTGTAGCAAAGTAGGGCCTCCATGGATCTAACTAGCGGGTTCGGCATGTCCCATAGATGCTTGATAGGACAGATCTAGGCCATTTTTGGGCAAAAGCCACAGCTTGAGCCTATCATGTTCTTCAAACCATTCTTGAAGAGTGGCTGGGCACAAAGAGGCAACAATGTTGGGAGTACATCTACTGTAATGTTCATGCAGGTGGTGAAAGTGAAAGTGACTATCCTCATCATTGTGAAACACAGCACACCACACAGTGAGCCACAACTAAATGCTTCCTCAGCATTCCTCCCATACTCACGTGAAGCAGGTAGCAGCTATTTAAAGCATCTGGGGAGCAGTGATGGGGATGGTACCTTGCTGAAAGTGTACCTCATGGCAACCTACTAGTCTGGGATCCAAACCCAAGACCTTCCAATCCTAGGACCAACTAACCATTAGGTCACCCCATGTACATCAGCAGGGCAGCGGTGGCTTAGTGGATAGGGAGTTGGCCACAGGATCTGGAAATTGTGGGTTGCCATTAGGTTGACCTGAGGTACCCTTGAGGTACCGTCCCCGTCACTGCTCCCCAGGTTCTTTCATAGCTGCCCCCTGCTGCATGGTGTGTGTTTGTGTGCATGGGTTAAATGCAGAAGACCAGTTTCGTTGTTTCGTTGCTGTGCTGTGTTCTCACAATGACAAGAATAGTCACTTTCACTTCATTTTCACATTTTTTCACAGCAAAACACTGGCCGGTATCATGTCGCCTTTGCCAGCTTGCCTTCTTCCTGCAGCACATCCTAGTGCCAACTTTTTCCCAGATAAGCGACGCACATGCACATGATGTAAAAGTCATATTTCTGAACGTATATCACCTTCTTCCAGGGCCTTGTGTGCCCACAACCCTGTCACCTGCATCAATGTCCTCTCTTTCATTGGACTTTTGGTACCAGCTGCCTTTCTGGAGTTGCTTAAACCCAGTCATCTACTCATCACAATCACAATTCTTTTCAAAGTTGCTTTTTTCTGCTTTCGTGTTCACTGGCTGCCTAATTGACAGGTTCCATTATAACAAGGTAATCAATGTTATTCACCTCACCTGCCAGTGGTTTCAACGGCTGATCAGTGTCTTTAAGGCACGGTAGCAAAACGTGTCCTGGATGAAAAGATTTTGTTTATTTAGCATCCAATATATAATAAAACATATTGGCCCTTTATATAAATGTACAGAAGTAAGTCCCACATTCGGAAGGACACAACAAGGTCATGCTTTGGCTTGGTGTGAACAATCAAACAGAACAAAAAAAACTGCTCTGGAGAGGGAAAGTAATCTGCATTGCGAATCTCAACATGCCCAAGGACTCAGGGGTTCAGCAGAGGGTCAACGGGCCCTCGGTGTGTGGGACTATGTGTGTTACATGCAAGTGAGTATCCCCAAGGAGGAAGTGAAGATGATGGACAGATGAAGGGAGAGTGTGAAAGACAGAGGGAGTTTTTAATGACTTGTATTATTAATAATGCATTACAGAGCCTTGAAAACATGGCTGCCTGCCTGCGGTCCATCTGTTAAACAACAAGAAAGAGAGTCCACCTGCTGCTCCCCTTCACTTTCCAACTCTAGTCCAAGTGCTGGTCACTGCACATCGAGTGTTAGTCTCCCCACTGAGCTCAGCAACACTCGTATCTGAAATGACCTCTGACCAGAGCCTGTAATCTCTTACCAAACACGATGGGACCTGCCCACACTTTCTAAAAGCTGTGAAAGAATGGATTTTGTTTTTCAAAAGAATAAAAAATGTAATCAGTAAATGCCACTTCTCGAGAGTGAAGAATCATCACAAAGTACAAAGAAACTCAAAGTAGTTTATAGACCCTGTAGATGTTAAGGGATTTTCTAGAATCATTAATGCAAATCAAGCAGTATTTATATCCCTGTAATTCTAAATGAAGTGTATTTCCTTTGGGGTTTGGTCGGGACATCATTGCTCTTATATTTAATATTTCGCGTTTGGGGTTCTCGTAAAAGGCAGTTAAGGGGTCCCAGCCTGGTTCGGACCGAACTTTGGGGTCTATGGTTGGTTTCAGATAGAATTTAGTTGGCTAGAGTCAGGTTCTGGCAGAATGTTCTTGGGCTGTAGTTGGATTCAGACACAATTTTATCTCTACAGTCCAATTAAGGCAGAATGTTGTTGGCTACAGCCAGGTTTGGGCAGAATTTTCTTGCCGACAGCCTGGTTTGGGCAAATTTTTAGGGTCTATAGCTGGTTTCAGATAGAATTGTGTTGGCAAGAGTCAGGTTTTGGCAGAATTTTGTTGGCTACAGCCAGATTTGGGCAGAATTTTGTTAGATTGTAGTCAAATCGGGTCAGAACAACAGCTGGGTTTGGCAGAATTTTGTGAGCCTCAGTTTAGTTCAAGCTACAGTCGGGTTTGAGCAACATTTTGGCTATAACTGGGTTCAGAATTTCAACTGGAAATAGTTGGTACGAGCTGGTGCTGTGGGTTGGGTCAAAACCGATAATGTATTTAAGTCCAGTTTAAGTTTTGAGGTTTCATGCCTGATTAAAGCCTCTGACCAGCTGCAAAGTCACTGCAGTCTCATGATGGTCAAGAGTTAAGCAATCACCCTCTCTCTGTCTCTGTCTCTCTCACTCTCCCCCCCCCACACACACGTAAACATGTAAAGTGATGTATTTATTAGTCTGCAGCGTCTGCAGGTTTTTCTTGCCATACACACAAGCACAATCGATGAGGAACATGTTTCGCTCTGTCCCTGCGTCCAGTGCAGCACAGAGGCACCATGATGGTGATGATTATAACAGCAAAGTAATTTTCAAGGTCATAATCATTATGGGAGAAAACAGGCAGAGAGGGGAAGGGAGGGATAGAGAGAGGCATGGAAAGAGGGAAGGAGGGTTGGAAACTGCGACGCAGAGAGAGGCATGAAGAGAAGGGAGAGACTGAGTGAACAACAGAAGGAGATGGGAAGATGATCTGTAAGGGGTGTGACTAGGAGACTGATGCATGAGAATATGAGGACAAAAGGAGATGAAAAAGATACTGAAGAAAGAGGAGATGGGGAAGGAGAAGAAGAAAAGATATAAGGCCTGATCACCATTTAACACAAATTCACATAAGACACATTAACGCAGGCAGATTTGATGTCCCAGGATGATTACCGTCACAGTCTCAAGGTGACTTCCACATCGGTCACTGACAGGAGAAGAACTTGTATCTTTGAGATTGTGACTGGGCAGAAGAAGGGAAACAAGGACTTTAAAGAAGATACATTTCCCCCCCAAAGCGGGGGAAATGTGACGGGGACAGTACCTTGCTCAAGGGTACCCCAGGGCAACCTACTGGTCTGGAATTCGAACCCATGACCTTCCGATCCTGTGGCCAACTCCCTGACCACTACGCCACAGCTGCCCCTGAACACAATGTCACCTCTCAGCAAAAAGGTTCTAGGTTTGATTTCCAGATGGGGCGGTTTCCACGTGTCTATATGGGTTTGCTTGGGAGCTCCGGTTTCCTCCATAATTCCAGACATGCACGTTTGGTGGACAGGAGATGCTAAATTGGCCTGCAGGTATGAGTGTGTGTGTGAGTGTGTTTGCCTGTGTGTCTGCCTTGTGATGGACCGGCCACCCATCCAGGGTGTTTCTCCCCCTTTTGCTTTATGTGAGCTGGAATAGGCTCCAGAAATACCATCAACATTGTCCCAGGAATCAACCCCATTCATCACAGACAAGCTCCAGACTGACTTTGATTAAAAGTGAGCTACGTTATGTAGTTGGGCTTCAGGATCAGAAGATTGTGGGTTCCAATGCCAGACCCTGAGGTACCCTTGAGCAAGGTATCGTCCCCATCACTGCTCCCTGGGCACTTTAAATAGCTGCCCCCTGCTGCACGGCATGTGTGGGTGAAAAACAGAGGATGCATTTTGTTGCTGTATTTTGTAATGACAAATAGTCACTTTCACTTCACTCTAATCAGGATGAGCAGTTAAGATGATAAGTGAGCGAGTGAGGGAGTGAGCGAGCGAGTGAGCGAGTAGTTTAAAACACACCAGAAGAGTAGGCTGTGACTACATGAGAGTCCTTGGGAAGTGAAATCAGGACAGGGTGTGAACGTGGCCTTCACACCATAGTCAGTCGCATGGTGATATGATTTGGGTAAAACCAGAAAGAATGTGAATGAAAACTCTTGGGAATGTTGATACTGAGTGGTTCTACATTGCTACTGAGATTAGGAACAACTGTAGTATCAGCTGAAGTGTGTGTAATCACCTTGTGTGCTGGTATTTTGCACACTCAAACATTCAAATGGGGAAATTAAATCTACCAACTGAAGCTATACTGACACTAAATGCATGAATTGTGTTGTCTTTTCTGTCTTTAAGTACCAGTGCTAATGCTAAAATGGGCTAAAATAAAGGGAATTATTTTGAACAAAAAAGGTTTCGATGAGGGATGAAAGAGAAAATGCAGCACGGTGTGTGTGTGTGTGTGCGTGTGTGTGTGTGCGTGTGTGTGTGTGCGTGTGAAAAGCAAGCTTTGTTGTGTTTCACTGTGTGCTGTATTTCATAATGACAAATAGTCACTTTCACTTCAACAGAAAAACATTATAAGTTCATTAATGAATTAAAAGTGGTGCACAGAATGATGCCTAATCAAAGAATAAAGGTTCCTTAATAAATAAGTGGTGGTCAATCTGTTAATTTGTAAGCCGTGACATAATCAGACCGGAGAAGGGCATTGGACCCTTAAAATATTGTGCCCCTTTATAAAGGTGAACTTTCTGTAAGTCAGTCAGTCATTTTCTGCTGCTTGTCCCAAGCGGGGTCGCGGGGTGGTGCTGGAGTCCATCCCAGCTCACACAGGACGAAGGACGGGGGACACACCCTGGACAGGTCGCCAGCCCATCGCAGGGAGGAGCGAGACGGGGCAACCTATTGGGAAGGGGTTCGAACCCCCGATCCTCCGATCATGCAGCCAACGCCCTAACCGCTAGGCCACCGCTGCCCCCCCTTTCTGCAAGTGAAAGTGACTATTTGTCCTTGTGAAACACACCACAGCACCTCAGAGCAACCTACTGGTCTGGGATTCAAACCCACGACTTTCTGAACCCGGGCTCTAGACCCAACCACTAGGCCACCGCTTCTTCAACTACTCTGCATCTTAACTCTGATGAAAAGTAGCTGAATTTTGGGGAAAATGAGGAGAATACAAGCATGGGCCTAAACACCTTTAATTGGAGTCTTTATGGTAGAGTGGGTGTGTATGTGTGTGAAGGCAAGAACACGAGAGAGAGGTTTGTATTGCAAAATGACCTGTCACTCATTTCAGCAGGCAGTCGACTCATTTGCGACTGTAAATAGGAATTATCCTCGTCCCTGCAGGTGATAAATATCAAAGTTGTTCGCGCGACGGCCGTAGCAAATGAAGAAAATGTCAACTGGAAAAGGCCTATTTCTCGTTCCCTATCACAATCTTCTCACTTCGGGTCCTCGGAGGCTCATATCTCCAACACGTACAAGACTTCATTTGAAACTTTTTCCTCTAAGTGACACAAAAGCAGCGCAAATATGAGCATTTAAGCTTGAGATAAAGCTCATCGATCCACAACACGGAGACAATCTGAGAGTGACCTTTTCAAAAACGTCTACATGACTGATGACTTAAAACGAACCAATATGCACATTTAACTCAGAGTATCGTCATAAAAATCCGTGCCAGAGCCATCAGAAAGCACTTTTCGATGGCATGATGATGAAGTGTGAGAGTCTAAAGGTCGCTCTGCGGAGGCTTTTTACTTGGACCGTAGCCCAGCTTTATGTACTGCAGGCTAATTGTGGTGCAGTGTGTCTGAATCTGTGTGTGATATCAGACAGAAATCTAAAATGATTTAGGCTTGCAGTTTGCACACTGCTAGAGGACATAAGAGACTAACAATGGTGGGACACCACTGACCTAGTGGTTAGGGAGGATCGGAAGGTCGTGGGTTTGAATCCCAGACCAGCAGGTTGCCCTGAGGTACCCTTCAGCAAGGTACCGTCCCCATCACTGCTCCCCGGGCGCTTCAAACAGCTGCCCATTGCTGCTCGTGTGTGTATGGGTGCTGTGACATGCTTCCCATTAACAAAATAGTCACTTTCACTTAAACAGTTAAATAGACTCTACGTACAGTAATAACATGTTTGGAATACTTTTTTAAAAAATCTATTTATAGCAAATAAAAAAAAAAAAAGTGTCATGCGGTGTCTAACTGCGTTCGTGTAAACTACAATCGTGTTTATTTTATCCCTTTACTGATTTATTCTCTTTTTCTCCCAATTTTTAACACCATCTTAGTGAAAGTGACTATTCTTGTCATTGCGAGGTCACAGCACAGCACACAACGAAAATGGACTTCTGCATTTAACCCATGCAGCAGGGGGCAGCTATGAAATCACCCAGGGAGCAGTGACGGGGACAGTACCTTGCGCAAGGGTACCTCAGGGCAACCTACTGGGGAGGGGTTTGAACCCACAATCTTCCAATCCAGGGCCAACTCCCTAAACACTAAGACACCGCTGCCCATAGTCTGTCCCAGTTCCATCCACTAGCTAGGACACCCCACTTAGACAATTAAAATATATTTTACTAAAATCAGAAAACCAATGTTGCATTTGGGGAATACATTATATACTTCACTATAGCTATAAATATAACTCAACAATATATATAAGATCAACAAAAGCTCCACCCACTCAAACAGAACCACCACTATTGGCTAATTGAGTTTCCAGTTAGAGACTCTAATGGACTCTTTTATAGTGATTCACTTTACTGGAACTCATCGATAAATCTATTAATTTATAAAATGCACTTTCTCTTTCTTTTCCTTCTTTATCGACCAGAGGAGGACGGGTTCTTCTTCAGAGTTATGGTTCTTTCCAAGGTTTTTTCATCCAGTTTTAGGGAGCTTTTGTCTCTGTCGCCCTCGGCTCACTCACTCGGGGCTCGAACCCGGATCCTGTAAAGCTGCTTTGTGAACGACAGCTGTGAAAAGAGGTAAATGGGTTTGAATCCCAGACCAGTAGGTTGCCTTAAGACCTTGAGCATGGTACCGTCCCCATCACTGCTCCCCGGGGTTTCTGGAAATGAACGCCCCCTGCTGCAGGGTGTGTGGGTGAAAAGCAGAGAACAATTTTGCTATGCTTCACAATGAAAGTCGTTTTCTCTTGCCTGGTAAAAATATTAAAAAAACATTATTTTATGTAATAAACGTGAAATAAAAATCCATTACAAAAAAAATAGTTTCAATTAATCGAAAAGTTGAGGATTCTGCAGGATTCTGCACATTTAGCCGACAGCTCCTTATATTAACGTTAAAGTTAACGGAGTGTTGCAGACGGCACTGCTACAATGAGGGGCATCAAATCACAGCAGAGTCCATATTTACAGGAAAAACGAATCAAATATAAGAAAATGTGAGTTATGAGCTCTTTAAACTACTGTTTTTCCCTGTCCTTTGCACATGGCTTTAGGCCTAAGGCCTGCTGTCTCCTTTTATGGTCATGAAGCAGAGGTTCATGCTTCATATTTTGACATCTAATTCTTATAAACTACAACAAGCCTTTGCTGAGCACTATGTTTCCATTTGTATATCAAAAAGCCGTTTCTAACTGAGCTGATTTAAACACCACAGCTACAAATGATTCTACGCAAGGCACCAAATGAAAACTGACAAAGTAAATAAATGAAAGATTACTCACTTAAACTCACACAGTGATCGGAATATTTCTCCCACCACTAATGCATCTTGATCTCACCGCATTGTGGTCATGGTCCAGCAGCCTGTGTGTTGTTGTGGGATAAGCTGACCACGGAGCTTGTAAATGATATTCATACATTTAAAACAGATCCGAAATACCACGTGCCTTCGTCTGCTTCCGAACCTCGATGAAGCCGTGGTAGGGCTGTACATCATCCGTGGTTGTCAGGCTGCTATTTGAGCACAGCAAACAGCAATTTGTGCCCAGCTATCAACCCCGGTCCATAATGACCAAGTCCTGACATTTACTATTCAAGCTCGGCGTTTAATTTTTGTCCACTCTTTCGCTCAGAAATGCATCCCTGCACTAATCACAGTGGATAAAAGGAAAGGGCTTGTTGATGGGCTTACCAGGAACACCGCAATTATTTGGACTTTTTTTCCTCGGAATTATCAAAAGGGGCAAAAATGGGTCATTATGGAAGAGGTTTTGCTCTTTGGAGCAGGCTTGTTGATGCTGCCGTGGTTTTTCACTCTTCTCTGAGCCGCTGTTGCTAGCCCTGGTAAAAGCAGAGAGAAAATGGCCCAAATGGAGCCCGTTTGGAAGGGAGAACATTGGTGACCTTTGAAGGGTGCATACGTCATAAGTAATTCATCCAGTTTATAAAGAACGAAGAGGACTCTTAAATGTGACCAAATATTAGCCAAATTCTCTGGATTCACCGGTTCGTCCAGTTTATTTTCCCATTAGCTCTATATCTGGATGTCTGGGACAGATCGAGGGATCATTAGAGAGTTCCTCTTCCTAGAGGATGTAAAGCTTCATTTCATATACCGTACCAAAGTTTCAGGCACCTGAGCAACATTTATTCATTCACTCATTTTCTGACGCTTGTCCCAAGCGGGGTCGCGGGGGAGTGCTGGAGTCCATCCCAGCGCACACAGGGCGAAGGACGGGGGACACACCCTGGACAGGTCGCCAGCCCATCGCAGGGAGGAGCGAGACAGGGACGGTACCTTGCTCAAGGGTAGCTCAGGGCAACCTATTGGGAAGGGGTTCGAACCCCCGATCCTCCAATGATGCAGCCAACACCCAACCACTAGGGCACCACTGCCCCACCAGAGCAACAGATTTAAAAATTATTTTATTTGGGTAGTAAACATGTATTTACTTAGAGACACAAATATAAAAGATACAAATATATATATATAATATATATATATATATATATATATATATATATATACTAATTTTTTCTGTATTATCCTCATTGAATCCCAGTTTAATTAATAGTGTTCAGTGTTTATTGATGCTTAAAGTTGAATAAGACGCCGCTGATGGAGGTGTACAGTGTGTGATGCTCACTGATGTGGTGCATCAAGAAAGAGAAATGTGGAAACGTAGACTGTTCTCTTACAACCAGCTCATGAAAGTGAAAAGTGAAAGTGACAACCCTTGTCATTGCGAGGTCACAGCACAGCAGAAAGTGAACCACAACGAAATTGGACCTCTGCATTTAACCCATGCACTCAAACACCGTGCAGCAGTGGGCAGCTATTGAAAGCGCCCAGGGAGCAGTGACGGGGACGGTACCTTGCTCAAGGGTACCTCAGGGCAACCCACTGGGGAGGGAATCGAACCCACAATCTTCCAATGCGGGGGCAACTCCCTAACCACTAGATTAAATCATAAGATTTAATTTACTGAAATTTACTGAATATTGCGTATATTCTGATGATGTGTTACTGGAATAAATAAAAACGATATTTTGGCCAGGGGCAGTGGTGGCCTAGTGGTTAGGGTGTCGCCCACATGATCGGGGGTTCTAACCCCTTCCCAGTGGGTTGCCCTGAGGTACCCTTGAGCAAGGTGCCGTCCCCGTCCCGCTCCTCCCTGCGATGGGCTGGCGACCTGTCCAGGGTGCGTCCCCCGTCCTCGCCCTGTGTGCGCTGGGTTGGACACGAGCACTCCCCCGCGACCCCGTTTGGGACAAGCGGCAGATAATGGATGGATGGATATTTTGGCACATGTTTAAGGTCCTTGGGCTTTTGTATGTAAAAGTAGTTACAGTTTAACTCAAACAAGTTTGAGGTTTGAAGAAAATACATCATTTTCTATCAAGTCTTTTCCTGAAATGGAACGTGCATGGCCGGCTGTATTTTTAGTATCACCTCATAAAGGTGCTGGCATGCCAAAGCTTGAGCTAGTCACTAGCTGAGATGATACACAATGTCCCTAAGGTAATGCAGTCAAGGTGAGCGTTTGTCAGTATTGGAGTTTGATTCTGAACCTTAAAGCAGTTCAATCAGTGATTTTTTATTGAATGACTGATGCATGGTCCATATTTCAGGATTTTAAAATCAATGTTTAAAAGATTTATGGCCTCAGACCGAATGACATTTTAACCTTCCTTGCCACTGCTTGTTCTTAGTCATCAGACCTTGCCCCACACTATAAGAGCTGCTATGCATGAAGTGAAAGTGACTAATTGCCATTGTGAAACATGGCACAGCACACAGTGAAATGCTTCTTCTGCATTTCACCCAAATGTGCAGCCATTTAAACCCCAGGGAGCAATGATGGGAACGGCACCTTGCTCAAGGGTACCTCAGGCCAACCTATTGGTAACCCACGACCTTTGGATCCTGGGGCCTAATCCTTGGGCCATGCATGCAGTGGAGACTAACAAGACTTTAGGTCCAAAGAAATATGGTGGAGGACAGCAAGGTTATTGCTGTGCTGGTGGTGACATTCAGGCCAAAACTCAACAAGCTTATCCTCCTTCTCTGTATTCCTCGCCATGCTCAGAACTACTCCTGTACACACTGACAGGACACCCCCTGCTTAGCTCAGCTCTCATTGGTCAAAGGCTTTCACACATGATGTGCACGTTGCATCTCACACCAGAGTATTGGGGACCGTTGCCCATTACAGAATACAGAGCAATAAATAAATGTAATATTTGCAGGTCACAATCGAGGGCAGTCCCGCGTGGAGCAGGATTAGACTGAACGATTAAGGATCAGATTATAGATGCCCCACACCACAGAATAAAAAGTGAAAGTGACCATGTGTCATAGTGAAACACAGAATAGTACCAAGTGAAACACAGTGCAATACTGCATTTAACCCACACACACCGTGCAGCAGGAGGCAGCCATATCCAGCACCCAGGGAGCAGTGATGGGGATGGTACCTTGCTCAGGGGTACCTTAATGCAACCTATTCATCTGGGACTCAAACCCATGACCTTCCAATGCTGGGGCCTAATCACTAAACACTAGGCCACTGCTGCTCCAATAAATCAGAAGATCCATCATCAGAAGATCGTGGATTGGAATCCCGGGCCCATAGATTGCCTTGAGGTACCCTTGAGCAAGGTACCGTCATCATCGCTGCTCCCCAGGTGCTGGATATGTCTGCCCACTGCTGCACGGTGTGTGGATGTTAAACACAAGCACAAGGAAGCATTTTGTTTTGGTTCACTGAGTGCTATGCTAATAGTCACTTCCACTTAACTTCTACGCCTCATCTCTGCCTTAAGAACTCGTATCTCCTTCCTCCCTACGAGATCTGCAGCTCTGGGATCGTGCAGTTGCTTTAATGAGGAGACTGTGTCACACTGAGAGGAAAGAAAGGATGACTGCTGATTCATCCATCTTTTAGAGGCTTTGCAAATTATTTTATTTGATGATTCTTTTATGTGAGTGTGGGTTGTTTTCGTGCACTTCTTGTTGTCAGGTGTGTGTGTAACACATGCAGGTACATGTGGTCAGTGGTTGTAACAGCGCTAATGAAGCGCTGAGTAGACAATATTCACCCTTCCCTCAGGCACTCTGCCATGCCCCCCGTTGTAATAATATGTCATTCCCTCTTCACTGGTCTGACTGCAGAGAGAAGCTAATGCAGAGAGAGCAGCACAGTTCCGACACCCTGCATCCCAGCAAAGAACCAGTAGAACCCCATCACTATCAGAATCATTTCCCAAATGTTCGTTGTTGGTCGGTGGACCGATCTGTAGATGTGATCCAGCAATGATTGAATTTTGTTCCATTACAGTTCTTTTTTTTTTTCAGTCATTCGCGCTTTTATTTGCATAAGCTCACAGATGATTTCATTTTTAATTATTTCATAAGATTATCCGAATTTTATTAACTGACGTGCAATGTCATGTTCAAGGACGGACATTTCATTTCGCTTTTCTAATTTCACCAAAACATCCTCAGGGAAAATTGCTGATGGGCGCACTGGAAAAAGCAGCCACTTTTGTGTATAAACTGTATAAAGTGGAGAACCTAATTACTACACCATAACTCCCTTTTCTTTTTCTCTCATTTAGCTTGTTTAACCGAATAAACACACCCAGATCAAACTACTGTCAGGCAGACAGGGGCCGAAATCTTTACATATATAATCTGCTCAAAGAGCTTTCAGTACCCGGGGGTCTCTGCACCCCCATTTCCCGGGACGCCTATGAACATTACATGCATTTAAATAGCTCAAAATTTTTCTTTCAAAAGATTTCTTATTTATCAGTGGTTACAATGCTATAAAAGCTTCTCAGAGACATATTTTACTCTTTTTTATATATACCTTATATACATTTCATCATATTTTACTTCCAAAGAGTCTTTCTCGTATTTTAATGTATTGTTGAGGAACAGTTCTCCAGGCTTCCTGAAGGACAAAGTTTTTGGCTCTCATTTTCAGCCCGGTCCCTGTACATGAGCAGATGTCAAGACTGACTTTTTTCCTGGTTAGAATTCTACTTTTTTTTTTTATTATTTGCACATGTAGAACAAAATCAATATTGTATCATTTCCTGGTAAAATAATGAAATCAAGGGGTGGTTCAAGATTTTGCACAGTACTGTACACCCCTTAAAGCCACTTGTGCTGCTTAAACAGCTCTGATTGGTCTTGGTATGGACTCAACAAGATCTCTGAAGGTGCAGATGTTAACAGATCGTTTAACTCCTGTGAAGTGGGGTCTCCGTGGAGCAGACTTGTTTGCCTTTAAATGTTAATTCCGACTGAGATTTGGGTCAAGAGCTCTGGGTAATTGGAGACCAAGTCAACCACTGTTCCCCTGATCATTCCTGTAGAGTGTTTCCAGTGTGGCAGAGAGCCTGTCAGGACCAACAGCGAAGACTGTGCTGGATTAGCCTTGGGGATGCCACAGTTACCAAAAATTATTTGGAAAGTTTGAAAAAAGTGAACGTGACTGAAAGTGAAAGTGAAAGTGAATATCTGTCATTGTGAAACAGCACGGCACACAGTGAAACCTACTGAAATCCTCTCTGCATTTAACTCACACACACTGTACAGCAGGGGGGCAGCCATAACCAGCACCCTGGGAGCAGTGGTGGGGATGCTACCTTGCGCAAGAGGACTTAAGGGTCTGAACCCATGAAAGTGAAAGTGACAACCCTTGTCATTGCGAGGTCACAGCACAGCACACAGTGAACCACAACGAAATTGGACCTCTGCATTTAACCCATGCACTCAAACACCGTGCAGCAGGGGGCAGCTATTGAAAGCACCCGGGGAGCAGTGACGGGGACGGTACCTTGCTCAAGGGTACCTCAGGGCAACCTACTGGTGAAGGAATCGAACCCACAATCTTCCGATGCGGGGGGGGTAACTCCCTCACCACTAGGCCACCGCTGCCCAGAACCAGGACCCAGGACCAGATGAGCTTCTGGTCCTGGGGCATAGTTCCTAAACACTAGGCCATCGCTGCTCCAATAAAGCATGCTGGAAGTGGGACAGCCAAGGAAAATAACCATTTATGGTTCTCCCTGTATCTGGAGACCTTTCGCGATTGTCAGGAGCTACAAATCAACCTCAAAACAGGCCCAATCCAATCCTGGGCCCTAGTCCCTTAACACCAGCTCACCAATGATATGGCTGTTTCCCCACCAAACAAATCTTACTTTAGGCTGATCTCAGAGATGTTGGATGTGAAACTGTAAGTGTGATGAGAAAAGTACAAAGGCAGGTTGAGTGGGGGTGCTGGTTCATGTGGTGGCTGGTGGACCCATGGCTTTGTGAAACTGTAATATGCCAAAATAGGAGTAAGATGCTTTCTTACACAGAAGATATATCAACAACAAACACATCAAATATCAAAATAAGTCCAACAGGCCACCTTAAATCCGTAATGTTGCTTAGAAATGATGTAAAAAGTAAAAATACTGCAACACTTATGCACTACTCTATACACGTGTTTAAAACATACTGGCTCATGTTTTCATTTTATGGTTTTGAATCTTATTGTGTATGAAACTGGACCTTCAACAAGGGCACGACGCACACAAACAAACACCTCCACACACACTCCGTTCGGGCTGTGTGAGAAAGACAAAGGAAACTTTGAAAGGAGTATTGATCGCATCTCCGCCCACTCACCCAGTGAGCACACACACCATTGCACACGGAGATGCTTCCGCACACATTTCAGATACGAGGTTAACCTCTTCCAACTGGACGTGTTCAGCCCTGCATTTTACACAGGATCCAAAAGTTTGTAGACACCTGCTTTATACGCGTATCTTCTGAAATGAAGGGTAAAGGAATAGTTTGGGGGGGAATCAAACGTACAGATTTTTCACTCACCTCCGATTTAGTTCATCTTTTTGGTTCCCTTTCACTTAATCCCTTAAGTGAAAGTGACTATTCTTGTCATTGTGAAACACAATGAAACAATGAAATTATGACCTCTGCTTTTTACCCCTATACATCATGCAGCAGCTGTGTAAATCGCCCAGGGTGCAGTGATGGGTCGGTACCTTGCTCAAGGGTACCTCAGGGCAACTTTTTGGTCTAGGATTTGAACCCACAAACTTCCAGTCCTGGGGCAGACTCCCTAACCACTAAGCCACTGATGCCCTAAAGGGTGTGATGTGAAAACTATGAATTATTGCTTACAAAGAAGTCGATGGTCTACACGATTTCCAATAAATACACCACCTGTACTGCTCTTGAGCAAATACATTTTTTAAAATATTCTTTCCACAAACTATTTGTTTTGGTGACAGCTGGGTTTTTTCTGGTCATTTTCCCCTAGTGCCTCTTACAGCTTTAGCAGCCTCTACTGTACACTAGATATTGGAAAAATATTGTGAGGATTTGATTGCATTCAGCCAACCAAACATGAGTGAGGTCAGCTGCTGACTAAGATTAGTTCTGGATCACAAAGGCCTCTCCAGCTCATCCCAAAGATCACTCCAGAGAATGCAGTTCCCAGCAGCCAAAACCCTTCATTAGAAGGGACATCTACACACAGCTCTGCAATGCTAGATGTTCCAGGACTGCATCAAGGATTTCAGCATTAACGACTGTTCGAATGATCCATCCTCACTTTTCTTACCGTGTAACATTCTACCTCTGTGAAATGTTAAGAAATGTAACAGGATTACACAAGCAGCACAAGTATTACACCTCATATAGCTGCTATCTCCCGCTCTATCCATCTCCATAATCCTACGGCGGAGAACACATCTCAGCACGACAGCCAGGACCCCTCGGTTGCCATGGTGACTGTGGCCATGGTGAGGGTTTGCTGCATGTTCAGATGGTTGGGATGGTTGGGTGAGTGGTTGTTAATAGGAGGCATTTCCACAGGTTTTATTCTCTACCATGAGCTCCAGGTTTATACTTGCTGTTTCTGGTTGCCAGAAAGTGTGATTACTGATGAAAAGGAAAGAAAAAAGATAATAAAATGGGCATGTCTTTGCATATTCATATATTTATGATAATATTTATATATTTATCATTGGTCAATGCAAATATAGCTGGTACGGTGTGTCATGCATAGGATCAACATATCCATGCCCCACCCGCAACTGCATGCTGATATGGCAACTGTTGCTAGGTTACAGAAGCTGTAAATAGAATAATGTTGCAAAACAGTCTTTCAGTCTTGCTGAACTTGATGTAAATGACATGAGTGAAGACCAGTCAACCAATCGTGGCGCGGTAACCAATGGTGTAGCATTCCTGGTCACACAATGATGAGTTTCAACTCAAATGCACACCAAGCAAGACATAATGACTGAAAATATTTATTAAGATATTTACTAATGTTCAAAATACAGCACTTTATTACATTAGATTCATTATTTATGCTTCTAAAACAATATTAGGGCACTTTGGGGCAAGGAACCGGCCTACGAATTTGTTTCCACTATGTGCAGTTCTTTTATTTCTATCTGTTAGAAGTTCCAGTTGAAATCTGGGGCTGCTGTGGCCCCATCAGCACCGCTGCTCCCACTGTCCCTGGCTGTTGCTAATTAAAACTAGGCTGAAAATCCCAGCGCTTTGCCATAATGCTAACTCTCTCACTGTCACTCACTCAGTTTTTAGCCACTTGTTCTGTCTAAAGACAACTCCCTTGGCCCATCCTGGTCTTTCACACGTATGCAAAATTAAATCATTTAGGCAGCAGTGGCGTAGTGGTTAGGGAGTTGCCCCCGGATCGGAAGGTTGTGGGTTCGAACCCCTTACCGGTGGGTTGCCCTGATGTACCCTTGAGCAAGGTGCCATCCCCGTCAGTTCGCTCCTCCCTGCGATGATGACCTGTCCAGGGTGTGTCCCTTTCCTTCGCCCTGTGTGAGCTGGGGTGGACTCCAGCACCCCCCGCGACCCTAATTAGGACAAGCGGCCCAGAAAATGACATGACATGACAATTTGGCTTGTTGTTGGATTCTGCAACCTAGCAACAGTTGCTATGGCAGAATGCATTTGTGGGCATGAAAAGGTCAATTAAATTGGACTGAACAGAACTGCAAGGGCAAACAGGCCTGAGTGACTTATTAGATTTTGGGAGAATCAGTACAGCAGAACCAGTCATGGATCTGTAGGACCAGAAGAGTAAAATGATATTGAACTGTGGCTGAAGGGAGCTTTTTTTCTAAGCATCAGTGTGCAACTAACCATGAACGTAATGTGCTATTGCAAGGGCAAGGCAATCTTACACACACACACACAAATGCACGCACGCACATGCTCTCGCACACACACACACACACACACACACACACACACACACACGCACACAAGATTCCCGAGAGTGTTGCTCGCGTGCCAGTGGTTGTGTGTGGGAATGGACATGTGATGTCTGATCTGAGAAGAAAGAAAGAGTGGTCAATGAGAGGCCAATAAACAGGGCACGCACACACATATACTCACACACTCACACTCACAGTTGTGTAAGTAGTTCAAAGGCAGAACAGTTTTCACACACAAAAATGTCTGCATTAATAAGCAAGCATCTTATCTTTTATCCGTTATCTTTTATTCAAGCCTCATACAGTTGGGTAGCTTTTCTTTCCTAGTCAGACCAGAGTGCAGTGCCCACATCCAGCCCTGGATGTCTCTTTTTTTTAGAAATGAATGGAAAACTTTAGGGAAAAGGACCATGTTTCTATACAAAATGTCTAAATGTAATCTTCTTTTATTAATAACTGCACGCTTGCAGGGAAGATATGAAGTCTAATGGACGCACTTGTCCTCCAGGCCATAGTGTCATTTGTTATTCGGCTTCAAGTGATGTAAAAAAAAAGGTTAAAGCAAAAAATAAACGAATAAATAAATAAAGGGTGTCTCATGACAGCAATGTTTTCCTCTAAATCCTGAGAAAAAGAGAAGAAGCCTTGCTGTGATTTTCAGCCTTAATTGTATTTTGTTTCCAAGACCACTAAAGGCCGTCTTGCTCTGTCTCCACCCCGACCAGTTATCGAGGACAAGAACGCGATGTTCCTGTTATGATGTGCTCCTGAGGCAGGACATCCTACTGAAGGACGCAGCACAGAAAAATCAACCCTCCAGAAAGCCTATCATTAAAGGAAATAAATCAATAGCTTAAACGTGGTTGATCCGTCTTTGTTTTGCACTGAAGTTACAAGGCGAACGCTGACAAGTAATGGAAAGTATGTCCCGTCAATTAGAGGAAGGCAAACATAAATAACACTGCCTTTGAGTGGTGTCAGAAACTGAGAAATAACACTTTTCACACTGACAAACTGCACTTTATTGGACGAAAACATCGTATTTCAGCTGCATTCGTGCTACTCATTATAGCAAAGCAAAAGCAGGAATCAGTTTCTGGATCTGAAAGGAGAAAAATCATGATCGCTCTCTTTACGAGAAGCACCTAAATTATCAAAGCCATATGACACAACACTACGCAGCTGAAAGAGAAGTACACTCTAAATCTTGAACCCTAAATGTTACTCACACTTTGTCCATTTTTATAGATGAAAGTAACACAGAGTCTCAGAAAACCAAGGACAGATAACTTGATTTACTGAGAGATGCCTTTAAAAGGATCTTCACACAATTCTTTGGGGACCACAGATGTTTATTGCTGGCATCATTCAGAGAATGTCATCATTATAATCTGTGAGGACGTTATAATCAGCGAATACGCCGGGAGGGCCAACCCATCAATAATTAAAAGCTAATAACGCCTATTGACAGCTCACACATTGCTTAGCAGCGAGTGTGGCATTTAAAGGCTGATTACAACTTTATCAAACTAACATACCGATCCATATTTTACAGCAGTCGCCCTTTATCAACAACATAAAGTGAAAGTGACTACTTGTCATCGTGAATCAGCACAGCACACTCAATCATTTCTCTGCATTTCACACATACCGTGCTGCAGGGTGCTGCTATACATTCAGCGTCCCCATTCACAGTGATGGGGACGGTATCTTGCTTAAGGGGAACCTCAGGGTAACCTACTGGTCTGAGACTCGAACCCACAACCTTAAACACTAGACTTCACTGCCCCAACACGAACAGTTTATTAGAGGACTGTGAAAAACAGCACTATACAAACTATCTTGCCTGCAAGTCTCTAACAGAGATGGAAAATAAACTGGGGGAAAAAACTAAAGGATAGTTGTTTTTATATATTTTCAGACTTTAGCTTTCATTTTTATTTTCCATCAGTGCAGGCCTTCCCAACATCAGGACCGATTTTGACATAAATGGTCAAAACACAGAAGACGGAAACCTTTGGCGTATCTATCTATCGGGGCAGCGTTGGCCTAGTGGTGAGGGAGTTGGCCACAGGACTGGGTTCAAACCCCTTACCAGTAGGTTGCCCTGAAATACCCTTGAGCAAGGTACCGTCCCCGTCACTGCTCCCTGGGCGCTTTCATAGCTGCCCACTGCTGCATGGTGTTTGCATGGGTTAAATGCAGAGGTCCAGTTTCAATGTGGTTCACTGTGTGCTGTGACCTCGCATTGACAAGAATGGTCACTTTCACTTTCATCTAATGTTGCAGATCACGGATGACAGACCTGCCATGAAAACATCACATAAAGGACATAAAAGAAAGGACAGCCTTGATGGTGCGCATGTGGACATGAGGAAGAGTAGAGACATGGATGAAAGTGAAGTTAATTTTCCGTAGATTGGTTTTTGAATTGGATGGCACGGTGCCACAGTGGGTAACACTGTCACAGCAAGAAGGTCCTAGGTTCAATTTCCAGGTGGGACAGGCCCAGTCCCAGGGTCTGAACATGGGTTCTCCCCATGTCTGCGTGGGTTTCCTCGGGCAGCTAAGGTTCCCTCCCGCCGTCCAAAGTCATGCACGTCAGGTGGATTGGAGAAATTCCCAGTAGGTGTGTGTCTGCCCTGTGATGGACTGGCCAGGGTGGCCAGGGTCCAGGGTGTTTCCCCACCTGTTGCCCTGTGAGAGCTGGGTGTGACTTTAATCAGGACAAGCGGCTATGAAAATGAGTGAGTCTATGAATTGTTTCCATTTTGACGGGCTTCACTTTGCACACTGGACTCATCAAGGCTTGGCTTTTCCCGTTGCTCCAGAGTAAAGCATTTATGCTTCTGAAGTCTTTTTTTTTAAGCAGACTCACAAATAAAGGTTTTTTTAAGGCTACACGGGCTCAATACCTCACCACCCAATATTTAAGTGATCTCTGAGCACCAATCCAAATTCTCTGACCACATTTTTTGCCAGCTTAAGCATGTTAAACACTGTAGCACATTTCCAAACGCTCGAACCTACTGTTGGTGATTCTTTTTTTTTTTTTTTTAAGCCAGGCAGTGTATACCATCACAAATTTTTTGGCACTGTTACCACATTACAGCTATAAATATAGACATAAACACAGGCTTTTTATGAGTCGATTTAAATGTTTAACTGTACACCATGTAATGATACACACAATTTGGCTGTATTAATGCGAGGATTAAATCATATTTTGATGATTTTTTTCTTGGAAAGAGAGAAAGAGCTTAGCCCCACTAGTCCGTTTATACCAGCTGTCTCTGATTATCATTGTTGTTTTTATTGCGTGTCAGCTACATTAGCCTTGCAGCTCCGGTGTCAAACGCATGTCTCGGCTAATTCGCCGCATGTGGGGTAAACACGGGAAACTGGGTACATCTGTAGATGTTTGCTGAGCAATTCCCTTTAAAAATGAAGGAACCTGCTGATGTAAGAACGGGAGGAATTTCCATCATGGTCGAACTCTTAAGGGCAGAGAATAATGTAAAGATTAAGAAGCTACTCATCACATGCCTCCCTTCATCCCATCTCCGCTCCCAATGGCCTTCAGTCACCCGTCCAAGACGGACATTTTTATAGCGTGGGGAAAGGGAGAGGGGACATCCGATGAAAAAATGTGCTTTATGGTTACCATTTGTTAAGGCTCTGTGTGTGTGTGTGTGTGTTCTGTCTGGTTGGCTTCAGACAGGGTGTGTGGAGGTCTAGGGAGTTAACGTAGCATTAAACAGGAGGTTTGAGAGATGTGATTCAATGTGAAAGTTCAGGAACTTAGTCAGGCCAACCTTGAAAAGGTCAAGGACAATCTGGTGTGTGTGGGTGTGTGTGTGTTGTGTGTTTTCATGAATAAGAGAATAGCAAAGATGTCTCAGCAAATCATGTTTGTGCTCTTAAAAGCATAAAGATTGAAATCCGATAAAAAATAAACTGTAAATTATACCTTTTTCACTGTTTATTACATTAAAACTCAATTCCTCGCATATACTCCCTCTCTTGTCAGTCTCTATAAATAAGTGAGGTGCTGTTTCCAAGGTAACATCTCCTTGGAGATTGGTCTACCTGAAATCATGTTGAGGAGAAGGTGGAGATGGGAGAGGCCTTTGAGTGTTATCAGAAGCAGAAATCCCCTTTTTTCACCACACACACACACACACACACACACACACACACTGCCTTACTGCATACATTTCAGGCATGAATCCATTTTTGTGCCACCGCTCCTTCTATCGTTTCAACTGGTTCACTCCTGTTGGAGACCTGTTCCCCATCGCTGGCTCTCATTAAATCCCCCCATATGGCTAAGCCCAGTGTAAGTCCTCCTAAACCTCACCATCAATTCTCGACTGCCCATGCAAACCACACTAAGCTGTGGAGACAGCATGGTACCTGAGGGACATCAGGTTTGCTGTTTTAAATCATAACTTAGGATTCAAAATGGCAAAAAATAAACACATTTCTACATTTAATTCCACAACCGTGGTGTTTCACTGATATCCTGTTTGCAAAAAATGTAGTATAAAGAAATGGAAACATCGAAAAATGTGAATCCATGTGTACTTTCCAAACACATATGATAACTGATAAAAAAAAATATTAATTGGAGCACTTACAAAACCGTGTTTTTGAATATCCAACAATAATTATGTTGTACCTGGAGATATCGTCCAAATAAAAAATTAGATTTCTTTTTTGCACTTGTATGTAAATTCAGTTAACATCAGTGTGAATTGGATTTAATTACTTCAGTTATACTGGCTGAGGAGAGAGGAAATGGTTTTGTTATCAAAAAATTCACATCGTCCCTCAGTAATTGCTACCAGAATGAATCATCCTCTACAAAATATCTGCAACGATCCACTGCTTTCCTGTTTAAATTGATATTTCTTTGTTCAAATATCTTAGAAATCATGCAAATAATGTTGCTTCTAAACTGCATCTTGACCCATTCCTCATTTCTTCAGATATTCCTCCCAGAGACTCGGGCTTTCTTGTATTTTAATGTCGTTTTTGAGGAACAGTTCTCCAGATCTTCCTGAAGAACAGTGTTGTTGTCTCTCATGTTCAGTCCAGTCTCTGTACCTGAGCAGTTCTCCAGATCTTCCTGAAGGACAGTGTTGTTGTCTCTCATGTTCAGTCCAGTCTCTGTACCTGAGCAGTTCTCCAGATCTTCCTGAAGGACAGTGTTGTTGTCTCACATGTTCAGTCCAGTCTCTGTACCTGAGCAGTTCTCCAGATCTTCCTGAAGGACAGTGTTGTTGTCTCTCATTTTTTCAGTCCAGTCTCTGTACCTGAGCAGTTTGATAGTTCTGTGTTGGTTAATCCACACAGTGATCTACGTCTGAACCTTCAAGCAGAACAAAGTCTAACTTAAGACATGAAGCAGTGAAGAAACAGGTGCAGATGATTCCAGATGATCAGGGGATTAGTGTACTGCTGATGCTGAACACGGAGTGGTTGGAAAGAAAGAAAGAAGAAAGAAGAAAGAAAGGAAGTGACAACCCTTGTCATTGCGAGGTCACGGCACAGCACACAGTGAACCACAACGAAATTGGACCTCTGCATTTAACCCATACACTCACGTGCAGCAGTGGGCAGCTATTGAAAGCGCCCGGGGAGCAGTGATGGGGACGGTACCTTGCTCAAGGGTACCTCAGGGCAACCCACTGGGGAGGGAATCGAACCCACAATCTTCCGATCGGGGACAACTCCCTGACCACTAGGCCACTGCTGCCCCCTTTTGGAGCCTCTTTATCTAGAACCTTGTATCTGTAGACACTTTGCAGCCTGGAGCAGGAAAACATTTGCTCTCGATTCTTTCATTTTGTAGCAACAAGGTGATTCCCTAGCAGGTTTTAAAGAAACAATGGTGGCTCAAGACTTCTGTTGTACTACATACTGTATATCGAACAGTTTTTATGTAGGCACTGCTACACTGTATGTGTTTTTTTCTATTTTGCCATATGCTGAGTGCCTCCTGAATGTTAGTCAGGTTTTCTAAGATTTTTCTAAGATTGTAAGAGTGCACATCATTATAAATCCTGAACTTGGAATCATTTCACTTTGTGTTGATTTCATGACTCAGACTGTCAAAGTCACTTTGGACATTAAAACCTGTGACTCCGATTATAGTCTGAAAGTAAGTAAATCATTCAAAAATGGCCATGTCGTCATGGCTAGATGATTTTGGTGAGGGTTTGTCAGACAGGATGAAGGTCTGATATCATTTGTGAGAAGCTCTAGGCTGAAGTCTCCCTGATGTATATGCTCCATTTCCCAGGAGATGCTTTCCCTGAGCTGGTCACTTAAAAGGAACAGCCTCAGTAAATCTATATACACCATAAAATTGATGGCAACTTCAACAACCAAGGGGTTAGTGCTGTTAAATGTGCTACACCTTACCTTGGACAGAATAGGACTTCAGGGCCAAGGCCAACCCCATATTTAAAACACTGTGTGGCAGCCTGCCCTCTAGTGGTGACTATCTTACCAGAAGGCCTCAGAATATCAGTGGGGTGTTGGTCAGTCTAATGTATGAGCATCAAGCAGGGAACAACAATGTCCTCGTTGGCTAAAGTGTCTTCACAGAGCTGCTCTTTGTAAAACTTATTTTTTCCTCTTAATTAGACCCAAATGCTCTCAATGACAGTCTGCTGTGATAATGAAAATCTAAAAAGCATTTAAAGGGCAATAGCCGAGATACAGAACACATTTTTGCCCTCGGCACTTCAGCAAGGATTGATAATAGTCTACAGAGGGGGGTAAATAAGAGAGGGTCAGTCAGTTTCACACAAACATCCCCTGGATCCACAGACCAAGTACAGACCACCTCCACGATCTATCCTCCATTTGAAGATGATAATTAATATCTGTATTAGGGAAGAAACCAAAAATCCTGAATAAATTAGTACAGAATATTTACCAGACAGCGTTATCTAATATCCACCGTCATGGGGATTCGGGAACAGATGGGAGGCCCAGAGAGAAGAGGGGTAGAGAAGGGAGAGGTGGAGGCAAATGAAAAAGGAAAGAAGAGAGAATAAAGTTCGGAAGAACTGAAGAACTAAATGCACTCTTTATATTTTGTCATTTAGAAACCATGAGTCGTGAGGCAGAATCTTCCCAAAGGTTCTTTTAGCAGAAAACTGATGCATGCCGAGCAAAACCAGCAACCACTTCCGCTTACTCATTTTCTTAGCCGCTTGACCTAATTAGTGTCGCGGGGGGTCCCGGAGCCTATCCCAGTTCTCACAGGGCAAAAGGTGAGGACGGGTCGCAGGGCAGACAGGCAGACACACTCACACCTACAGCCAATTTATCATCTCCAATCCTGACGTGCAGGTCGTTGGACATGGGAGGAAACCCACTCGGACGTGAGGAGAACAAACTCAACACAGAAAGGACCGGGACCGCCGCACCTGGGAATCAAACCCAACCTGTTCCACTCATTTTCTGAGCTGCTTGTCCTGATTAGGACTGTGGGCGCTGCTGGAGTCTATCCCAAGTCTCGCGGGGAGAAAGGTGGGGCAACACCCTGCACAGGTCGCCAGTCCATCACAGGCCACGTTACATAAATATAAAAAAAACACAACCTGGAAGTGAGACAGGAGTTTCTCATCCGGCAAATACAGGTGGCAGGTTTGTTTATTTGGTGGCAGGTTTGTTTATTTGGTGGGTGGTTTGTTTATTTGGTGGGTGGTTTGTTTATTTGGTGAGGTGGCGGGTTGTTTATTTGTTTATTAGCTTTAGCAGTGACTGATAATCTTGTGCTTTACTCCGAAACGTGACGATTGACCATTCAATCAAATCCTAGAGTAAAGAAACGCATTCACAAAAACACATCTAGGGCAGGAATGAAAATCAACCAGTTCAGAGCAAGTATTTGAGAGCGAGAGCTGAAATTTGAGTTCAAGAAATGGACAGATACCACACAAACAGAACACCCTGCTCTTCTTACTCTGGTTGCGTCTGATACAGAAATACAGAAATCCTGTTTGTGTGTGTGTGTGTGTGTGTGTGTGTGTGTGTGTGTGTTGCTGTGGGCCTTTGTTGCCTGACAATAACACAAGGTCCACAGTTCGATGAGGTAACCCAAATCTGTCACTTGTCAATCAAGAGAAAGAACCGAGAGGGGCCTATATGTGTGTGTGTGTATATGTGTGTGTGTGTGTGTGTTGTCAAAGGGTTTTTTTTTTATTATTATCAGGCTTGCTGTAGTTAGTGGAGTGGGTGTCTGCAGGGTGTTGCGGAGAGGCACTTTCATATCAAGTGTAACGGGAAGCAGATGCATTCTAAAGCTGAAACAGCAGCTCCACCCTAGAGAGGTGCACACACACACACACACACACACACACACACACAGACTGGGCTAGGTCTTAGCATACATATAACTCTCAGCTCCAATCCTGCTGAAAAAGAACTATTAGGAATAAAGCCTGATGGTGTTGATTCTAATGAAGGCTGTCTAGATGTTTACCAACAGAATCCACAACGTTCCTGCAGAAAACCTTTAACTTACATTAAGAAAAACATTAAATGCAATGCTTTGCTCATCACTCTTCCAGCTAAACGTATCACTCCTTCCCGATTTACCCAAAATTCAGCAGCTGGAGTTCTCACCCACACTAAACAGTCAGCACACACCACTCCTGTCCTCCATGACCTTCCCTCGCTCCCTGTTCAGCAGTGCATTCAGTTTAAAATCCTCCTCTTCACATCTCAAGGCCTTCACGGCCTCGCTCCTCATTATCTCTCAGAATTACTCCAGCCATGTTCTCCCGGCTCACATCTTGTTCTAAATTAAACTTGTTTAATCTATTTAGAATCAGTCACCCCGTTAAACCATTAAGATCAGTTCTAATTGGGGTTTTAACCCATTAAAAAGGAAGAAAACAACGGCCATTAGAAATCACTCATAAGGAAGATTCATTTTATGGTTCCTGTGGTTTCTGAGCAGGGCAGGACCTCCTGGGCTGTGTGGTCACCTTGTAGACCTTCACTACCTCAGTAGAAATAAAGCGGTTCTTCGTTTTCTAGTGCATCTAAAACGGCAAACTCAGCCTCATCGCTTAACATCGCTATCTGCTCAGTGTCACTTTGCTTCTGACATTTTCTTTTTTCTGTATTAACACATTCCTGCCCATTTCTTGCTCAGATATAAATGACCAAATTGTATTTTTATCTGCACCGCCGGGTGTTTTATATTCATATCTGTGCATTTCTGTTTCCAGTACCTTTACAACCTTAACTTGCGGATTTTTCAAGTTTAGAATATTTCATAATTTACATAATTTATTACCTGTTGCTTTTTTGTTTGTATCGTTCAGAACATCTTTTAAAATTCTAGCTCAGGGATACACTGCAAGTTGCAGAATCGTGGAATGAGGGACCTGGACGGGGCAGATGGGATGGTGGGCTGGGATGGGCGGCTTCTCCAACCTCCCAAACTCAACAAATTTGAATGATAAATGAAGCAATAATCCAGTTGTGTTTAAAGGCTTCTTGGGTAGGACATTTTTACTGCTGCAAGCTACAGCTATGGTTTGGAGTTGTAGGGGAGAATCGAGCAGCTCTGCGCTCCCAACCAAAATTCACAGCCACAAAATCAAAAAAACAAAAAAAAAAAGCCACGGCATTAATACTGCACATGCAACCCTCAACAGGATGGTGTAACAAAAGATACCAGAGCAAATCAGTGAAATGGATCAGAGCAGACCATCACTGTCTTATTATCTGTGGCTTTACCACCAGTGCCACCATGTGCTAGATGAAGGTACTGCAACCTGACCAAAAAACTATTGCTAGGCATCCAGATCTCTACTAAAATAAACAAGGACAGTTTTGTAATAGAGATCTCTTTATTATAGTGCATTTCTCAGATGTTACAAGATGGGTTAAAAAAAAGCTAGAAACCAAAAAAAAAAAAACAAAACAAAAAGAAAAAAAAAAACAAAAAACATGCACACCTTTCTTGCTGTTTTTCTTGATAGAACTTCTTAAAATTAAAGCTTTACATCTGAACACAGGGTGGCTAAATGAAATGGCTAGCTAAAATACATTTTACATTTTCATACATACTGTTACTTGCCATACAGATGTTTTTCATCCAAATAGATCAGTTATTCTACCTACTACAGTATGTCTAAGAAGTCATTACAATAAAAGGCCCAAACAAAAAATACATTAGAGTTCTGAAACTTGAGTTTTGGTGCATCTTGTAAAGAAAAAAAAAAAGCAAAATAAAACCGTTGCTGTCCAGCTGTAGACCTAGCTACGAGCGCAGATTCGCCTGCGAGAGGTCAGTACAGGACCGTGACCTTTGGAGGGGTAGGTCATGCAGAACAGAGTTCTTACAGTGTGCAAGTGTTGGATGAACGCAACCACATTCGAAATAGCCTTTGGAATAAGTTCAGATATCAAGGAAGAGAAATAATCTCAGTCAGTTGTTTTGGAGGGTTTTCTAAGAGCATTGCCTGTCTGCTGGTTACAACGGGGAGGATGTATTCTCGGAAACGGCCTGATGGTCGGGTAACGCAGCCAGAGGACCAAAGAGAGGGTTTAAGCAAGGGAAGCAAGCGAAGCAAAAAGAAAAGCAGCCATGAAAAAGCACAGAAATAGCTTCGTTAACCTGCCAATATGTGAAATGTACAGCTGGGGTAGGAGGCTGCTGTTCAAATTGAGGCAGTTGCCTTGAGTGTGTCCTAAGATGGCAAGTCTTGAATACATAAGCTCCTACAAGCTCGCAACACGACTTTTAAAAACCCAGTGAATTTTGACAAACATTTAACGGCCATAAGTGGACATCTGGAGCAGCTGACTGAACCCCTGACTCAACAGACCATGCTAATGGAAGGGAAGAGAGGAAAAACAAAAAAGAAACCATGAAAACAAGAAATTGATCATTGGAGTGGGAGCAGCTCTAAACAGGCCTCTCAACTCTGAGAACGTTCTAACTCTCCTGTCTCTACACAAGGGGTGGGAGGGGATTTTTTTCTTTTAAAACCAGCTCTACAACAGGCAGAACACTGTAAACTCAGTTTTAAGTCCTTGACGCATTTGTGAACTTTCCTAAACTCCATAAATGCATCAGCGTTTAGCTGTTGTCCTGTTTGAGAACTGGGGAAGTCGTGTAACCAACTTTAAACATGAGGGTGAAGCAGCGTTGGTAAAGCAAGCTTTCCTCTTTTCGTCCTCAAAACAGTTGAGCTCGACGCTGTGATATGCTTAGTAATCTTTACTGAAGTGCCTCTATTAAACATCAGAATTGTTAGCAAGCTACCAAATTTCAGAGAGTATCAAAGGAACCTACAGTCGCGTGCTTCTATGAGCAAGTGGGCAAAAGAAGAGCGAGAGGAAAATCAATGACTGGCTTTCAATGTGGAACTCATGAGTCGTCACGTTCATGAGAACCACAAGTGCATCATTTTTTCCCCCCCAAATAATGCAAAGAAGGATCTAGGATGGAAAACGTCACTTTATTGTCTTTTTCTTTTCTCCCAACCTGATGCAGGTTACAATGAGTTTCATCATGTGTGGGGGGGGAGGGGGTTAAAGGGTGACAACGTGAACCTTGTAACATCTTAGACATGCGTGACTGCTTTAACATCAGAGGATGAAAAGAATTTGCTTTTTTTTTTTTCAATATAATTATTTATTCTGTAAGTAACAAAACAAAAAAAAAAAAAAAACAGCATCCTGTTTATCATCCTGGGTCATTCTTTGCCTTGGGAAAACCAGGAGGGACACCAGAGACAGGAGAGGAGGAGAGGAAGAAAGAGAGCGAGAGAACCAAGCTGTATGAGAAGCGTGTGTGTTCAAAAGGCACAGCAGGGCTGCTCCCACTCATCTCTCACACACACACACTTCCATTGTGGTGTGTGTACTAGACAGCACTGGGGAGAGCCTCAAAAGTCTACAGGATCAAACAAAAGAAAAGGATGGAAAAGTTGGATGACAGAGACTAAATCCAGCGCTGCCCTTTTCACTACACACATACATGCGCGCATGTACGCACACACACACACACACACACACACTCATTCACACACACACAGCGCAGACAGCAGAGGGCTAGATGGAATGGATCATTTAGCGTTTTTGAGCTGGTTGGAGAGCCAGTCCAGGCCCTCATACAGGCCGTCACCACTGGTGGCGCAGGTGGCCTGGATGTACCAGTTGCGGTGCCTCAGCGAATGCAGGCCCAGTTTATCTGTGATCTCTGCTGCATTCATAGCGTTGGGCAGGTCCTGCAGGGGGCAGGCCAAGTTCAGTTATATACACCAATGAGGACAAATCACAAATCAGTATAAATGACGAGACCTCTACAATACAAGATACTTGGGCGTTTTATTAGTAACTAAGTAATCTAGTCATTACTGCAATGACAGTAATCGTATTCAATCTAGTCAACGATAAACATTTTCCCTACAACAAACATGCATTTGAGAGACTGTGATTACGTGCTTCCTAAAGCACGCCATACTGTGACTGTGCTCAGACTTGAATGGCTTTATAATGACTGCAGATCCGTTGTGTGTTTAGCATTCAAACTGCAAAGTGATCGCCAATGCAAATCATTGAAGAAAATCATTTATTTAAATTGATTTCAATCAAGAAATCAACTAGTAGCCAACTAGTTTGCCTTGCATAGCAATCGCACAACACGCGGCACAAATATCAAAACGCTCGTTTTCTTAATTGAATTAAGAGATTTGTTTCAACAAAGACTGATTGCTAATACAGTAGATTAATAGTTCAAGGTTAATCAACATTTCTAACAAAACACTATTTTAAAATCAGGTCAAAATGTACTGTCAAAATCCCTTCTAATGTCACCACTTGCTCCATTTCTTAAGCTGGTGAACATATTAAAAATGACAGTGGTTTCTCAACATCTTGGAACAGAGTTCAATTCACTGAATACATATGTGCAAGAACCTGTAAGGGTACTTAGTTTTTTTTTGTTTTTAATCAGATGTGCAAGCTGGATGAGATTGGTTCTGGAGTTATAGGGCTGTGCTGTTCCTCCTACTCACCTGTTTGTTGGCAAAAACCAGCAGCACAGCATCTCTGAGCTCATCCTCAGCCAGCATCCTTGTCAACTCCTCTCTCGCCTCATTTACTCGTTCCCTGTCATTACTGTCCACCACGAAAATTAGACCTGCGAGACAGCAAGGCAGTGTGAGCAAGAAGGATGAGATGGAGCCATTTGTTTATTTTTTTTCCTCAAGTTGAAATGTACATTTTAGAGAGACTGACCTTGTGTATTCTGGAAGTAGTGCCTCCATAGCGGCCGGATCTTATCCTGACCACCCACATCCCACACTGTGAAACTAATGTTCTTATATTCTACTGTCTCTACATTAAAACCTGTGGGGAAAGTAAGCAACATCATAAACGATGAGATGAAACAGACGGAGACAAGACAGGGATGAAGAGCAGTGTAAACACTGGAGCTCAACAAGAGCAACAGGGTCCCAAAACTGGGCCCCATTCTCATAACACTGAAGCCCCAGAATAACAATGGTGAGAGGCTCTCCACCCCTATCCCAAAACACAAAGACAGAAAGACAAATTAGAAATATCTGGACTGATAAGATAATAGTCTTGATGTGTGACTTTGACAACACTAAATGAGAAACTACAATTAACAACAATAAAAGTGAATTTATTAGCTGACTTCCACAGGGGCTTAAAACAGTATATGCATGCAGCTTTAAAGGGCAGCGGTGGCCTAGTGGTTACGGACTAGGCCACAGGATCGGAGGGTCTTGGGCAGACTAGTAGTTTGCCCTGAGATACCCTTGAGAAAGATACCGTCCCCATCACTGCTCCCTAAGCCCTTTAAAAAGCTGCCCCCTGCTGCACGTGTGTGTATGGGTTAAATGCAGATATTTAATTTTGTTGTGTTTCACTGTGTTCTGTGACCGATAGTCACTTCCACTTTAAAAGTATTTATCATCTGCGATTCCAAAACTGCAATAATTTCAATTGTTTCATTAATAACAGTCAAAATAAATCAGCAACTCATGTTTACATTTTGAAGAAATTCACTGCACAATGAAACAAAAAATAGAAAACAGGTGTAATAATGACCTGGTAGTAAATCAATTCAAGATAAGAAAAAAGTTGAAACAATAATTAACTCTATAAAAAATTCCTTACTAACTGACCAATAGTGGGAATGGTGGTGACAATCTCTCCCAGTTTAAGCTTGTACAGGATGGTGGTTTTGCCGGCAGCATCCAAACCCACCATCAGAATACGCATCTCTTTCTTCCCAAAGAGATTCTTAAAGAGGCCTGCGAACATGTTCCCCATGGTGGCAGATCTGAAAGAGGGAAAGCATAAAGGGGGGGGAGGGGGAGACCACTGTCAGTTCATTACCAAATCTTGTTTCAATTAATTGTGTCGTAAGTCAGTCACTTGGTTAATTGTACTTTTTACAAAAAAAACTAACAAACAAAAAAAAAACAAAAAAACCCCAACCTCACAAGATTCGGTTCGGTTCAGTAAGATGACAAGATACAACACAGCTGGCAGCAGGAAGAGTGAAAATGATTTGAATGATTTGTGAATCATTTGAACCCATGTGTAAAAAAGCGTCTCTTAAGAGAACTTTTAAGAAGTGCTCTTTCAGGCCTGGCATTTGACACATCTGGTACAAACAGCATTTCTGGCACCATGTTCTCCAATACAGCTTTAAATTAGAGATGTCCTAATAGCTAGCTACTTGAACAGAGCACAGCTCAGTCTCGCATCACTGGCAGAACTGGAAGAGAAAGGGACAATGAGGTCAGTGATGTGGTGAATGTAGGCCACTGTAGGAGGATTGCTGCTATAGGTAACCTGAGCAGCTTGTAAAAGAAGACACCAGGCCTCTGAATTAATCAGAGAGAGGTAAAAGGTAGAAACAGAGAGAGCGATACATGCAAGTGCTGTACTGAGTTACACTTAAATCCAGACAAACTAACCCAAGAGAAGATGAGTTTAGCTCAAGACAATGGAACCATGATAGAGACCCAAATGACTAAGATATTAAAACTCAACTAAATATTAAATCTGGTGTAGAAGAATCACCATTTAAAAAAAAGAATAATTAAAAAATGCACCTGCTTAACAATCTGATATGACTGGCTTATAGCAGTTAAACAAAAAAAAAAAAAAAAAAAAAGCATTCAGAGCCACAAAATGCTTAACATTTTTAGATTAAGAGTTTTTTCCCCTCCTACAAATATTCTATAGTCCGACAAGGCTGTGTGTGTGTGTTTAGTCTAATTTAATTTGCTAACTTACTTACTATTACTACACTTACCAAAAAAAAAAAAAAAAAAAAAAAAAAAAAAAAACTCATGAGAAGCCCTGGGAAACTGGTAAGAAATATTTTCTGGTCTTTATCATAATCATAAGAAAATTCACAAGCCTTACAATGTGTGACAGTGTAGAAAAGGAGGAATCTTTCCTTCTAAAACTTACTGTAACAGCTTCACTGTAAGGTTACTATGCTTGGTTACTCTCAGTTGCTCTGAACAATTATTGTATGACTTTCTGAAGTTACTACATTATTCTAACTAAAAACCAAACGAGAACGTCACCCTTCCAACTTTGCTGCAAATCTAAATGTCACACTTCCTCTATTTTTAAAAGGTGTGATTTGCTGAAAGAGATTTAGCTGAGATCCACAGCACCGCCATTTCTAAAGACAAAAAAAAAAAATTCTGAGATATTGGGCATTTCTGATGTCATGTTTGATAAGTTTGATAACAGAGAGACGCACATGAAATGCAAAGTAAAGAACAATTATCTTTACTGTTAAAATATAACCGCAAATCATACAGCCAAGCAGAGCCGATAACCCAAAATAGACTCCTGACATTAAACTTTCCTGACTATACAGCTAAACCTTACAACAGCTACACTGAGAAGTTTTGTAAAGTCTGTTTTAATAAAACAATTTCAGTAAAGACGAGATCTTTGATTTGAGGACACCCAGAAAAAACAGAACCCTAAAATAGTTAGATGCTCCCTGATGCATTAAGAGGTTTGATCAGCTGTTCATTTACACCTAAAGAATTACAGCATTAAGTCATCAGATAACTCAGTAACTTGTACAAGATTTGACAAGAACATGTTAATCTCTTCAAGACGCAGCCATGCTTTTTGTTCATTATCAATGTCAGAGGGCACTGCAGCATAAATGTTAAAGCAACACATTCATTAATTTCAAATAAACTGTTGATTTATTTTGTTGCCTTTTTTTTAAACTGAATTAACATGGAGAAGTTTATTTTTGTTCCGATCCCATTTAACGTTTCATTTTCATTCTCTTTAAATGCAGTTTTCATTTACTGAAAGCACTTCCGTCAGCACTTCATGTATTTAAGGAGCTGTATCTACTTTAGGTAGTTTCCTAGTTTGTTTGAGGCCATTTACTCTATACCATTAACAAAAATAATACAATTAAAGAACATATATAAAATATATATATGCAAACCGTTAAGTGCCATTTGTAGATCTGAAATGATTGAGCAGACACTGAACTGACCAGCATTACATCTCCAACCCACACACTGGTGTGGGTGATTCATCCCTGAATGACTATTTCCCTCTCCAAATTTTTTTTTCCAGACAACTGATCAACATCTGCATTAAGAGGCTTGAGAGCGCAGTTGGTCAGCAATAAGGAAGTGTGCTGGATCACTGACTCATGAGAGAGAGAATCTAAAAAGTAGCACTGAGCAATATGATGAGTTATCATATTGACCGTCCAATTCTCATTTTCTGAACACATCATGAAGTCACCAGTACTTAAAGAACACAGAGCAGTTGCAGAACTAGTCCTGTTGATCAGGATTTACAGCCAGTGCTTTCAGTGTTTTCATCTTTGTCGCACCACCCCTTCCTTCTCCTTTCAAACTAATTTTTAAGGGAAATAATCATCATGTGTCCAGAAAATATTTCAAGTGTTGAAATATTATATTTCTGCCTCGTAATCCACCCCTATCGAAAAAGGTGTCCAAGTACACAAAACTCAAAATTCAGTATATAGCAGCTGAAAGCATTACTAATGAAAATAAGTAATATACAAATTACAAAACCACAAATAAGCACAATACCCTTTACCAGGTCATAAGATTTAATAGACTAGATGCAAGAGTGAGACACAATGGCAGGCAAAATTAAACTATCCGTTAACCATAAAAACAGCACAACTGGCAAATTGAGCTTCATGAGTAATTGAAACGGTCCACAAAGAATTAATTATTGACTGCGTAAGGACAAGAGAGGGGAGGAGAGGTGGATAATGCCCATTCACTGGCCTCAACAAATATCCTGGTGCTGTAAAAACAAAACTGACCCACTCCCATGACAACCACCAAAACTGGCCCCTACCTACTGCAGCACAAAGAAAAAAAGCAGTAGGTCAGCCTTCACAAACACTCAATGTTTACTCAGGATTATAACACTGTAACGTAACACCGCTGGCACATCTTTTTCCTCTTTTAATGTACAGTCTAACCAGGGGTGTGGCTAAACCTGAGAACTATTGAGAGTGGATCCATTTACTGAGTCATGACTTAAACGTTACATTGAACAAATCCAGTTTGAAAGCACACAAGCCAAATTGTCTCCAAATATGCTCAACTGTACTGCAGAATACAAACTCAGAAAATAACTTGACGCAAGCGCAAAGCAGAATGAATTATTAAGTTCTGCTTTTTGTGAACTTAACTGACAGGGGAAACTACAATAAGTGAAAAAGCAAAGCAAATATGCTCAGGTCTGTGTGTAAATTCTCACAAAATAGCCTAAAATTGGAAAAGAAATGGAAAAAGAAACCATTTCAGTATGTTCCAAGAGCTTCTGCTCAACCCACTCCAACTGCACCTGCTCCTGGCTCTGGATGTAAAGAAGTAAACACAAGCTTGTGTGAAGTGGCTGGATAGAGGGGTTATATCTGAGTGCCCGGGGCGGGACACATGACCACATCTGAGCTTCCACAATGTTGATGTTTCGACAGATCTACAGCTTAAGATAGTGACAGCTCTTTCCCAATTAGAAACCTAAACAAGTGCTAAACACGTAAATGTCACAAATATAAGATCAAAATTATGATAAGAACTAGTCCTTAGTAAGACAGCACACATTAAACACCCTCTATTTGACCTTTCCCAATCAGAAAAAATACCAAATGATTTAACATCTAACTTTCAGAACATTATGTGGAAAAAAAGTGACTAAAACGCATTAAATGTGGATCCAAGTGAGACGTTATGATTTTCACATGCTAACTCACCTCAATTTCTAACTTGAAAATGCTTTAACATCTCATAGCCAAAAAACCGAGTGAGACACCAGGTTTAATCGTACATTAACGAACCTCCAGAGCTGTCAAGTGTTAATCAGCATCTAACTTCCAGAATAAGCTGTGTACATAAAAAGTCTATATTATGGTGAAAATAAACCCTTAAGACATCTTCATTTACACATTAACCTGCCCAGACACCAAGGCAAATGCTTAACATCTAACTTCCAGAACATTTGTTAAAATGGAAAAATAAAATCCATGTTCCTTAGACAGTGTTCAATTTCATGTTAATCAACATCCAGTACATGTCCTTTCCTAATAAAAACCCAACATCACTGGTTCTCTTTACCAAAACTGTCAGGGAAAAAAAAAGGTTATACTGAGTTACAATCTTATTTTAGTGAGACAATATGAATGACACACTTACCAACCTTTAGTACACATCATCAGATAAGACTGACAGGACCAATATTCTGATAATGCTATCGGCTGGCATGCTGTGTTAAGTGAACTGGAAAAAATAGTCTGAGAGCAAAAAAAGGAAGAATGACTTTTTAAAAGGCGTATTTCTTCATTTGAGGGTCGAAAAAAGCACAAACGTGGCAAAGATGGTCGAATGATCTGGACAAACTGGAGATGTGAGGGTGGACAAGTTTGGCAAACAGCCTCTGAGCAGCAGCTCAGGCCACTGCAGTTCTCCATAATGAAGGTTTATCACGAGCGCAGATCAGGCCTACACTCCACAACCTGCCGACCAACAAACTTCATCGGCCAACACTACTGTTCACCAGTTAAAACTAAACACACTGCCTTTACAGTGAACGTTAAACATCGAATTAAGCGACTCGTACACTTTATATACCAAACATTTGCGTTTGTGGAGAGAAAGCCTCCTCAGGCCAACAGGCTAACGATACGCCTAGCTAGCGGCGGCTAGTTGGTGTTAACGACCGACACGGCGAGATAAATTTCAGTCCTGGTTTTTCACAGCTCGTTTTTAACTTTATAAAACGCTTAAAAAGCAGGGGCAGAAACAAGTGAACTGTATCACGAAAAAAAAATACAATAAAACGGCGGGCTAATTTGCCTGCCCAGCTACGTGTAAAGCAACACCTGCTGGCTTAGCTTAGCATTAAAGCTAACTTAACACATCCGCTGAATGTTAATAGCGTTCCATTTGTGGCGGGGGGAAAACTAACCTTTAGGTAATAAACCAGCAGAGACTGAAGCGTTTTTGTGTTTCTGGTGTTTTCTAAATTACCTTCTCAAAGCGGCTTCTCAGAGAAAAAAATCCGTCTCCTCCAAACCGCTATTAACAAAATGGCGCCTTTCACTGGTTTACAGAGGCCCGCTTCACTGATCCCGCCCACATTCAGAGTAGAGCCAATCAGATTCCCCAAAGTGGCAACAACCACCTTGTCAACCCACCCCACTCGTCGTTTTGGTCCAATCACGGAGGCCAAGATGGTCGCGGATGTGCGGAGACACGAACCAACGTCGAGTGGCTGCGATTAGTCCTGTTTACTGGGCGTGTAACAAAAAAACCGGCGTATTAATTTAATCAACTTTAATATCGAAATATCGAAAATGAGATTCACAAATATCTCTTACCAGTGTTCTCACAAAAGTGTGAGAATTTTCATCATGAAAATCTTTACACTGAAAAAGATATATTTCTTCATACAAATTTGTATAATTCAAGAGGTTAGGGAGTTGGCCACAGGATCGGAAGATTGTGGGTTTACCTTACCAGTAGGTTGCTCTGAGATACCCTTGAGCAAGGTACCGTTCCCATCACTGCTCCCCGGGTGCTTTCATAGCTGCCCCCTGGTGCACAGTGTGTGTTTGTGTGCATGGGTTAAATGCAGAAGTCCAATTTCGTTGTGGTTCACTTTCACAATGACAAGAACAGTTGCTTTCATTTCACTTTCATTTTATGCATTTATTTTTATGGGTCTCTGTATCAGGCACATGTATCATGCACATATGTATGTACATGTGCATACAAAATTTACATTTACACTGCAACAATGCTGCATTGTTATTATCATTAATAATAGCAAAGACAAAACGAACTACAGAATAAATAAATAAATAAAAAAACAAGAAAAATTAGATGAAGTACCTAGGGGCTTAAGCACATCATACCCCAACATAAGCGCATGCAGTTTCATAGCACTGGCAGTTAGAATATATTTGACTTCTGGAGGACTAGATTTATAAATATAGTATTTTGGTATGATAATGATAATCTTCTTCTTTCAGCTGCTCCTGTTTAGGGGTCACCATAGCGAATCAACCGTCACCATTTATCCCAGTCCTCTGCATCTTCCTCCTTCAAACCTACTCACAAGTGAAGTGAAAGTGACTAATCGTCATTGTGAAACACAGCACAGCACCACAACAAAATGCTTCCACTGGAAGCGCCCAGGCAGCAGTGATGGAAGCAGTGAAGGACATAAGGACACATAGTGTAGTTTTAAGTAAAATTTTCTGGTTTATTTACATTTTTCATTTTATCTCTTGTCTGCGATGGGCTGGCGACCTGTCCGGGGTGCGTGCCCCGTCCTCGCCCTGTGTGCGCTGGGTTGGACTCCAGCACTCCCCCGCGACCCCGTTTGGGACAAGCGGCAGATAATGGAATGGAATTTTATCTCTTGTTTGTGAAGCTAAAACCTGCTCTGTATTGATTATCATTTTAAAAAGCGATAATTATTATATACTTAGCACCTCCACAAAAACCACAACTACAATGACATCACCTTTATGCATCAAACCACAGCTAACAAATCAATAAAAATCAATGCTAACTTTCTCGTTCTATTTGTAGATCTGAAATGACTGAGCAGACACTGAACTGACCAGCATTACATCTCTAACCCACACACTGGTGTGGGTGGGTGATTTCAGTCCAGAGTTAGAAGATTCGTTAAATGACTGTATTTCCCTCTTCAGTTTTTTTCAGACACTTGATCAACATCTGCATTGCAGAGGCCTGAGAGAGCAGTCAGTCCGCAAGAAGGAAAGTGTGCTGGATCACTGACTCATAATGGAAAAAGGGAGAGAGACTCAGATATGGTGGAGTATCTATCTGAAAGATGTCTGTTACAACTTATAGGCTCAGTGTATAATTAGAGATTAGTCTACTCACTGGTCCACACCCTACTACACAGTGGGTTGCGTATGAAACCAGGAGGAAAGAAGAGGTGTTCAAAGTAACAGAATGGTACACAAAATTCAAAATCCAGTATGGCAGGTGAAAGCAAACTTAATAAGAACAATTAATACACATTTTGCAACGGCCCAGGCACCAGGGAAGCCTAAGGCGGTGATTTCATGGTGGCCTTAAGACAAAATATATGGGGAAGTTTGCGCTAAAAAGGGCATCTGGTCTAAAACTTCTGCCAAAACGATTTGCTTGCAAGCAATACAGATTTCCATAATCGGTCAGTTCTGATCGGTTCTGGCTCGGGTTAACAACACCTGCAACCAGCGCTGTTAGCCTGCAGGGTTCTTTTTCAGGTACTGTTTAGAGATAGAGAAATGAGGAGGAATGCATGTCTAGAGATGAGGAGAGAAGGAAGGGGAGTAGAGTGGAAATTAGTTTAGGAACCTTGAATGGTGGCAGGATGACTGGTAAAGAGAGAGAGTTAGCTGTGTGCAAGAGACAAGATGGAAGAAGAATGAGGCAAGGTGTACCAGAGGCTAGTTTAAATTGTTTAACCATGGTGTGGCTAGGAGGAGGGTGGCATGGTGGCACATCGGTTAGTGCCGTTAACTCCCAGCAATCCAGGGTGTTTCTCAGCCTTTCACCCTGTGAGAGCTGGGATAGTCTCTAGCACACCCCGTGATCCTAATTAGGACAATGAAAATCAGTGGGTGAGTGTATAGGAGGATAATTGTGGTAGAGTTTGTCCAGAAAGAAGAGCATGTCAGGAGTGTTTTGGAGGTGAAAAGAATGTCGTGATGAGCATTAAGTTGGAAATCTAAAGTGAAAGTTGGGCGTGAGATAGTTGAGAAAGATGGATTCTGGAGTAAGTTGGTTGAAGCGATGGAGAGTTTACCCAATGGAGAGAGAGTGGTGACTTTAATGTTCACGATAATGAAAAAAAAGAGGTGATGAGGAGATCATGGATAGGTATGGTGTCAAGGAGAGAAATGTAGAAGGTCTTCTTCAAATCTTTTTCTTTTAAAGTAAAGGTGATAACTTGTCATTGTGAAACACAGCACAACACTCTGTGAACCCCAACAATATGCAGCCTCTGCATGTAATCCATACACACATGTGTAGCAGGGGGCAGCTATTTAATGCACCCGGAGAGCAGTGATGGGGACAGTACCTTGCTCAAGGATACCTCAGGGCAACCTATTGGTCTGGGTTTCAAAACCATGACTTCTGATCCTGCTTCCTACTCCATAACCACAAGGCCACCGCTGCCCCGCAATAGTTACCACAGCAGATCATCTATTTCCACTTCTTCCTGTCCTCTGCATCTTCTTTCTATCAAAAATCCCTCCAGCTACTCTACTCCACCCATTCCAACCTGCCTGTACTCTCTTGTTCATCTCTCTTCCACACTCGCCATTTCTCTGAACTGTTGATGCCACATATTTAAATTCCTCCACCTTTGTCATCTCTCCTCCCTGCATCCTAACCACTTCACCCTCCTCCCATTTGTTCACCCTCATGTATTGACCTTGTCCTACACACTTTCATTCCTCTCCCCTTTAGAGCATATCTCCATCTCTCCAGGTTCTCCTCAAGCTGCTCCCTACTCTCTCTACGGATCACAATATTTACATATACGGCATTTAGACTTCCATGTCCTAATTTCAGGGACAGTCCCCCTGGAGCAATTCAGGGTTAAGGGTCTTGCTCAGAGACCCAGTGGTGGTAGTGCCAGAGGTGGGATCCAACCACTAGACCACCGCCACCCCGGTATCATCAGCAAATATCATTGTCCGCAAAGACTCCTGTCCAACCTCTTCAATCAAGCTGTCCATTACAATTACAAACAAGAAGGGACTCATTGATGTAATCCAGTGTTTCCCAAACTTTCTCTGCAGGGCCCCCCTTTTCTAGATAGGAACATTATTAACACCCCCCCCCCCCCCATTCATTCAAACTTTATTTGAAATACAACTCCCTTTTCTATTTGAGCAAAACAAATGCAATCACAAATGGTGCAATTTCACTGCTGTGAGAGAAATAAAGAGCATACTGGAGTTATGAACAAGAATAAACAACTGTTAATGTAAATAGTAGTGTGGGAGTCAAAATGATCAGGCTTCACCCGAGCAAAGTTTATTCAGAGAGGGTTAGTAAAATTTTTCTTGTGTATTAGTTTACTCATTTCCATTCACCGATCTCCATGTGTGAGTCTCCAACACACTTTAGCAAACATTGATTTTTAGAGACAATTGAAAGGAAAGAGCAAAAATCTACAGAATTATTCTCTATTAATCAAACTCAGATCCACTGCTGTACAGACCTGAAAACAGTTCTTCTATAGTGGCAGTAAAAAAAATGCCTTCCAAAAAAATAAATAAAAATCCATGCTGAAGAACTCTTACTCTCCAAGTACCAGAAGAAAAACAGTCATCTGGATCAATAACTGGCTCTGGAGGACACAGAGGATGATCAGAATGAGTTCCTGAAGGAGAAGATGGAAGAGAGCCAGCCACAGGCTGAGTGTTTGCCGCAGCACTTTGAAAGGCCAGGCCTCTGGGTGATGGTCCAACAGCTGCAGTTAGAAAACATGGTGATCAAGGCAGAATTGTGGAAGATCTGATTGATGTGGTGAGAAAAACATCCATCCATCCATCCATTATCATCCGATTATCCGAGATGGAAGAGTCCACCTCTATGTCCCCAGGCTCTGCTTCCTCCTCGGAAGGCATGTTGGTCGAATTAAGGAGGTCTTCGAAGTACTCCCCCCACCGACCCACAACGTCCCGAGTCGAGGTCAGCAGCGCACCACCCCCACTATACACTGTGTTGACTGTGCACTGCTTTCCCCTCCTGAGACACCGGATGGTGGACCAGAATTTCCTCGAAGCCGTCTGGAAGTCCTTCTCCATGGCCTCTCCAAACTCCTCCCGTGCCCGAGTTTTTGCCTCAGCAACCACCAGAGCCGCATTCCACTTGGCCTGTCGGTGCCTATCAGCTGCCTCCGGAGCCCCACTGGCCAAAAAGGCCCGGTAGGACTCCTTCTTCAGCTTGATGGCATCCCTCACCGCTGGTGTCCACCAACGGGTTCTAGGGTTGCCACCGCAACAGGCACCGACCACCTCCCGGCCACAGCTTCGGTCAGCCGCCTTGACAATGGAGACGCGGAACATAGTTCATTCAGACTCAATGTCCCCCACCTCACCCAGGACGTGGTTAAAGCTTTGACGGAGGTGGGAGTTGAAGCTTGTCCTGACAGGGGACTCTACCAGACGTTCCCAGCAGACCCTCACGATGCGTTTGGGCCTACCAGGTGATGGTCAGTTGACAGCTCCGCCCCTCTCTTCACCCGAGTGTCCAAGACATGGGGCCGCAAGTCCGATGACACGACCACAAAGTCGATCATCGAACTGTGGCCTAGGGTATCCTGGTGCCAGGTGCACATGTGGACATCCTTATGCCTGAACATGGTGTTCGTTATGGACAATCCGTGACGAGCACAAAAGTCCAATAACAAAACACCGCTCTGGTTCAGATCGGGGGGGCCATTCCTCCCAATTACGCCCTTCCAGGTCTCACTGTCATTACCCACGTGAGCATTGAAGTCTCCCAGCCGAATGATGGAGTCCCCTCCAGAGACCCCAGAAAGGGTGGGTAGTCCAGAATGCTGTTTGGCGCATAAGCGCAGACAACACTAAGGACCCGTCCCCCGACCCGAAGGCGGAGGGCCGCCACCCTCTCATCTACCGGGGTAAACCCCAATGTACTGGCCCCAAGCCGTGGGGCAATAAGTATGCCCACACCTGCTCGGCGCATCTCACCGGTGGCAACTCCAGAGTGGAAAAGAGTCCAGCCCCTCTCAAGGAGGCTGGTTCCAGAGTCCAAGCTGTGCGTCGAGGTGAGTCCAACTATATCTAGCTGGAACTGCTCAACCTCGCTCACTAGCTCAGGCTCCTTCCCCACCAGAGAGGTGATGTTCCACGTCCCTAGAGCCAGCTTCTGCAGCCGAGGGTCGGACCACCAAGGCCCCCGTTTTCGGCCACCGCCCAGCTCACAGTGCACCCGACCTCTTTGGCCCCTCCCACAGGTGGTGAGCCCATGGGAAGGGGGACCCACGTTGCCTCTTCGGGCTGAGCCCGGCCGGGCCCCATGGGTAAAGGCCCGACCACCAGGCGCTCGCCATCGGGCCCCACCTCCAGGCCTGGCTCCAGAGTGAGGCCCCGGTGACCCACGTCCGGGCGAGGGAAAACATCTTCCATAATTGTTATTCATCAGAAGAGGTCTGAACCTTGAACCGCCACCTTATCGTGGTGGAGGGGTTTGCGTGTCCCAATGATCCTGGGAGCTATGTTGTCGGGGGCTTTATGCCCCTGGTAGGGGCACCCAAGGCAAACAGGTCCTAGGTGAGGGAAGAGACAAAGAGCGGTTCAGACCTCTTCTGATGAAAAACATAATGGGATATTTTAAGGATGTCAATCAAAAGGTCTTTTTTTCCCATGATGCCTTCCTGAGAGTGACCTCCACACACGCAAGCCTTTCAAATCATGATTAATACTTACTTTTTTGGATAAATAAAATGGATTTCATCTTTCTATTGTAACTTATTTCATATCAGGGTGGGAGAATGGCTGAAGTATTTTTAATGGATGCAAAATTTAGACTTCTTCCTTTTGCCTTTAAGTCAACTATCATGGACTTTTGTTGCACAGTTCCAAAAAGCACAGGGGAAAGCATCACGTCTGCTTGATTCTTGAAATCTTCCTGTCAGAAAGGCACCATGTCTCCCATAGCGGCAATCAAAAAACATGGTAGATCCCTGAGATCTGTCCCCAGCACAAAAGTTCCTCTTCTGGAAGTTTTAGAGGCTCATGACAACGTGAGTATATTTTTAATGGATTTTTATAGATATATATAATAGATATATAGATATTGTTTATTTCTTTAATCTGTTTCATGTAGCACTGCTTTGAGATACCATCAGAGAAAACCAAGGGAGAGCCAATTAATTTTAACCAATTAACCAATTAACAATAAATTAAATGATGAAGCAGAAACAGCAAAACTGCTCGCAGAGAGCGTCTGATAGAAGAGTAATGCAGCATCCTCAAAAGGGCCAAAGAACAGACAGAGATTCTAGAATTACTGGAAGACAGACTGGATGAGTTAAAGGAAGAGAAAAGGAGAATAAAGCAGCTGTATAAACGAAACAAAGAAGAGATAAAGAAAAAACGTGCTGGTCCTCTGTCCTCTGTTCCTGAGCAATTGAGACAATCCTTCTTTTGAACTTTTATTGCATTGCATCTCTTGCCACACACAAGCACTGGTACAACAATAATATCACGTTAATGGATTTTTTCCATAAAAATTATACCTAATATTTCAGATTTTAGACTATTATAAATATATTATTTATAATATGTGTGTGGGGTAGCAGTGGCCTAGCGGTTAGGGCGTTAGCCACATGATCGGAGGATCGGGGTTCAAACCCCTTCCCAATAGGTTGCCCTGAGGTACCCTTGAGCAAGGTACCGTCCCCATCACTGCTCCCCGGGCGCTTTCAATAGCTGCCCACTGCTGCACGGGTTTGAGTGTGCATGGGTAAAATGCAGAGGTCCAATTTCGTTGTGGTTCATGTGTGCTGTGCCGTGACCTCGCAATGACAAGGGTAGTCACTTTCACTTTTTTTCACTTTCATATTATATTTATATTTAAAAACGATTTCATTGTATACTAGAACTGCCTAATAAAGTTCATGATCATAGGTTATTATTCCAGTTATACTCCATATTTAAATGTATAATTATCTCATATTGTTTTAGATAAGGAATGGCTGCTGGTAGCAGTGAGACTATATGTTAAAAGGTCCAGATATGAGCTCATTTCCACAAATAAATAAATGAGCAAGTATAATATTTTTATCTCATTTGTTTTATCACGTTTATGTACTTTCAGTGTTAAATCGGGTGATGTATTTGGCCACTGTTCATAATTGCTGGTATGAAGTTCCATATTTAGACTTTACAGAGTGTATTTAATCAATCAGAGAGCTCTTTAATGATGGTTCTTTTTAAGGGAACAATTTTGTCAAAGAGCAAAAACTGGGTTAATCTTATCTATGTGATTCTCAGTATGAGCATTTTTAAGGTTTTAAAGGTCACAGCATTAACAGTGTTGTCATAAACCTCAGAGTCAAAAGTGGAAAAGATTGCACATTACACAAAAATTCAAATTTTTGGGGGCAGCAGTGGCCTAGCGGTTAGGGAGTTGGCCCCAGGATCAGAATATAATGGGTATGAATCCCAGACCAGTAGGTTGCCCTGAGGTACCCTTGAGCAAGGGACTGTCCCCATCACCGTTCCCCAGGCACTTTAAATAGCTGCCCCAATGCTGCACTGTGAGTGGTTGAAATGCAGATGAAGCATTCCCTTGTGTCTCACTGCGTGATGTGTTTCACAATGACAAGTAATCACTTACATAAGAAGAACTTGAACAGAGTTGCTCAGAGCAGACTTTGTTAGTAACTGTAATCCACTAGATGGCGTAATGTTATTATTACGTTCACATTTTGACCACTTGAGATGCTGGTTTGTAGTGACGGCTCTTAGGTAGTCATGTCTCTCCCTTATTCTTCTCCCACAGCTTCCCCATCCTGCTCTGCCTGCATTTCTGAAGTCTTCTGCAGCAAAAATATTTTGCAGTGGCATTATTTGTCATCTGAGCTTTTGAAAGCTTTTTCACCCTCTTCAAACTACAAAGCAATGTAATGTGAAGATCTGTGGTTTTTAAACCTCAGCCCAGGTCTGTTGGCCTAGTAGGGATGCAGCAGCTGAGGATCCATGAAGGCACAAAGGAGTGCCTCTGCACTTTGAGAAGTGTTGAAATGGATAAAATATTTCACAAAGATGGCATTACAGTACTGCACAAAAGTCTTGAGCCACTTTTAACTTCTTTGTTTTTTATAATGGAGTCATCTGTGTCTTGTCTTGTCTTTACTGGGCTAAAGGAAAATTCTTTTAGTACAACTGGCTGCAAAGTGTCTAAAGATACAAGACTCTATATTAAGGGGTTCAAAACACAGCAGTAAACTAAACACTGGACTGAAAATGAGAGCTAACAACTCAGTCCTTCGGCAAGGACTGAGAGCTATTCCTATTCAGTACACTAAAACTACAAGAACATCAGCCTCTTTGGAAGGAAAGCGTAAAGAAATGAAGGGTGGCTGAAAACTGTTGGACAGTAATTTATGTTTTCACAAACCAGCTCAGAAGAAGAGTGTTGATCTATAATTAATTTTTTGTGGGAAGGGCTATAAATACAAACAAATCTGGTTCAAGGTCAGTCCTCTCTGTCCCTGATGTTATCTAAAAACAATCATAGTAGTGAAGTTTTTATTTTTTTTGCAGCTCACAGTATGTAGGCAGGATGAGGTGCAGTGGGAAGCACTGTCGCCTCACACTGAGAAGGTCCTGGGTTTGATTCCCAGGTGGGACGGTCCAGGTTTTTTCTGTGTGGGGTTTGTTCACCTTGTGTCTGTGTGAGTTTCCTCCAGGAGCTCCAGCTTCCTCCCACAGTCCACAGACCTGCAGGTCAGCTGGACTGGAGATGTTAAATTGTCCCCTGGGTGTGAGTGTGTGTGTGTCTGCCCTGTGTTGGACTGGGGACCTGTCCGGGCTGTAGTTTTGTGAGCCTCGTTTGTTTTTCAGCTCCACTTTATAAATGAGAAAGATGATTAAAAAGAAAATGAAATCAGAATCTCCTTTTATCTCTTATTATTATATTATATTATATTATATTATATTATATTATATTATTCTCCTGGGTACACTCTCTCTATCACTTCATCTAACTCACTCCAGAATTTTTCTCTACTCTCATCTACAACCAACTTGTGGAGCAGATAAATACCAACAACACTCCTTATCACACCTTCAACTTCCCAGTCAAACCCATCACTCCTCCTGGACACCCTCTCTCACTTCCAAAACACTCTCCACATACTCTTCCTTCCAGGGATAACACCTACCCATTCCTCCCTTCTATCCACACCATGAAACAGTTTAAAACCTCCAATACACCTGGCTCATTTACCCTTCCATTCAGTCTCTGCACACACAAAATGTCAACCTTCCTTCTCTCTCTCCATCATATCAGCTACCTCACTTTACCAGTCATACAACATTCAAAGTCCTTACCCTCACTCCACTCTCCTCCTTCTTCTCCTTCTTCCTCTGACATGCTCTCTTCCTCCTCTTCTCTTCTTCTTTGCAATAACAGTTGTCCAATCCCACCAGCACCCTGTAGGCTAACAGCACTGATGGCGGTCGTGCTGTTAATCCGGCCCTGACACCGATCCGGTATGGAATTCTGCACGCTTGTCCGTGACATTGATTTGGCAAAGTTTTACACCGGATGCCCTTCCTAACGAAACCCTCCCCATTTATCAGGGCTTTGGACCGGCACGAAGAAATACACTGGCATGTGCATCCCTAGTGGCTGGGTTAATTTTCATTGGCATACTAGAACTGCCCACAGTTCATGATCATAGGTTATTATTCCAGTTATACTCATATTAAATGTATAATATTCATATTGTTTTAGATAAGGAATGTAGCTTGCTGCAGCAGGAGACTATATGTTAAAAGGTTCAGATATGAGCTCATTTCACAAATAAATAAATGAGCAAGTAATATTTTATTCTATTTGTTTTATCAATGCTTATGTACTTTCAGTGTTAAATCGGGTGATGTATTTGGCCACTGTTCATAATTGCTGGTATGAAGTTCCATATTTAGACTTTACAGAGTGTATTTAATCAATCAGAGAGCTCTTTAATGATGGTTCTTTTTAAGGGAACAATTTTGTCAAAGAGCAAAAACTGGGTTAATCTTATCTATGTGATTCTCAGTATGAGCATTTTTAAGGTTTTAAAGGTCACAGCATTAACAGTGTTGTCATAAACCTCAGAGTCAAAAGTGGAAAAGATTGCACATTACACAAAAATTCAAATTTTTGGGGGCAGCAGTGGCCCAGTGGTTAGGAGTTAGTCTCTAGATCAGAATATAATGGTATGAATCCTGTGACCAGTATGTTGCTTTGAGGTACCTTTGAGCAAGGTACTGTCCCCATCACCGCTCCTCAGGTGGCACTTTAAATACAATTCTAATGTTGCACTGTGAGTGGTTGGAAATGCAGATGAAGTATTCCCTGTGTCTCACTGCGTGATGTGTTTCACAATGACAAGTAATCACTTACATAAGAAGAACTTGAACAGAGTTGCTCAGAGCAGACTTTGTTAGTAACTGTAATCCACTAGATGGCGTAATGTTATTATTACGTTCACATTTTGACTACTTGAGATGCTGTTTGTAGTGACGGCTCTTGTAGTCATAAGTTCTCCTTATTTTCTCCTCCCACAGCTTCCCATCCTGCTCTGGGCCTGCATTTGAAGTCTTCTGCAGCAAAAATATTTTGCAGTGCATTATTTGTCATCTGAGCTTTGAGTTTTCTTTTTCACCCTCTTCAAACTACAAAGCAATGTAATGTGAAGATCTGTGGTTTCTCAAACCTCAGCCCAGGTCTGCTGGCTCAGGGATGCAGCTGAGATCCATGAAGGCACAAAGGAGTGCCTCTGCACTTTGAGAAGTGTTGAAATGGATAAAATATTTCACAAAGATGGCATTACAGTACTGCACAAAAGTCTTGAGCCACTTTTAACTTCTTTGTTTTTTATAATGGAGTCATCTGTGTCTTTGTCTTGTCTACTGGGCTAAATGTTCTTTTAGTACAACTGGCTGCAAAGTGTCTAAAGATACAAGACTCTATTATGTTCAAAACACAGCAGTAACCAAACACTGACTGAAAATGAGAGGCTAACAACTCAGTCCTTCGCAAGGACTGAGAGCCATTCCTATTCACACCAAAACTACAAGAACATCAGCCTCTTTGAAGGAAAGCCGTGAAAGAAATGAAGGTGTATTGAAAACTGTTGGACAGTAATTTATGTTTTCACAAACCAGCCAGAAGAAGAGTAAGATCTATACTCACTTTTGTGGGAAGGGCTATAAATACAACAAATCTGGTTCAAGGTCAGTCCTCTCTGTCCCTGATGTTATCTAAAAACAATCATAGTAGTGAAGTTTTTATTTTTTTTGCAGCTCACAGTATGTAGGCAGGGAAGGAGGTGCAGTGGAAGCACTGTCATTCACACTGGAGAAGGTCCCAATGGTTTGATCTTGTGTGGGACGGGGTCTATGTTTTTTCTGTGTGGGGTTTGTTCACCTTGTGTCTGTGTGAGTTTCCTCCAGGAGCTCCAGTTTCCTCCCACAGTCCAAAGACCTGCAGGTCAGGTGGACTGGAGATGTTAAATTGTTCCCAGGTGTGAGTGTGTGTGTGTTCAAGCCCTGTGTTGACTGGGACCTGTCCGCTGTAGTTTCAGGGAGCCTCTGCTTGTTTTTCAGCTCCACTCTTATAAATGAGAAAGATGATTAAAAAGAAATGAAATCAGAATCTCTTTTATCTTCTTATTATATTATATTATAGCTATATTATATTATTAAAGTTTTTATTAAATTGTTTTCACACCTAAATTACACTCTCAAACCTTTCTGATGTTATTTTAAATGTGTCACTCAATATTATACTAACAATGACCTTCAAGACAATAATTCTCAGGAAATTCCATTAGAGGTTGTTTTATGTTAGAGGGATTCACACGCTTTTTTGTATTTGGCGTCACTGATCTGTGTCTGAGGTTTTCTTCTGTTCCAAAGAACTCTTAGGGACCTTTATTTTCAAGAGTGTAGGAGGAAAAGCACCTGACACACCTCCAGACTTAGTGACCAGATTGTAAGACAAAGAGTGAGATCACCCTGGTACAAAGCCCAGCTGTCAGGCTCAGCGGTACAGGACAGCAGATAAGAGGAGATTC